>CM071931.1:30306273-30622009 GCA_016081115.2 Rehmannia glutinosa | reverse complement strand
ATATTTCAAAATTATAAATTTTGGAATACTTCTTTATACACAACATTATTCTGTCTGTTTGATTTTATTTTACCGTTGTCAAAACTAATATTTTTAAACTCTTACGATGCGTAACTAAATCGTGGAACAACAACATATAATTGACCATGATCGAAAAATTGAGTTCTTTATAGGAGAATTAATGAAAATAATTAAGGAGATTAATTATTCTCATTATTTGCTACGTTTTAATAAAATATAACATCAACATGTATATTAAATTTCCTTATTGTCAATACTTATATGTTATACTTTTAAAAGTTTTGTACATCCAAAATATAATAATTACGCATCAATGATCCATAGTAAATTAAAAAACCATCGTTTTAGATTTACAAAATTTTCGACATAAATTATTCAATGGTTAATTTTATTTTGGTATCGCGGGTGGATTGCAATCAATGAAATAATTAATGGTTAATGAAGGATGGATTGATGATGTTTCACCGATGGAGTGATGGGTCGATGTTTCGAGGGATGGAGTTATGTAAAAGTATATGTGTTATTAGAACACATATTTTTGATATAATTCTAGTTGAGATTGTATTATTTATTATGAATTTATAATTTGAGATTGTGTTGCCCTTTATGGTTGTAGTATTTATTTTGAGATTGCACTAAAAAAGGAATGGACTATAATTATTTGGTGATTTTATTTTCATTTTTTATTTTTCTTTTTTATTTTTCTTATTTTTGTGTGTTTTACTTTTATTTAATCTCCGATTCTGAGATTGATGATTTTAAAACCGAACTTGGGGCGGTTAGATTTATGAATCCCAATCGGACCATGCACACCCCTACTTGTAATATTTAAATAAGTGATCCTGTAAAACATAAACAAAAAAGTTTGGGATTTGTAATATTTAGAAAAGTTGAGGGATGTTTAGGTAAAATATTTGATGACGTCGGCAAACTCGTCAATTCAACGAGATTTTTCTAAGGCGAACCAAACCTGGTTCTTGTAATTTTAAAATTGCTTTTTTTTTTTAAAGACTCCAATCTTAGGGTCATTTGGATGGAGGATTTGAAATTTCGGATTTCAAATGAAGATTTATGAATCTGAAATCCACCTCTTGTTTGGATGATGTGAATTTTGTAAGGACAAATCCATTGTAAGTTTTGATTAAAAAAATTAGAAGCTCTATTTATTTTCTTAATTGAGATTTAAATAAATTTAATATAATCTTATGATTTTGTAAATAATTATAATTTTAAGACAAAAAGAAATATATTGGGATTTGTAAATATTTGATGAAAAGTTGTAAATGGGATGTTTAGTGTGTAAATATTTGATGTGTGCAAGTGTGTGTGAATATGCAAGTGAGCATATAGGGAAAAAAAGAAATTTCAAATAAGAGTTTTGGGGTAAAAATGTAAGAATGAACTAAAACTTAAAGTATTTGAAATCCGTTGATTTAATTTTAAAATTTCTCTGGATTTTTTTGTGTAAAGACTCCAAATCTTAGGGTTTTTTTGTAATCATCCCTTCAATCTATCAAAATACAACTGTTATTAGGTGCAAACCCTAAGCCAGGCGCCACTAACTCGAAAAAGAACTTACCAACCGGCACAATGGCTAAAGCCATAGCATTTTTCTCATCTAACTCTGAGGCAGCAGGACTAGGCTCATGCAAACCCTACATGCAGAAAAATGCGGTTAAATGAGATCGCAAAGAGAAGCATGGAGGTTTCAAATATTCTGAATACTTACCAGTAAATCAGGTGGTGGTTGTGAAGCCGGAGCTTCCACTTTGACAGGTTCTACTTCTGGTTCGGGTTCTGGTTCGGGTGGAGGTGGGGATGGTGGACGCTCCTCTTTTTTGCCTCTGAATTCTTTTTGTACTCTATTGCTAAAATTGCCTTGGGCTTATCATCAGCCTGTTTCATTTAAATATACATTAGAAAAGTATTCAGTTGAATCAGCAGTGTTTTAAACATTCCAATTGCAAAATAGCTTCATGTCATAAATTATGAACAACAATATGTACTTGGATAATTACATAAAAACCCTTGAGGTTCGGCTAATTACAAAACATAACAAAGATTTTCGGAAATTATCCGTCTTACATTTTCCCCCTTCATATGCAAAAATATTTCAAAAGCTCCCCTACGTTTATCAAGATAATACAGTTACCTTCTCTTAAATTTAAGGCACAATCAAACCTTAAGGGTTTTTTTGTAATTTTCAAAAACCTCTTGGTTTTTTTTGTAATTATCCCTAGACACTTTTAAGGAATATTCCTAAAAAGATTTCCGTGTTGGGTACATTACAATAAGATGGCAGGTTAACAATGTTACAACATGACAATATCTGAAGGAAGATTTTTATTAACATGACGAGTTATTGGTCAAGAATTTAGGAAGATGCCACGATCAACAGAAATTGGTGGATGATTTCAGATTTCAGACCACATAGATGCCTATATAGCAGTGGCTAGGTATTTCAACTCTATCCCCTTATAAATTAGGGTAAATTTAGCTTTATACAAAAATATCCAGTTATTTTTCAAAATTACAAATGGGTCCTTAAGGTATTACAAACCACCCCTGAGGTTTTGCACTTGAAGGAGCAATTTGTAAAATAAAACAAATGCCAATAAATAGTGACAACTTCAACGTCCATAACATGTGTGTATCTAGAATTAAGTTGTACTCACATTTCTTGAAATATTAGAATATCCACCAAAAAAAAAAAAATAGTAAAATAAAGGGGAAAAAATGGGGTGCGAATGCTTGTTATTTTTATTTATGAGATATATTATTTCAGAGAAAATAATGAGAAAAATAATTTGGCGGAAAAGAAAAAATGTTTTACGGGTATGCTTAAAATATAAAACGAATGCGTAAAGATTATAATTGATATGATATGATTTTGTATACATTTTGAAACATAGCTGAGTTTTTATAAATGGACTAAACCTCATGGGTATTTTTTAATTAACCCAAGGCAAACAATAGAAGAAAAACGCCTATATAGTGGCCACGGGTATTACTCGCAATAACGAGGCCCAGGTACTGCACCTGCAATGACGGGGCCTAACTTTTTAAAGAAACAAAAAGGAAAGAAAGACCAGTACCAGATCTTTGCGAGCCGTGGAAGCATGTGGTGCTTCTCTTACATACTCTTCCATAGCTTGTAAAAATGATGCAGGGGGCTTTACCAATTATCACATCACAAAGTTATCAGAAACATTAAACATATTGAGGGCAAAGTGAAGTAAAATATTTCCCAAAAACGCACGGAGAAGTCAAACCTGTTCAATCTTGATAAATCGCTCTCCACGCCCAACATCAAGGGTTTTACATATTTCATAGAACTCCGACAATCTCTCAGCCTAGAGAATTTACAATAAAGCAAAAACAGTTCCTTTGAGAAAACGGTTCCTTAGACAATTGCAGAAAAGTACTGCTACATGCATAAAAAAATTAAGGGATTATTAATAAAAAAAAAAAAAACTGAGGTTCGGGCTACTTAAAAAAACCCAGAGGTTTTGGGAAAATGCAAAAAGCCCTCGAGGTTTGATTCGGTCTTAAGCTTTCCCCTTCATAAACAAAAATATTTCAAACCCCTAACATTTATAAAAATATTAGGGTTACCCCTTAAATTTAAGACATAATCAAATCTGAGGGATTTTTTTATAATTTTGAACATCTCTGGAATTTTCTGTAAATAACCCAAACCTCAGGGTGTTTTTGTAATTTAATCCCTTTTAATTGTACCTGCAGGCTGGCTCTCCGATATACATCCAAAGCCTTAAGAGCATCATGCTTTTTCATCTCAAAGAACTGTCAGAAATAAAGACTATAATAAGTCTATTACTACTTGTTAGCCGAGTAAGAGATATTTAGGGCAAGTACAAGTCTTCAGGTACCTTGTCCACCAAATTAACAGTACCATCACTTATTGCATTGTAAATTTTAATGCTTTCTGAAGCGACCTACAAGAAATAAAAGTAGATGTTACATACAATGAGGAAGACAATGTCCTATGCAGTAATTTATCGGAGGCAAATATGAAAATTAGAACTTGTGTACCATGGAAAGAGCCAACTGAATGATAAAATTATGAATTGCTGCTCCTTGCGGCTGCATGTCCAAAATGTAATAGTTCAAAGAGAGAAGCTAAATAACGACTATTTTACTTGGACCAAAGTTGTAAAAGGGATAATTACAAAAATTACCCCCGAGGTTTGAGCTCAAGACCAAAAACCCAGAGACTTGTGAAAATACAAAAATCCCCTTGAGGTTTGATTCTCATTACACTTTACCCCTTTCATAAGAAACAACATTTCAAACACCCCTTTACATGTGTAAAAATATTACAGTGACCACGTTACATTTAACACGAGAATCAAACCTTAGTTTTTTTATGTAAGGGATAATTACAAAAAGTACCCCTGAAGTTTGACCTAATTACAAAAAAACCTAGCTAACTTTAAAACTTACAAAAAGTACCACTGAGGTTTGAAATATATTTCAAAATCCCCCTTCATATTTGTAAAATCATTGCAGATTACCCCTTAATTTTAACACTAAATCAAACCTCAGGGGTACTTTTTGTAAGTTTTAAAGTTAGCTGGGTTTTTTTGTAATTAGGTCAAACCTCAGGGTACTGTTTGTAATTATCCCTTTATGTAATTTTGAAATTTCTCTGGGTATTTTTGTAATTACCCAAAACCTCAGAGGTAGTTTTTCTAATTACCCTAATTAAAATCTAAAACTAATAAACAGCAATTGACGAATGATCCATCGTTGTTGAACTGATCAAATCTATATACTACCTGACAGCCAAGCACACGGTAGAGCAGTTGTTGCAATGCCGGTAAGTGCTCAAGTAACTCTGGAGTGTCAAGGTCTTTTGTTCTCTGCGTCAAAATTTACATTTAGATGGAATCGAGAAAGAAGACAAAAACTAAATTTAGGATGTCCATATTACTTAATTTATGCCAAAATTATGAAGACAAAGATTTTCTTCTATTTCAATCACACGAGATCATGAAGCCCAGAAGCGTAAACCCTAACTGTAACTAGCACTTAGCTTAAAACTGATATGATGATCATGATTGTAGGATCGATCTTTACACTAAAAACTTTACCTTTTAATTTTTATAAACAGTAAAACTCAAATATTTAAACCTTCATATCGACTCAAGCTCAGTTTTTCAACTATAACTTGAAGACTGACAATCCGGGTCTCTATGACAAGGGTGATTCTGCCATACTGAGGCCAGCAATCCTCTCATAGACATTAACCTTAGTGGGAGCCAAACTCGTCACCTTGAGCCAGAAGTCCAATCCAGAATCTTTACACCTTAACAGCAGCTTAAAAACCACGTTTCGATTAAGACTAGCAAACTGTAGCCTGGCCCAACCCGCAAGGGAAATTGCAGCCATTTCCATACTAAAAAAATCATAAATTTGAAAATTTTAAGTTGCAAAAGACAAGTAAAGCAAACAAGATTCAAAGTGGACAAAACCTAACCAGAGATGAAGGATCGAGAACCAAGAGTACTGAAAGATATAAGACGCGTTTCAATGTATATTCAAACCATCAAGAATAGTTACATAAATTTGCATGTAGTGGCTAGAAATTTAATTGACGAGACAGATTTGAACATGATACTTCAGAACTACTCACACGAAAAATGACCTGTATAGATTTTAGACACGAATAACCGATCTATTTATCGGGTTATATGGGTTACATGGGGTCTTTCGATTAGGGTTACATTACATTATTACCATTTTGGAATAAATGTGTTAAATGAGCCATTTCGGGTTGACCGGAATTTTACCCAATTATTGCTCGTGTTACTCGGTCTGGACCTGATTCTGACCCGAACCCAAACTACCTCAACCTAACCCGCTTATAACGTGTTAGATTCGTCTCATGTTAGAGATTGTCACTCCTCCTCAAAACATTACTTTGTGTCAATATGCACACATTATTCCAGACGTAATCTAAAACAATTAGTGAATGCAGTTCAAGAAAAGAGAAAAATTGTGCGAGTATTATGTAAAAGAAATCCCACCAGACGATCTGCCTCTATGTCATATTTCAACACTCTGAAACATTCCAACCTCTCCTCCAAATATAATGCGTAAGCGCGCACCAAGCGGAATAATCCCAGGCTGGGCAAGTGATCAAAATGCAATTTAGTACTGAATAATTTCATTTTTGTAACTTCCAATGGACTACTAAAAGAAGATATGCTATACCATTAGGACTGGAGTCATCTTTGAAATGGGCTAAGTTAAGCATATGGCTTCTGCTCCGACCATAATTGATGATTTCTTCCTGGAATGTGGGGTCCACCTCTCTTAATGCACGATGTATAACAATCAAAGTTTTCAAGGCAACCTATAAAGTGGGAATAAAGAAACATACAAGGATCAGAACTAGGCAATATATTTCTCATAACAAAGGTGAGCTGTTCTCTGTAGGTTAAAATAATTATAACAAGAGCATCCATAGCATACTCCACTGCCACTATAAAGGCCATTTGGATATTGGAATCATTGATAAAACAGAAAATTCTGAGAGAAAAAAAATCCACAATTCAGCTATTGCCACAGGAAAACAAGAAAAGCAACTTAAGAACTTGGCTTACGCAGTTACGAGCCTATGGGGATAGAGAGAGACCCACACACTGAGGTTGGGGAATGGGGGAAATAGATGAAGGTGAGTAAGGCATAAGTTTGTACACAAATTAGTTTTTCTAATCTTTTCCAGCTACCACAGTTTTTTATTTTTTTCGGTGAAGGAAATATTTCAAAAAAACAATTAAACAGTTCCTATTGATCTCAACTCTCATTATCACTTTTCCTGTGTGTTTTCTCATTTACTTTCATGTCAATTTTTTAACTTAGCATCAAACATTTATGATTCCACAGCTAAGTCCAAAGATAAAATCAGATGGTGAGCTAAACTTTGTGATGTTTTTAAAAAAAATAAGATGGGAAGAATGAAGCCCACTACATTCCAGGAAATTGTGCACCACAAATAGGAAGAAACCACCAACCGCCACAGAGGATGGTAAAAACACATCTAAGGCAACATATAAAGTGAAAAAGGGGGAAATACAAATAAAGAAATGGAAGTTATTTGGACATGCGGTTCAAAGTATTATGGCGACGATTTAAAATGGAAGCAGGGCACTAGAGGAATTTTTCCTAACAAGGATAGCTCCTATCTCCACCACCAATTGATGTACAAAAGGACATCTATTAAATGATCATCACAATGCATAGTCAGTATATTAGATTTTATCAAAAAATGCTACAAAGAAAACATGCCTATTACTATTGAATAGACCCAAGATAGCAAATTATCTTGTATCTCTCCATTTAACTACAATTATTTGAAGGGATAATTACAAAAAAAAACCTGAGGTTTGGGTAAATTACAAAAAAACCTAGAGGCTTTTGAAAATTGCAAAAAACCCATTGAGGTTTGATTCATTCTTACATTCTCCCCCTTCATAAGCAAAAAAAAATTCAAAAACCCCCTAATATTTACAGAAATATTACAGTGACCCCCTTAAATTTAAGACATAATCAAACTTGAGGGGCCTTTTAGTAATTTTGAAACATCTACGGAGTTTTTTGTAATTAGTCCAAGCCTTAGTGGGGATTATAATTATCCCTTATTTGAATTATCAAAAATTATGCAGTTTGTCACCGTTTTCATGATCACATACCGCCCAATTATGAGTCTTCGACAATCTTCTAGCAAGGGCATGTATGCAATACGCAACATCAGCTCGAGGCCTGGTGGCCGATATAGCAGCAAAGACAGCTGGAAATTAATTTGCATAAATAGTCAAAGATGTCTCCTTTCAAAGGCTATGTAAAATCATATGATCATAAAACAAGATGAAGATAGGTATATCGATTTCGATGAGATACCAACCTCTTATGTGTCTCTCTTCGCTGGGCATTCGACGTGATTTGTTGCCTTAACAATGGCAATGTCCAAATCCTGAAAAAGAAAAACCCCAGATAAAAAAAGACTCAAATGATAAATTAAATGCAACTTTGTTTATCATGATACAAACTTAATAATACCTTGTAGTCACTGTTTATTTTCGCCAAACTAACAGTGGTGGTGTCTTTTAGAGCACCAAGAGTTTTTCTTAAACTGTTCTGTGAACCCCCAGTTGTCATCCTCTCTCCAAATTCTTCAAAAAAGGACGCGATGAATTATTAAAATACAGCTTACTTCATTAAACGTATATCAACATGCTACTAGTAAATAATTCAACATAAAAAAAAAAAAATACACCAAGGATCTCAATTCTCATATTACCACATCCACAATAAGTACTTTTGAAATGGCAATCGATATGAAAATCAACGAATAACACACAGCTCGATGGATTGAAACAACTGAAATTAGAACAATTAGCAAAAGATAAAGGGAAACAGGAAAGTAATAATGAAAATAAATAATTGAAGTAAAGTAACTTTTAATCACCAACAGGAGAAAATTCAAAATCTGTTCCTAAAGCATTTATAATACCCAATAACAGCCCACCAAAACCAACTAAACTGAAGTCAATAAATACACAACAAATCCTAATCAAAATCATGAATCCAACTCTAAATACCATCAGAATGAAATCCAAGCTGATCGATCTTTGTGCACAGGTGCCTTTACATACATCGATTCAGTCTCTACACAAAATTCAACCCCAACAAGCATACATAAAATCAAAGCAGTGCACATACACAAAAAAGCTGCCAAATTTAAAAATAAACAACAATCACTAAAATGCCCCGTGTGAAATATAGAAGAAATCAAGAGCAACACACACACACACAATTCAACATAATAACACAAAACCCACAAAAATCAAACAAAATATTGCAAAGAACCAAAGTGAACACTGATTCAGAAAAACCAAAAGATCTAAAGAAAAATCAGAAATCTTCCTTAAAAACTCACCCTTTTCAACTCAATCTTTCACACCCTCAAAGAAAGAAAATAGCAACGAGTATCTGAATATACAGAGAGAAAAATAGAGATCAAGAAAAGAAGAAAAGTCTAACTTTAGCTTAGAAATGAGGTATGCAGAGAGAGAGAGGGTCTTTTTCTTTGTGGGTTGTCTCTGGAGAACAAGAATAGTCACTATGAATTTGTTCTGGTTGGCCGTCGGCGTCATTATTTTCACTTTTTTTATTGCAATAATATGTCCTCTTAACACTACGATACAATGATACATACAGCTACAATGTACATACAGAAAATATATTTTATTAATAAAAATACACACTTATTTTTTATTTCTTCTATTTACAGCTTCTATATTCTGTCTGTCTATACACTGTATAGCCCATTTCTTATTTAGTGTGCTTGAATTTTAAACCAATACTCTTCAATTTGTTATAATTTTATTGACTTTACTCTTAAGATAAATTGCATCTACTTTTAGCAGTTCCCATATTTTGGGTGAAAGTTTCTGAGTTATTAAGATGTTAAGGAATGAGTTTTCTTTCAGTGGTAAGGTAGAGGCCCTAGATCGTGGATCTAGGTTCGATCTCCACTAATAGGGTCATAGGAATGATCACGATGTAGTTTTGCGATTCATTTCTTTTTTTAAAAAATCAAATTGAATTGTCTTATGCGGTTTTCGTAAAAATAATTTCAAAATGCGGTTTTATTAATCAAAATGTGCAATTTAGGCGTTTGTGGGGCGCGGTTGTGGACGACTTATCGATTTTAATAAACAAAAATATCATAAGATTGATAAAATAATATATCTCTTTTAGAATATTAATAAAAATGGCCCAAAAATGTAAAACATTGAAGGTTTAATTTGTTTTTAAACAATATGATTTTGCAAATAGAACGTATCTTGCACGATTTTCTAATTCAACTACATTCAAAACATAATGCATTTTAATAATATGTTACTTTGTATGCAAAACATAATGTATATTTGTAACACTTAAAAAAATGCATTTTATTTGGAATTTAAATTGCACATCTAAATTTATTATTCACCAAATTAGTTTTTAATATATCGACTACCTAATTATTCAAATAAAGAGAAAAGAAAAATATTTTATTTTACCTAAAATTGTAAAAGAATTGTGCGTTTTGTTCCAAAACTACAACCAAATGAACATGGCGGTGCAATTTTCATTCCATATTTTAAATTGCAGTTTTAATCAAACATCATAATAAAAGGTGTGGTGCGGACAATTTTAGAAAAATTATGATCACCCATGCCCACTAGTGGCATAGGAGTTGATTTTTCACAGTTGCGTGATTTCTCTTAAAAAAAGTGCGGCTTGTGTCTTAATTCAATTGTTATATATTGTAGGTTTTGCGTTTTGTAAAATGTATTCTAAAAAAATGTTAAGAAACAAATTGAAAAAGAATAAAATTAGTTAGCATTAATTGTTTTAGTGATGGGACCTTCTATTCCAGGATGGTATTTCATTTTCTATTCCACCGCACGGATGATTGCCACGTGTATAGAAGTTACTATATTAAAACCCCATAATTTAGCCTTGATTTATGCTCCAAAATTAATATGGTAACTTCTATACACGTGACAATCATCCTTGCGTTGGAATAGGAGATGAAACACCATCTTGAAATAAAAGATCCCATCCGGAATTGGGTTAGTTTGCAAAAAGGAGAAGAAAAAGGCGTAAAAGCTTTTCTTTTCTTGTTGTCGCTTTTTTCTTATGTTTGCATAATTAATGATAGAGATGCGTGTTCTTATCACTTATGTTCTACTACAAAATTTGCCAAAAAAAAGTTCTAATACAAAATAAGGAAAAAATTATTTATTTTTAAATAAGTTGGGAGTAGTGGTCCGAGGAGAGGTTATAAATTCCAAAGAAACCGAAAGATACAAGGTTCGAACCCTGGTTAACACCCTTACAGAGGGTGAACGATACCACTTGAGCTACAATCTCGTGGTCATATAAGGAAAATTTTATTAAATAACAAGGTTTTCATCGGATTGGATTTTCTATTCCAAAACTGTGTTTCATTTCCTATTTAACTACCCGAATGATTGTCTGTCGTATGTATACCACATTACCACTTACTATACTAAAAACCCACAATTTATGCTTGAAATTTAATATGGTAAATCGCTATAGGCAAGGCAATCAATCGTGTGATGGAATAGGAGATGAAACATTATTTAAGAATAGATGATCTATTAGGTTTCCAAAACCCTATATATTTTTTTATATGTAGGATAATTCCAAATCTATGAATTTGGATTATGCAAAATATTATAAAATGAATAGTCTAGTAATTGAAAAGTATATTATAGTAGTAGATTTGTTAAATAGTTCTTGGCTATTGAGGAATAAGGACTTTAGTAAATAAAGCTCTAGTTAATAAATTGCTCGTGTCAATGTAAAAGTATATTCACCCAAATTATGAATGTTATATTGAAAAATGAAGATAAATGGAAGAGTTAATAAATGAAAGTAACAATGCCAATTGGCACCAATGATATCCAATACTTATTGACATTATATAAACGAAATCTTTTCAATTAACTAAGGATATATTTGAATTTAGAATGTTAGTTAGCAAAAGAAAAACGAAAAAGATAATGAAAAGAACGACAAATTAATCTCCATTTTTTGGCCAAAACGATCATTTATTACAATTAACTTTTTAATAACATCAAATATAATGACATATTCAAAGTGATATATATAGTAAATGTATTCCATAATAATATTTATATAAATATTTCTTCAATGTTTTTCTTCAAGGAAAAAAAAGGAATATTTGTTCCAAGTACTTTCATTTCACACCAACTTCAATTCAAACAGTCTCACAATTTAATTTCTTATTTACAATTAGAACCATTTCTCTAGAGCTGTCAAGAATGAGCCCAACCCGGTAAAATGATTGGGCCGAACTTTATTTTTATAGGCCCGAAATGATTTGGTCTATTTGGCCCGGTCTATTCGGCCCAGTTTTTAAGTGTAATTTCATGGGTTAGATGGGGTGAGCTCCAAAAAAAACACCGCTTGATTACAATGTGGTGGCTGGCAGTTCGATTTTTCCACTCGGTCCGGCCGCCCGACCCGTTTGACAACTCTACTTTAGGGGTTACCAAATAGAACCGAAATCGGGTTTCAAATTGAAACCGGAATCATGGCCACAGATTTGGGAACCGTATAGTATAGGTATAGGCGATTCGATTTCGGTTCCTTGGTGTCAAAAACCGTAAACCGGCGATTTTAATTGTCGATTAGAACCGCTTGGGAAGGGGTTAAGACCGCAGTTTTAAGGTTAAAACCAACAATATTTATTTTTTTGGTAGAAAAATGCTAGAAGAAATATTAAATGTTTATTATAATATTTTATGTTTGTAACTACATGAGACACATTTTAAATCAAATATTGTAAGCTTAACTACGTAAACTTTGATTTATCTATATTCTAATAGTATATATAGTAGTTTAATATTATTATTAATAATAAGTACAAAACTTAATTGAATATTAAGTCAAAGTCTTTTTCTTCTTTTTTCCTTTGTTTTTTTTTTTTTTTTGTAATCGAAATTGATAAATCATCTTAGAAGGTTAGGTTAAAAACCGGAACCGTAGAGAATCGGGTTCCAAAGGAACCGTAACCGTGATGCAAAGATTCCGTTCTAATTTCTCCAAAAATGAGGAATCGAAATCGGCAGTTCGAATCGAGGCCTCTCTCATCGTACATTTCCAAAGATAGCAATTTTATATTTAAAAGTATATCATCATTTAAAGTAATGAGAGAATTAAACTAACCGTCAACTACTATTTTAAAAAATAAAAAAGTAACACTAATTAGACTTTTTTATCTAAAATTACCTATCAACTCAAAATGTAAAATTCCTGATTTGTTTAATCACATTTACATTTGTTGAAATTTCATTTTAACATTAGGAGATGCATCAGGAGTGATCAGGTCCACAAATCAAAATAATAAATGTAAACAATAACTAGTTGCTAAGTAATTTCTGTCAAATTAATTAATATGTTTAACTATTTAACAAAAACATTTTTTTTGAAAAACGTCTTTTTTTTAAGGATATTTTTTGAAAACTTTTGGTGTATAACCTTTTCTCGATTTTGCCGATAACTTCGAAATTATAAGCACAATGTACATATTGCGTATTAATTTTGACTTAACGGATGTCGGTGTCAGATTAGAACGGCGTTACATTTGAACAACGGATTAGCCAAAGTGGGCCGTTAGGCTTGACGGTAATTGCACGGATCAAGCAAGTGATGGGCCCAGCCCAGCCTAGGAAGTAGGATCTGCCGGCAAATTTTACAGTTAAGGAAAGTACTTTTGTGTACAAATTGGAATTTCATCACCAACGCAGAAGTTTCTAGTTTTTTTTTATTTACTTTTTAAGTATCGTAAAAACCCAAGAAAAAAGGAGGAAAAATGCAATATTAGTCTTGCATCTATAGAGTAGAGGTATTGCAATATTAGTTCTGTAATTGACTAATTTCTAAAATCATGATTTTAGTCCAGTATATTTTTGCAATTTTGGTCCCATAAATTTTGGATTTGTGCAATGTGTCTTATAAGTTTTAAGTTGGTGCAAATTTGGTCCTAAGAGTCATTTTCAATATTTCACTTATTCTCAAAATGCCCTTGGATAACAAAATACCCAACATACCTAAAATCAAGTAAAAAATAGTATCAACACTTATGTTTTATTTATTTCTGAGTGGAACTTATTTATCATTTATACTATAAATTGTCTATTAAGAGAATAATTTTAGAATTATAAATCCGGATTAAAATCTGAAATGCGAGTTCTACATGTATTATTTTCTGATTATGAAAATACGTACAAATTTGGACAAATGTGTCATTTTGACTAATAAGACCAAAATTAACAAAACTAAAAATTAATAGACAAACTGTCAAATCCCAAACATTACATATATGATTAATACTGTTATTTTGTTGTATGCAAAATTGTCACATAACTAAAATTACAACTAAAAAAGTTATAGGACGAATATTGCAACATCCCTATAAATACACGATTAATATTCTAATTTTAATTAAAAAAATCTCATTAAATAGATTTTATATCTATTTCAAATTCAAACCATCCCACCAAGTGACCAAACTTTTTATGATTTTGTGGCTAATTTTCCTTGAACTTTTTTCATCTCAAATTCATGAATTGAATTCTTTTAACAGAATAAAGTTTTTTCTAGTTAATAAATTAATAGGAAGCGGGAATTTTTTGTGTTAAAACATTAATTTGATTTATTTGAATAATAAAATTTCTTGATCGATACGCCCATAATAATATGTTAATTCACTTAAAAAGTCATTTTTCCTTTTTGTTTTTGGGAAAGATAAAGTTCAAAAGTTCAAATTAAAATCGCAAATGAATAATGATACAAATTTATCATCTTGATGAATCCAAAAATAAGAATTTTCAGTAAAAAATATTTGCATGTACCTAACATATCGAAATATATAACCACAGAATAACGTGTGTGTAAATTATTAATATTCCTTATTATACTTTGATTATTCGTGGTCATCATACTCTCCCACTGTACATAGTTCTTCCTTACCAGCTTACCTGGCCAATATTCCCTAAGATGACCACTGATAAACCCACAAAATGATTTTACTACTTTACCATTAAAAATAATTCGAACCTAACTATGAGAGGTAGAATCCGCTCATTTTTTACCTGGGTCGGGTTCGGTGTTAGATATTTTTCTAACCGCAAGTCTACGGTGTCAAGTTTTAAATATAGAGTAGTAAGGTTGTCGAATCCACAAGGAATAATTATCGAATTATTGCTAAGTACTATAATATAGTAGTCTAACTTTATTTAGAAATTCAATAATTGATGGAGTTGATTATACTAAAAATACTAAAAATAAATTAAGACTATGAAAATATCAATGAGTTTATCCAAATGATTAAATGAATTCTAGAGGTATGATGAATCTAGTTATCCCTTATGTTGTCAATATGGTTTATCAATCATCAATTATCAATTTATAAGTCAAGATTTCTACAATAATCATTCCCTCTTTCAAGTGCTAAATGATTTTAGATTCAATTGGGAAATCAATATCTCTATAAAAATCACCAATTAAAATCTCAATAAAAGCTATGAATCTTGATAAATGACTTCAAAGGATTCATAAATCTCTCAATTCTATGAAATCCTAGGTTATGCTATTCCAAGGTCATGTATTCAATTACCTCTCTCAAGTGTCAAATCAAATACACCAAACAATCTAAATTATTGATCAAGTAATTTAGAAGCAATAGATCCAAATAGCACAAATAAATTGATAGATCTAGATTGACAAACCACCATCTCAAAACATAAGTTCAAACATAGATTACATCAATCCTCTAGAATTATAGAGTTTAGCTCATAATTAAAGAAAATGAATCCATGAAAATACAACAATACATCTTACAAGATATGAAGAAAGCAACAAAATAAGAACAAGAGTTGAGGGATCTTCTCTATTTCTAGATGATAGAAGCCTCCAATCTTCTTCTCCAAATTCTTCTCAAAATGCTCAAATTCTTCTTCCTTGTCTTGTATGTTTTTATTGCCTTCCCAAGCGGTTCCAAGATGCCCTAATTTCAAGCCCCAAGGATGGTATTTATAGTACACAAAAGTCCAAGAAGGGGGTAGGTGAACTTAGGATTTTTCCGCCCGGCCAAGGGCGCGCCACGCACGGGCGCGGCGCGCCCATCAATCTCGCCCAGTTATCGCACGCTGGGCCAAGGGGCGCCCGCTAACGCTTATCGCCAAATATCACGGCGGCTGCGGCGCGCGCATGGCCGGGGCGCCATCAACATACGCACACACAATCCGCCAATCGGCGCAGCGTTAGGGCGTTGCCAGCTCCGTTGCAGCGCAGCCACACACGTTTCCGTCCGTCCAAAGGCATTCGTCGCGGCGCGTAAGGCCTGCAGGCTTTGGCCGCCGCTGGCAAAATCGATTTTTCCTTCTTTCTGGCCAAAATGCGATTTCTTCTTTCTTCAAGCCGTTTTTCACCGTTTTCTTCATTTCTTGGCTACCAAATCAGATTGACTCTACATCGACTCTAATTGAAATAAATAGGACTCTAACGACTCTAAAAACACCCAAAATAAAACTAAATTCTACTCTAAAATATCAAATAAGTTGGTAAAATACCAACTTAACAAATACCCCAAACTTAAGCTATTGTTTGTCCTCAAACAATTATAACTCCAAAATGAAAGACAAACAAAACAACAACACAAACAACTACAAAACTCCATAAACCAATAAAATTTGTCTAAAAACTCATTTCACTATCAATCAAGCATGCATTTTATCATTGTGATCAAAAGTGTTGAATATTCATGAAAATTCCGTTTACATTATTCAAATTGATTTACGCAATCAAATGTTATCAAGATGATCCACTACTAAGTATCAAAAGATAATGACTACCGGATTCCATAGCTTGTTATTCCCACTAATCTCCACTAATGTAGGCTAATATAACACATGGATCAATAGGACTTCCAAAGCTTGTAATGTGGCTTAGTGGTCGGGTAGGAAAATTTAGGATTAAGTGGCTCAATTCACCCAAACACACAATTACCTCTTCAAATCACCAATTGCCAAACAAAATGGCTACCTTCACTTTTGTTGAATTTTCAATTATTCTCCTTTACGAGCCTCTATTTTCAACAATTTTTTTTTTTTCGAGACCCCAAACTTGGTCTTTTGTATATTTTAACACATGGGGTTTCATTATTTTTTTTTTCGGCAACTTCATGCGAATGAACATCTACCTTACTTAATACATCCTCCTCAACCTTCAATCATTTTGTGTGTATGAGTAATGGGTAATTAGGATTTTCACATATAAGCTCAAGGTAAAAACTTGGTTGCCAAAGAAGGTTTAATAGGCTCAAAAGGGGACACTAGTGAAATTATATCGCACAAGGGTAGTCATTTTGGCTCTAGCTTTTATTCAAAGATGGCCTAAATCATTTCCTTATGTTATTTCACCTAGATTTCGCCTCAATTAGTGATCAAACAAGTTCTAGAATCCGGTGGGATCATACAAGCAACACTCGACTTCATTAATCATTTTCAAATAAGTTAACGAGTAATTATGCATGAATATGAAATCAATGAAGCAAAATATAGATCACCACTTAAAAGCATGCTTTCGTGTGATTCAACTCGCAATCAACAAATCTACTTAGTCATGTAATTCTATAGTTCAACAAACTACCCGACTCGACTCAACTCGATTTTTTTTTTTTTTTTAGATTGACACGACTCGACACGACTCAAAAGACACAACTGATTACTCAAAAGACACAAATACATCACACCCCCAAACTTAAATTGAACATTGTCCTCAATGGGGATTTAGAAAACTTTCCGATAGCCGGAGCGCCTAGGACTCCTCATCGGAGTCGTGTGGTGAAAAATGAGCAATAGGACCGGTGGTGGTGGTATTGGGAACCGGAATTGCGGGTGTGTCGGCTATATATCCGGGCAAGTACTCGGTTGTGCTCATTCTCATATTCTTCTCGTCCGCTCTCGTGGGCGTTGCTCCGCTACAAAAGCCCTTCTCAATTCTCGCATTTCGCGAACTAGTGCGTCTCAAGAGTCATTATGTGAGCGTCTAGAACGAGAACGTCTTGCCGCCGAATCGGATGGAGCGTCGATATTCTCGTGGTTGGGCATGAGTATCGGTTCGATAGTGGTAGAGCAAATTCGGGATTAAGAATATATCCCGCACCTTCGGATTAGGCACACCGTCCGCCCACCCACTCGCCATACGAAGCAATAGTAGCCGAATCTATAGGTCCCTTAGGATGTTCCAACGGCTCGGAGCTATCCCACTTAACACCGCTCTTTTTACATAACCCACAAATTAAACTCGGTAAAATTAGTCCCCCTGTTTTGGGGTGTAGCATTTTGTTATAAAGGACATTCCAATAATTACCATTTGGTCGAATTGTATGTCAAGAATTATGGCATATAGAAGATGAGCTCGTTCTTAGTTACATCATCGACATGCTTGGTTGGTATCAAGTTGTTGCATATGAAGTGGTACCAAGCTCGCCCATATCGACTAAGGCTCGTATGCGGAAAAGCAAGAAGACCTCCCAAAACTTTTATATGACGTACCACGCTTCCAGGCCGGCATAAAGTATTACAAATCTCCTCCATACTCGGTGGTTGCGAGATAAATTCGACATACGGTGAGTGATCCACACCGGAGTCCATAATATTCTCTTATCGATGTTGTATGAGTGTATACCCTGTCTACTCCACGCATGAAAACCTCTGAGTTATAGCCATTTTTGGTCTTCGCATTCGCATAAAACTCTCGGACTATATTCGGTGCGAATGGTCTGGGTTGTGCACAAAGTTTTTTTCCATTGCTTCTGATGTATCATTTGTGCAAGTTCACCATCATTCGGCCCCGGTTGTAACCCCCGTTCTGCCGTTATGCTCTTCGAGCATAATGTGTCATAATACAAAATTTTGTTGTCTTCCAAGTGAAGAAAACGAGCTTCAACATTTTCCGGACGTACTTGCCACTCTTTTGCCCTTGCTTGCATTCTTTGTTCTTGGCATTGTAATTGATCGAAATCACCGAAAAATAACACAAGCAAAATACACATAGAACGCACAATACGAGTTAGGAGTTAGGAATTTGGCAACAACTCAAGAATTATGCATCCTTGTCATCAAGTCATGATCAAATAACCTTTAGTACACAATGATGACAAGAATCAAATGCCTAGGTGTAATATTTTTCATTGAGGCATTTTAACAAACACCTTGTAGGCATATATGCAAAGAAGAGATAAACACCAAATTTGAAATTCAATTCATGCCCATTTTTCAACACCAATCAATTCAAGCACAATATTATCATATATCATCACAATTTATCAAAAATTTATCAAGAAATTCGAAATTATAATGATATTGAAAATTCCCACATTTTTAACCTAAGCTTGAAAATTTGAAGAAAATTGGTGTACAATTGAAGCTCACTTACCCAATTGATGTAGAAGATGAATTTGATGATTAAGTTGCTCAATTGCCCACTTGAATGGTGTATAAGTGAATGCTAGGTGGGATTTTGTAGAAGGAAGAAATAGGCGTGTGTGAGAGTGTTTTGTTTGTAAAGAGAAATGGGGATGTGGTTCAGCCCTTTAATATTTCCCAAAGAATCACTCCTCGGGCGCGCCAGTGGGGTAGGGGCTGCAGCCAGCCCGCCGCACACTCCGTCTCATGTCGCCATCCTTTTCTGGGCGCATTTTTTTATTTTTTTTTTTTTTTATTTTAAATTTAAATATAATCAAAAATTTAAAATCACACACGAATTAATTTACACAAAAATCACACCAAAATTCAAATAAATACACACCAAACTAAAAGAAAATAAAATCACACAAAAATTCGATCACACGAAAATCACTTGGGTTGCCTCCCAAGAAGCGCTAAATTTATAGTCGTTAGCCAGGACTCAAATATTCGGACTCAAGAATTTTCATCACCAAGTGGAAGATTTAAAACCTTCCTTGCTTCATTCCCAAAATAATGTTTCAATCTTTGTCCGTTTACTTGAACGAATTCCCATCGTTCCTCTTAACTCGACGACACCATATGGAAACACACGTTCAACCACAAACGGTCCCGACCATCGTGATTTGAGTTTACCCGGAAAAAGTTTCAATCGAGAGTTGAACAATAACACTTGTTGGCCGGGTAAGAATTCACGCCGCAAAATCATTTGATCATGCCATTTTTTCGTTTTTTCCTTATACATTTTGGCATTTTCATATGATTCTTGACGAAATTCTTCCATTTCGTTTAATTGAAGTAATCGGTTTTCACCGCCTCTTTCAAGTTAAAATTCAATTTCTTAATTGCCCAATAAGCTCGATGCTCAAGTTCAACCGCAAATGACACGCTTTACCAAACACCAATCGACACGGTGACATACCAATGGGTGTTTTATAAGTCGTCGGCGATAAGCCCACAAAGCATCATCAAGCTTTTGTGCCCAATCCTTTCGATTAAAACTCACCGCTTTTTTCAAGAATTTGTTTCACTTCACGATTGGAAATTTCGGCTTGACCATTAGATTGAGGATGGTAACCAAGCGCAATCTTATGACGCACACCAAATTTAGCAAGAAGGTTGTTAAATAATTTATTACAAAAATGCGTACATTCATCACTTACAATAGCTCGAGGAGTACCGAACCGAGTAAAAATATGCTTGTGCAAGAATTTGAGTACTACCTTAGCATCATTCGTTGGTGTAGCAATCGCCTCAACCCACTTGGAGACATAATCAACCGCAAACAAAATGTACAAATTTCCATAGGACGGGGAATGGTCCCATAAAGTCAATACCCCATACATCAAACAATTCCACCTCCATTATGTTTGTCAAAGGAAGCTCATGACGCCGTGAAATATTACCAACCCTTTGGCATCGATCACAAGTTTTCACAAAGGTATAACAATCCTTGAATAATGTTGGCCAATAAAAACCAGATTGTAGTACCTTTGCGGTTCGGGTTGGCCCGAAATGTCCCCATAAGATGATGAATGACAATGTTGAAGAATCTCTCCAATTTCTTCCTTAGGAACACAACGGCGAATGATAGAATCCGCGCATCTCTTGAACAGTAACGGATCATCCCACAAATAAGACTTAACATCATGTAAGAATTTTTTCTTTTGGTGTGAAGTCAAGTCCGGTGGCAAAACTCCTCCCGCGAGGTAATTAACAAAATCTGCGTACCAAGGTAATGATGTCTCAAGCACGCATAATTTGTTCATCAGAAATGATTCTTTTATTGGACTCTCAATCACCTCGTAAGGTTGCTCAAGGCGGGATAGATGATCGGCAACCCCATTCTCGCTTCCTTTTTTATCTCGAATCTCAATATCAAATTCTTGCAAGAGCAAAATCCATCGAATTAATCGAGGTTTTGCATCCTTTTTGGAGAAAAGATATCGGATTGCCGCATGATCCATATAAACAATCACCTTGTACCCACCAAGTAAGCTCGAATTTATCAAATGCAAAAACTACCGCCAACATCTCTTTTTCTCGTGGTGGTGTAGTTTTGTTGGGCGTTGTCCATGGTCATGCTTGCGTAGTAAATAGCTTTAAAATTCTATCTCACCTTTGACCAAGAACGACACCCATCGCATAATCACTTGCATCGCACATGAGCTCAAATGGTTGAGTCCAATCCCGCACTATCATAATCGGAGCCGAAATGAGTGCCTTTTTTATCTATTCAAATGCCCGCAAACACAACTCATCAAAGCAAAAGATAGCATCTTTTTCAAGGAGATTACAAAGTGGTTTAACAATTTTTGAAAAATCTTTTATGAATCTCCTATAAAATCCCGCATGCCCTAAAAAGCTTCTTATGCCTTTCACATTTGAAGGTGGGGGTAGCTTTTCAATAGCCACAACCTTCGCCTGTCAACTTCTAAACCCTGTACAAGAAATACGATGTCCAAGTACAATCCCTTCTTTGACCATAAAGTGACATTTTTCCCAATTAAGTACAAGATTAGTTTCTCACAACGTTGCAAAACCATAGATAAGTTATGCAAACAATGGTCAAAAGAAGTACCAAAAAAGAAAAATCGTCCATAAAAATTTCCATGATTTCAACCATACCATGAAAAATCGCCATCATACACCTCGAAAGGTAGCGGGTGCATTACATAATCCAAATGGCATCCTGCGAAATGCAAAAGTACCATATGGACATGTAAAAGTAGTCTTTTCTTGATCTTCGGGGCAATGGCGATTTGATTGTATCCGAATAGCCATCAAGAAAACAATAATATTCGTGAACCGCCAACTGTCCAACATTTGATCAATAAAGGGGAGGGGAAAATGATCCTTACGAGTAGCCTTATTCAATTTTCTATAGTCAATACATACTCGCCATCCTGTGTGTGACGGTTCGTGTAGAAATTAATTCATTGTTATCATTTTTCACAACTGTCATACCTCCCTTTTTAGGGACAACCTGTACCGGACTCACCCATGAACTATCAGAAATGGCATAAATTATACCTGCTTTTAGCCACTTTAAAACCTCATTTCTCACGACTTCTTTCATTGCGGGATTAAGTCGTCTTTGGTGTTCAATAGATGGTTTATAAGATTCTTCCATTAAAATTTTGTGCATTACAATGGAAGGACTTATACCTTTCAAATCAGAAATATACCAACCTAAGGCCGACTTATGTTCACGAAGCACACGCAACAACTTATCCAATTCGGATGAAGATAATGAAGCAGAAACAATCACCGGGTAAGTTTTATCTTTTCCCAAAAATGCATATTGAAGATGTTCCGGAAGTTCCTTTAGTTCTAAAGTACCTTTCGGAATATTTTCAATATTGGCATTTTCTAATGCTTCCTTTTGTTTTTCTTTTACAATTTCTTTAGCCTCAAGGGAAAGAATAAACTCAAGCAAATCAACATCATCACTATCTTCCTCATCACATTTCATTATTGAATTAATCAAACAATGTTCTAACGGATCTTTTAAATCTTGTTTTATAACTTCCGTTTGATCACATTGTTCGATTTTATCAATAAAATGACATGTGTGAGGTTCCTCTTGAAATTTCATTGCTTTATAAATGTTAAATAGTACCTCATCATCATTTACCCGTAATGTCAACTCTCCTCGTTGCACGTCAATTAAAGCTCGTCCCGTTGCTAGAAAAGGTCTCCCAAGAATCAATGGCATTTCATGATCTTCCTCCATATCCAACACCACAAAGTCCGCCGGAAATATGAATTTATCCACTTTGATCAACACATCTTCAATCACTCCTCTTGGGTAGGTGAGTGATCTATCGGCTAATTGCAATGTGATGGTGGATGGCGTTATTTCTCCAAGGCCAAGTTTCGAAAAGACAACGGCATAAGATTAATGCTAGCACCTAACTCACAAAGAGCTTTGTTAAAATAAGAATCACCAATAGTGCAAGGGATAGTGAAACTCCCGGATCTCTTAATTTTTGTGGTAGCTTTCTTTGCAAAATGGCGCTACATTCTTCCGTGAGATTGACCGTCTCATATGCTTCTAACCTTCTCTTTCTCGACATCACATCCTTCATGAATTTTGCATAGTTTGGCATTTGCTCGAGTGCATCGGCAAAAGGGATGTTGATGTGAATTTTCTTGAATATTTCCAAAAATTTGGAAAATTGAGCGTCCAACTTTTTCTTTCGAAATCTCTGTGGAAAAGGAAGAGCATTTGGTAACACATTATCGAATTGGAAATTGGTTTTACCTCAATTTTTGCCTTTTCGATTGCTTATCAATGCCTTCTTCATTTTGGAGTGTTTGAGCTTGCTTCGGTTCTTTGGTGGCATGAGCGGGCATCTTTGGTTCATCATATTCCGTCCCACTTCTCAACTTAATGGCCTTGCAATGTTTCGTGGGTTCACCTCGGTGTTACTTGGAAACGTATCAACTTTCTTTGTGAATTAATAGCCGTGGCCAATTGACCCACATGTGTCCCCCAAAGATTTGAGATGACTTTCAATTGTTGTAACCCTTGAACCCAGATTTTCTATGTTAGAATCGGCCTTGTTCATCCTTGCTCTTGATTCTACAAGGAATGAACTAAGTAATTCCTCCAAAGATGGCTTTTGTTCTCCCACGTGTGTACTCGTACTTGCTTGATTCGATATCCCGGAGGTGGTTGCAACACATTTCTCGTATTGCTATACGAGAAGTTTTCATGATTGCGAAGTCCCCGGATGATAATGTGTTGGCAATTGATTCCCTCTATTGTTGAAACCCCGATTATTCACATAATTTGCTTGTTCCAGATCGGATTCACAATTTCTTGACTTATCTCCATGATCGCCTCCGATTGTTGTTTTCCACTGGACTTAGTGTAGCAATTTGTTTTGACAAGGCGGAAATTTGAGAAGCCAATGCGGACATAGTATCAAGTTCAAGAACACCGCAACTTTTCTTGGCGTAGATCTTTCAGACGGCCATTGATAACTATTGGCAGCCATTTCTTCGAGTAAAAGCATGGCTTCACTTGGAGTTTTAGCCATCAATGTACCTCCCGCAAAGATCTATAATAGTTCTTGAATGCCCATTCATACCATTGTAGAAATATTGAACCTTTTGCCAATCTGCTGCACCCGTGTTGTGGACACCTCCTCAATAATTCTTTGAATCGCTCCCAAGCTTCGTAGAGAGTGGCTCAAAGTCGAGTTGATGAAATTGAGCAATCTCACTTTTCAGTTGAAGTGTCTTACTAGGTGGAAAGAATTTTGCCATGAATTTTCAAAGTGAGATCATTCCAACTAGTGATACTTCCAGGTGGGAAAGTTTGAAGCCATTGTCTAGCTTTATCACGAAGTGAAAATGGAAATAATCTCAACCGAATAGCTTCATCGGGGGACCCCATTCATTTTGATAGTATCACATATCTCGAGAAAAATAGCCAAATGAGCATTCGGGTCATCTACGCACTTCCCCAAACCGATTATGTTGCACCATGTTTATTAGGGCGGCTTCAATTCAAAATTATTCGCATTGATAGGTTGGCGAACAATGCCCGAATAATTTTGATTCGTGGTTGGTCGAAAATAGTCCCGAATGGCCCTTTCCGGTGGTGCAACAATAGGTATGCGGTCTTCATCATCACCGATTCCTCGCCATTTTTGTGAATTCGATTCTTCGTGCGGCTCTAATCTTTCAAAGCGTTCTTTCAATTTCGGATCAAATAAGATTAAATTAGCACTTTTATTTTTCGCATCAACAAGAAAACACAAAAATGACAATGACCCTATTGTAACAAAAGAAACCAATCTAAATTAAAGTAAAACTACTAAGTAATAATATTAGCGCAAATAAGATGAATTATTCCCAAGAACGGCGCCAAAAACTTGTTAGATATTTTTCTAACCGCAAGTCTACGGTGTCAAGTTTTAATATAGAGTAGTAAGGTTGTCGAATCCACAGGAATAATTATCGAATTATTGCTAAGTACTATAATATAGTAGTCTAACTTTATTTAGAAATTCAATAATTGATGGAGTTGATTATACTAAAAATACTAAAAATAAATTAAGACTATGAAAATATCAATGAGTTTATCCAAATGATTAAATGAATTCTAGAGGTATGATGAATCTAGTTATCCCTTATGTTGTCAATATGGTTTATCAATCATCAATTATCAATTTATAAGTCAAGATTTCTACAATAATCATTCCCTCTCTCAAGTCTTAAATGATTTTAGATTCAATTGGGAAATCAATATCTCTATAAAAATCACCAATTAAAATCTCAATAAAAGCTATGAATCTTGATAAATGACTTCAAAGGATTCATAAATCTCTCAATTCTATGAAATCTAGGTTATGCTATTCCAAGGTCATGTATTCAATTACCTCTCTCAAGTGTCAAATCAAATACACCAAACAATCTAAATTATTGATCAAGTAATTTAGAAGCAATAGATCCAAATAGCACAAATAAATTGATAGATCTAGATTGACAAACCACCATCTCAAAACATAAGTTCAAACATAGATTACATCAATCCTCTAGAATTATAGAGTTTAGCTCATAATTAAAGAAAATGAATCCATGAAAATACAACAATACATCTTACAAGATATGAAGAAAGCAACAAAATAAGAACAAGAGTTGAGGGATCTTCTCTATTTCTAGATGATAGAAGCCTCCAATCTTCTTCTCCAAATTCTTCTCAAAATGCTCAAATTCTTCTTCCTTGTCTTGTAGTTGTTTTTATTGCCTTCCCAAGGGTTCCAAGATGCCCTAATTTCAAGCCCCAAGGATGGTATTTATAGTACACAAAAGTCCAAGAAGGGGTAGGTGAACTTAGGATTTTCCGCCCCAGGGCCTGTGCGCCACGCGCAGGCTGCGGCGCCATCAATCTCGCCCCATTTTATCGCACGGCGCTGCAAGGGCGCCCGCCAACGCTATCGCCAAATATCGCACGGCGCTGCGGCAGGGGCGCAGGCATGGGCGCTGCGGCGCCATCAACACACGCACACACAATCGCCCGGGCGGCTGCATTTTCGGGCGTTAAGCTGCGGCGCCCACACGTTCCAAGTCCGGCCCGGCATTCTCGTCGGCGCGGCTGCTGCTGGCTGGCGTAGCTGCAGCGCCGCAAATACGCCTCGCCCTGGCCAAAATGCGATTTTTCCTTCTTTATATGCGATTTCTTCTTTCTTCAAGCCGTTTTTCACCGTTTTCTTCATTTCTCGGCTACCAAATCTGTATTGACTCTACATCGACTCTAATTGAAATAAATAGGACTCTAACGACTCTAAAAACACCCAAAATAAAACAAATTCTACTCTAAAATATCAAATAAGTTGGTAAAATACCAACTTAACAAATACCCCAAACTTAAGCTATTGTTTGTCCTCAAACAATTATAACTCCAAAATGAAAGACAAACAAAACAACAACACAAACAACTACAAAACTCCATAAACCAATAAAATTTGTCTAAAAACTCATTTCACTATCAATCAAGCATGCATTTTATCATTGTGATCAAAAGTGTTGAATATTCATGAAAATTCCGTTTACATTATTCAAATTGATTTACGCAATCAAATGTTATCAAGATGATCCACTACTAAGTATCAAAAGATAATGACTACCGGATTCCATAGGCTTGTTATTCCCACTAATCTCCACTAATGTAGGCTAATATAACACATGGATCAATAGGACTTCCAAAGCTTGTAATGTGGCTTAGGGTCGGGTAGGAAAATTTAGGATTAAGTGGCTCAATTCACCCAAACACACAATTACCTCTTCAAATCACCAATTGCCAAACAAAATGGCTACCTTCACTTTTGTTGAATTTTCAATTATTCTCCCTTTACGAGCCTCTATTTTCAACATTTTTTTTTTTTTTTCGAGACCCCAAACTTGGTCTTTTGTATATTTTAACACATGGGGTTTCATTATTTTTTTTTCGGCAACTTCATGCGAATGAACATCTACCTTACTTAATACATCCTCCTCAACCTTCAATCATTTTGTGTGTATGAGTAATGGGTAATTAGGATTTTCACATATAAGCTCAAGGTAAAAACTTGGTTGCCAAAGAACAGGTTTAATAGGCTCAAAAGGGGACACTAGTGAAATTATATCGCAAAGGGTAGTCATTTTGGCTCTAGCTTTTATTCAAAGATGGCCTAAATCATTTCCTTATGTTATTTCACCTAGGATTTCGCCTCAATTAGTGATCAAACAAGTTCTAGAATCCGGTGGGATCATACAAGCAACACTCGACTTCATTAATCATTTTCAAATAAGTTAACGAGAATTATGCATGAATATGAAATCAATGAAGCAAAATATAGATCACCACTTAAAAGCATGCTTTCGTGTGATTCAACTCGCAATCAACAAATCTACTTAGTCATGTAATTCTATAGTTCAACAAACTACCCGACTCGACTCAACTCGATTTTTTTTTTTTTTTTTTAGATTGACACGACTCTGACACGACTCAAAAGACACAAATACAGATTACTCAAAAGACACAAATACAGATCACACCCCCCAAACTTAAATTGAACATTGTCCTCAATGGGGATTTAGAAAACTTTCCTGATAGCCGGAGCGCCTAGGACTCCTCATCGGAGTCGTGTGGTGAAAAATGAGCAATAGGACCCGGTGGTGGTGGTATTGGGAACTGGAATTGCGGGTGTGTCTGGCTATATATCTGGGCAAGTACTCGGTTGTGCTCATTCTCATATTCTTCTCGTGCCGCTCTGTGGCGTTGCTCAGCTACAAAAGCCCTTCTCAATTCTCGTACTTCGCGAACTAGTGCGTCGAAGAGTCATTATGTGAGCGTCTAGAACGAGAACGTCTTGCCCGTTTGGATGGAGCGTCGATATTCGTGGTTGGGCATGAGTATCGAGGTTCGATAGCTGGTAGAGCAAATTCGGGATTAAGAATATATCCCGCACCCCGGATTAGGCACACCGTCCGCCCACTCGTCATACGAAGCAATAGTAGCCGAATCTATAGGTCCCTTTAGGATGTTCCAACGACTCGGAGCTATCCCACTTAACACCGCTCTTTTTACATAACCCACAAATTAAACTCGGTAAAATTAGTCCCCCCTGTTTTGGGGTGTAGCATTTTGTTATAAAGGGACATTCCAATAATTACCTGGTCGGTCGGTGTAAGAATAACTATGGCATATAGAAGATGAGCTCGTTCTTAGTTACATCACGACATGCTTGGTTGGTATCAAGTTGTTGCATATGAAGTGGTACCAAGCTCGCCCATATCGACTAAGGCTCGTATGCGGAAAAGCAGTAGCACCTCCCAAAACTTTTATATGACGTACCACGATTCGGCCGGCATAAAGTATTACAAATCTCCTCCATACTCGGTGGTTGCGAGATAAATTCGACATACGGTGAGTGATCCACCTCCGGAGTCCATAATATTCTCTTATCGATGTTGTATGAGTGTATACCCCTGTCTACTCCACGCATGAAAACCTCGAGTTATAGCCATTTTTGGTCTTCGCATTCGCATAAAACTCTCGGACTATATTCGGTGCGAATGGTCCGGGTTGTGCACAAAGTTTTTTCCATTGCTTCTGATGTATCATTTGTGCAAGTTCACCATCATTCGGCCCCGGTTGTAACCCCCGTTCTGCCGTTATGCTCTTCGAGCATAATGTGTCATAATCCAATTTTGTCTTCCAAGTGAAGAAAACGAGCTTCAACATTTTCCTCGGACGTACTTGCCACTCTTTTGCCCTTGCTTGCATTCTTTGTTCTTGGCATTGTAATTGATCGGGAAATCACCTGAAAAATAACACAAGCAAAATACACATAGAACGCACAATACGAGTTAGGAGTTAGGAATTTGGCAACAACTCAAGAATTATGCATCCTTGTCATCAAGTCATGATCAAATAACCTTTAGTACACAATGATGACAAGAATCAAATGCCTAGGTGTAATATTTTTCATTGAGGCATTTTAACAAACACCTTGTAGGCATATATGCAAAGAAGAGATAAACACCAAATTTGAAATTCAATTCATGCCCATTTTTCAACACCAATCAATTCAAGCACAATATTATCATATATCATCACAATTTATCAAAAATTTATCAAGAAATTCGAAATTATAATGATATTGAAAATTCCCACATTTTTAACCTAAGCTTGAAAATTTGAAGAAAATTGGTGTACAATTGAAGCTCACTTACCCAATTGATGTAGAAGATGAATTTGATGATTAAGTTGCTCAATTGCCCACTTGAATGGTGTATAAGTGAATGCTAGGTGGGATTTTGTAGAAGGAAGAAATAGGCGTGTGTGAGAGTGTTTTGTTTGTAAAGAGAAATGGGGTTGTGGTTCAGCCCTTTAATATTTCCCAGCAATCACTCGGCGGCTGCGGCTCGGGGGGCCGAGGCGCCGCCCACTCGCACACTCCGTCTCATGTCGCTCACTTTGTCTCCGGCGACTTTATTTTTTATTTTTTTTTTTTATTTTAAATTTAAATATAATCAAAAATTTAAAATCACACACAAATTAATTTACACAAAAATCACACCAAAATTCAAATAAATACACACCAAACTAAAAGAAAATAAAATCACACAAAAATTCGATCACACGAAAATCACTTGGGTTGCCTCCCAAGAAGCGCTAAATTTATAGTCGTTAGCCAGGACTCAAATATTCGGACTCAAGAATTTTCATCACCAAGTGGAAGATTTAAAACCTTCCTTGCTTCATTCCCAAAATAATGTTTCAATCTTTGTCCGTTTACTTGGAACGAATTCCCATCGTTCCTCTTAACTCGACGGCACCATATGGAAACACACGTTCAACCACAAACGGTCGACCATCGTGATTTGAGTTTACCTGGAAAAAGTTTCAATCGAGAGTTGAACAATAACACTTGTTGGCGGGTAAGAATTCACGCCGCAAAATCATTTGATCATGCCATTTTTCGTTTTTTCCTTATACATTTTGGCATTTTCATATGATTCTTGTGAAATTCTTCCATTTCGTTTAATTGAAGTAATCGGTTTTCACGGCCTCTTTCAAGTTAAAATTCAATTTCTTAATTGCCCAATAAGCTCGATGCTCAAGTTCAACCGGCAAATGACACGCTTTACCAAACACCAATCGATACGGTGACATACCAATGGGTGTTTTATAAGTCGTGCGATAAGCCCACAAAGCATCATCAAGCTTTTGTGCCCAATCCTTTCGATTAAAACTCACCGTTTTTCAAGAATTTGTTTCACTTCACGATTGGAAATTCGGCTTGACCATTAGATTGAGGATGGTAACCAAGCGCAATCTTATGACGCACACCAAATTTAGCAAGAAGGTTGTTAAATAATTTATTACAAAAATGCGTACCTTCATCACTTACAATAGCTCGAGGAGTACCGAACCGAGTAAAAATATGCTTGTGCAAGAATTTGAGTACTACCTTAGCATCATTCGTTGGTGTAGCAATCGCCTCAACCCACTTGGAGACATAATCAACCGCAAGCAAAATGTACAAATTTCCATAGGACGCGGGGAATGGTCCCATAAAGTCAATACCCCATACATCAAACAATTCCACCTCCATTATGTTTGTCAAAGGAAGCTCATGACGCCGTGAAATATTACCAACCCTTTGGCATCGATCACAAGTTTTCACAAAGGTATAACAATCCTTGAATAATGTTGGCCAATAAAAACAGATTGTAGTACCTTTGCAGCGGTTCGGGTTGGCCCGAAATGTCCCCCATAAGATGATGAATGACAATGTTGAAGAATCTCTCCAATTTCTTCCTTAGGAACACAACGGCGAATGATAGAATCCGCGCATCTCTTGAACAGTAACGGATCATCCCACAAATAAGACTTAACATCATGTAAGAATTTTTCTTTTGGTGTGAAGTCAAGTCCGATGGCAAAACTCCTCCGCGAGGTAATTAACAAAATCTGCGTACCAAGGTAATGATGTCTAAGACGCATAATTTGTTCATCGGGAAATGATTCTTTTATTGGACTCTCAATCACCTCGTAAGGTTGCTCAAGGCGGGATAGATGATCGGCAACCCCATTCTCGCTTCCTTTTTTATCTCGAATCTCAATATCAAATTCTTGCAAGAGCAAAATCCATCGAATTAATCGAGGTTTTGCATCCTTTTTGGAGAAAAGATATCGGATTGCCGCATGATCCATATAAACAATCACCTTCGTACCCACCAAGTAAGCTCGGAATTTATCAAATGCAAAAACTACCGCCAACATCTCTTTTCGTGGTGGTGTAGTTTTGTTGGGCGTTGTCCATGGTCCGCTTGCGTAGTAAATAGCTTTAAAAATTCTATCTCGCTTTGACCAAGAACGACACCCACCGCATAATCACTTGCATCGCACATGAGCTCAAATGGTTGAGTCCAATCCGGCACTATCATAATCGGAGTGAAATGAGTGCCTTTTTATCTGTTCAAATGCTGCAAACACAACTCATCAAAGCAAAAGATAGCATCTTTTTCAAGGAGATTACAAAGTGGTTTAACAATTTTTGAAAAATCTTTTATGAATCTCCTATAAAATCCTCGCATGCCCTAAAAAGCTTCTTATGCCTTTCACATTTGAAGGTGGGGGTAGCTTTTCAATAGCCACAACCTTCGCCCGTCAACTTCTAAACCTGTACAAGAAATACGATGTCCAAGTACAATCCCTTCTTTGACCATAAAGTGACATTTTCCCAATTAAGTACAAGATTAGTTTCTCACAACGTTGCAAAACCATAGATAAGTTATGCAAACAATGGTCAAAAGAAGTACCAAAAACAGAAAAATCGTCCATAAAAATTTCCATGATTTCCTCAACCATACCATGAAAAATCGCCATCATACACCTACGAAAAGGTAGCGGTGCATTACATAATCCAAATGGCATCTGCGAAATGCAAAAGTACCATATGGACATGTAAAAGTAGTCTTTTCTTGATCTTCGGGGGCAATGGCGATTTGATTGTATCGAGAATAGCCATCAAGAAAACAATAATATTCGTAACTCGCCAACCTTTGTCCAACATTTGATCAATAAAGGGGAGGGAAAATGATCCTTACGAGTAGCCTTATTCAATTTTCTATAGTCAATACATACTCGCCATCCTGTGACAGTTCGTGTAGAAATTAATTCATTGTTATCATTTTTCACAATTGTCATACCTCCCTTTTTTAGGGACAACATCTAGGACTCACCCATGAACTATCCGAAATGGCATAAATTATACTGCTTTTAGCCACTTTAAAACCTCATTTCTCACGACTTCTTTCATTGCGGGATTAAGTCGTCTTTGGTGTTCAATAGATGGTTTATAAGATTCTTCCATTAAAATTTTGTGCATTACAATGGAAGGACTTATACCTTTCAAATCAGAAATATACCAACCTAAGGCCGACTTATGTTCACGAAGCACACGCAACAACTTATCCAATTCGGATGAAGATAATGAAGCAGAAACAATCACCGGGTAAGTTTTATCTTTTCCCAAAAATGCATATTGAAGATGTTTCGGAAGTTCCTTTAGTTCTAAAGTACCTTTCGGAATATTTTCAATATTGGCATTTTCTAATGCTTCCTTTTGTTTTTCTTTTACAATTTCTTTAGCCTCAAGGGAAAGAATAAACTCAAGCAAATCAACATCATCACTATCTTCCTCATCACATTTCATTATTGAATTAATCAAACAATGTTCTAACGGATCTTTTAAATCTTGTTTTATAACTTCCGTTTGATCACATTGTTCGATTTTATCAATAAAATGACATGTGTGAGGTTCTCTTGAAATTTCATTGCTTTATAAATGTTAAATAGTACCTCATCATCATTTACCCGTAATGTCAACTCTCCTCGTTGCACGTCAATTAAAGCTCGTCCGTTTGCTAGAAAAGGTCTCCCAAGAATCAATGGCATTTCATGATCTTCCTCCATATCCAACACCACAAAGTCCGCCGGAAATATGAATTTATCCACTTTGATCAACACATCTTCAATCACTCCTCTTGGGTAGGTGAGTGATCTATCGGCTAATTGCAATGTGATGGTGGATGGCGTTATTTCTCCAAGGCCAAGTTTCGAAAAGCAGACAACGGCATAAGATTAATGCTAGCACCTAACTCACAAAGAGCTTTGTTAAAATAAGAATCACCAATAGTGCAAGGGATAGTGAAACTCCCGGATCTCTTAATTTTGTGGTAGCTTTCTTTGCAAAATGGCGCTACATTCTTCCGTGAGATTGACCGTCTCATATGCTTCTAACCTTCTCTTTCTCGACATCACATCCTTCATGAATTTTGCATAGTTTGGCATTTGCTCGAGTGCATCGGCAAAAGGGATGTTGATGTGAATTTTCTTGAATATTTCCAAAAATTTGGAAAATTGAGCGTCAACTTTTTCTTCGAAATCTCTGTGGAAAAGGAAGAGCATTTGGTAACACATTATCGAATTGGAAATTGGTTTTACCTCAATTTTTGCCTTTTTCGATTGCTTATCAATGCCTTCTTCATTTTGGAGTGTTTGAGCTTGCTTCTGGTTCTTTGGTGGCATGAGCGGGCATCTTTGGTTCATCATACTCCGTCCCACTTCTCAACTTAATGGCCTTGCAATGTTCTCGTGGGTTCACCTCGGTGTTACTTGGAAACGTATCAACTTTCTGTTGTGAATTAATAGCCGTGGCCAATTGACCCACATGTGTCCCCCAAAGATTTGAGATGACTTTCAATTGTTGTAACCCTTGAACCCAGATTTTCTATGTTAGAATCGGCCTTGTTCATCCTTGCTCTTGATTCTACAAGGAATGAACTAAGTAATTCCTCCAAAGATGGCTTTTGTTCTCCCACGTGTGTACTGTACTTGCTTGATTTCGATATCCCGGAGGTGGTTGCAACACATTTCTCGTATTGCTATACGAGAAGTTTTCATGATTGCGAAGTCCCGGATGATAATGTGTCGGCAATTGATTCCCTCTATTGTTGAAACCCCGATTATTCACATAATTTGCTTGTTCCGTATCGGGATTCACAATTTCTTGACTTATCTCCATGACTGCCTCCGATTGTTGTTTTCCACCTGGACTTAGTGTAGCAATTTGTTTTGACAAGGCGGAAATTTGAGAAGCCAATGCGGACATAGTATCAAGTTCAAGAACACCGGCAACTTTTCTTGGCGTAGATCTTTCAGACGGCCATTGATAACTATTGGCAGCCATTTCTTCGAGTAAAAGCATGGCTTCACTTGGAGTTTTAGCCATCAATGTACCTCCGCAAAGCATCTATAATAGTTCTTGAATGCCCATTCATACCATTGTAGAAATATTGAACCTTTTGCCAATCTGCGTACCCGTGTTGTGGACACCTCCTCAATAATTCTTTGAATCGCTCCCAAGCTTCGTAGAGTGGCTCAAAGTCGAGTTGATGAAATTGAGCAATCTCACTTTTCAGTTGAAGTGTCTTACTAGGTGGAAAGAATTTTGCCATGAATTTTTCAGTGAGATCATTCCAACTAGTGATACTTCCAGGTGGGAAAGTTTGAAGCCATTGTCTAGCTTTATCACGAAGTGAAAATGGAAATAATCTCAACCGAATAGCTTCATCGGGGACCCCATTCATTTTGATAGTATCACATATCTCGAGAAAAATAGCCAAATGAGCATTCGGGTCATCTACGGCACTTCCCCCAAACTGATTATGTTGCACCATGTTTATTAGGGCCGGCTTCAATTCAAAATTATTCGCATTGATAGGTTGGCGAACAATGCCCGAATAATTTTGATTCGTGGTTGGTCGAAAATAGTCCCGAATGGCCCTTTCCGGTGGTGCAACAATAGGTATGCGGTCTTCATCATCACCGATTCCTGCCATTTTTGTGAATTCGATTCTTCGTGCGGCTCTAATCTTTCGAAGCGTTCTTTCAATTTCTGGATCAAATAAGATTAAATTAGCACTTTTATTTTTTCGCATCAACAAGAAAACACAAAAATGACAATGACCCTATTGTAACAAAAGAAACCAATCTAAATTAAAGTAAAACTACTAAGTAATAATATTAGCGCAAATAAGATGAATTATTCAAGAACGGCGCCAAAAACTTGTTAGATATTTTTCTAACCGCAAGTCTACGGTGTCAAGTTTTAATATAGAGTAGTAAGGTTGTCGAATCCACAGGGAATAATTATCGAATTATTGCTAAGTACTATAATATAGTAGTCTAACTTTATTTAGAAATTCAATAATTGATGGAGTTGATTATACTAAAAATACTAAAAATAAATTAAGACTATGAAAATATCAATGAGTTTATCCAAATGATTAAATGAATTCTAGAGGTATGATGAATCTAGTTATCCCTTATGTTGTCAATATGGTTTATCAATCATCAATTATCAATTTATAAGTCAAGATTTCTACAATAATCATTCCCTCTCTCAAGTGCTAAATGATTTTAGATTCAATTGGGAAATCAATATCTCTATAAAAATCACCAATTAAAATCTCAATAAAAGCTATGAATCTTGATAAATGACTTCAAAGGATTCATAAATCTCTCAATTCTATGAAATCCTAGGTTATGCTATTCCAAGGTCATGTATTCAATTACCTCTCTCAAGTGTCAAATCAAATACACCAAACAATCTAAATTATTGATCAAGTAATTTAGAAGCAATAGATCCAAATAGCACAAATAAATTGATAGATCTAGATTGACAAACCACCATCTCAAAACATAAGTTCAAACATAGATTACATCAATCCTCTAGAATTATAGAGTTTAGCTCATAATTAAAGAAAATGAATCCATGAAAATACAACAATACATCTTACAAGATATGAAGAAAGCAACAAAATAAGAACAAGAGTTGAGGGATCTTCTCTATTTCTAGATGATAGAAGCCTCCAATCTTCTTCTCCAAATTCTTCTCAAAATGCTCAAATTCTTCTTCCTTGTCTTGTAGCTGTTTTTATTGCCTTCCCAAGGGTTCCAAGATGCCCTAATTTCAAGCCCCAAGGATGGTATTTATAGTACACAAAAGTCCAAGAAGGGGTAGGTGAACTTAGGATTTTTTTCGCTTCGGCGCGCCACGCATGCGGCGCCATCAATCTCGCCCCAGTTATTATCGCACGGGGCGCTGCGCGCTTCGCTAACGCTTATCGCCAAATATCGCACGGGCGTTGCGGCGTTCGCGCAGCATGGGCGCTGCGCCTATCAACACACGCACACAATCGCCGGCGCTGCTCGGGCGTTGCGGGCTAGCCGCAGCGCCCACACGCTTTCCGTCCGGCCAAGATTCTGTCGCGGCGCGCGCTGGCTGCTTGGGCGCCAGCTGGCGCCCGCCCGCCCGTCCTGGCCAAAATGTGATTTTTCCTTCTTTATATGCGATTTCTTCTTTCTTCAAGCCGTTTTTCACCGTTTTCTTCATTTCTCGGCTACCAAATCAGATTGACTCTACATCGACTCTAATTGAAATAAATAGGACTCTAACGACTCTAAAAACACCCAAAATAAAACCAAATTCTACTCTAAAATATCAAATAAGTTGGTAAAATACCAACTTAACATTGCCCGACCCTAATCGAACCGATCCCAACTCCTCCCCATTATTGATCATCGACAAAAAGGCTATCCGGATAATGTGACATGGACCAATATGTTCTTACATAATCGACTATAAAAATCGACACAACTATCAAGAGGTTAAATTTATTATTCATATTCATCACTTCACTACTCTTACTTCATTTTCCTTATGACCCGAACTGACCAGAGCCGTCCCTGGGGCGGTCAAAGCGGTGCCGCCACATCGGGCCCCCCTCTGACGAGGGTCCCGCCCCCGAGATTTTTTTAATGGTTTACAATATAAATATATGTAACATAAACACTACAACTTTTACGAAAATAGTTGGCTACTCTAGTGGTTTGTGTGCTCCTCTTGTATGTATAGGTTATGAGTTTGAATTTTACTGGCATCAGTAGTGTTGTTCTTTTTTTTTTCCTTTAACAACAAATATTCCGGTTTAAATTAGAAAAAAGTTAGTTTTATCAATACAAGTTTGTTGGCCCAATGGTTTATGGTCTCTTATTCCACATAGAAGTTGTGAGTTCAAACCTTTCCCTTAGTAAATTTTTGTATTTTTTTCCTTTAACACAAAAGTTGTGTTTTGACTATTAAAAAAAAACCAACAAAAAATAATTAAATAGAGGCTTCCATCTCAAATAATATCAGCAAATAAAAATTTAATTATCTTTAGTTGTTCTATTTTCGCCATTAACGTGAATTGTATGTTTATTTTATTTTCTTTAGAGTTCTTTTGTCTTCTCAGTATATATTTTATTTTGTTTAAGCTTATTTCACAATTTCTTATTGTTGATTTCAATTGAGAGTGAATTTTTAGATAAATTTGATCATGAAAGAGATCGATTGATGACTTTGCGGATAACAATGCAAGGAAATATGTTTTATTTGGCTAATGTATTGGTAGTTTTTCGTTTAAATATATGGATTATCGAAGTATCTCTTTTGTACCACTATTTTAATGAAATTAGAAACATTGAAAGTAAAATACAATGTTTCATTATTTTATGATCAATGGAATTATTTTTCGTAACATTGATTAATTAGTTATTTTTTATTTCTTATATGAATACAGAGGACCCATTTGTTTTTCCGCACCAGGTTCTTCAAAACATAGGAACGGCCCTGGAAACTAACTTAAGCATCGGAGGGCCTTAGTCGGGGGCCATCCTGGCTAGTTTAACATGTGTTCTATTTGGATCATCCACTAAAAATACCCGAAGTGACCCCGAACACATAGACGGACGGACATTGCCGCTTGTGGGGGCACGTGCCCCCACAACGTTTTTTCCTTAATACTATTAATTATTTATTTTATAAATTATATAGTAACTAGGAATATAAAAAAAGTTTGCCCCATTTAATGATCATATCTCCATGTAATTGCTAGATTGCTATAACATATGTTTTTGATGTACTTATAAGGAAATTTTTTTAGTACCCACTATGGATAGTGGGTACTCTTTTATACCCACCTAGATAATAAAATTCTTTTCTACCCAAATTGGCCAAATTACCCTTCCTTAAAGTTGGTGGTTTTTGAATTTTAGAATTGAAGTCATCATTATACACATTAAACCGTAGACCGTATAATAACCGTATACAACACACACACTCCAAGACAACAAACAAAAAGCAAAAGGTAAAGAAAACAAGGAAAAACTAGAGAGAAAAATCCTATCGTGCCCTAATCGTGCAAAGAAGAAAAAGTGGAGAAATCAATGGCTTCTCAACTGCCGTCGTCCGCCGCTGCCGTCACCTCCTCCGCCGCTGCCGTCACCTCCTCCGCCGCTGCCGTCACCTCCTCCGCCGCTACCGCCGACTCCTCCGCGCCCTCCTCCTCTACTCCCGAACAGGTACTTCTCATATATTGCCTCTCATTTTCGAAATATATATTAAATATGAAGTTTTGGGAAATATGAATTTTAGTTGATAATTTTCGAATATATGTAGAAAATGCTTGAGAATGTGAAATATTTGAGTTTATTTGTTAGAATGTTCGAAATAGATGAAGTTTTTGGTTGTGTTTTGGTTTAGAATGTTCGAAAATGGAGTATTTCGGGTTTATTTAGGGCACGATAAGACGAGGAAGACGAAGCGGCACGATATGGTAAATATATCGCGCATATATCGTGCCGTGTTTATTTTTTGGCCCGATATCGTGCCGGGTTATTTTTTGGGCAAAGATATCGTGCCGTGTTTATTTTTTGGGCAAGATATCGTCGGGTTTAAATTTGCACGATATCGCGGGGTTTAAAGTTGACCCGATATCGTGCCGGGTTTATTTTTGGGCAAGATATCGTGCCGTGTTTCAAAATGGGCACGATATCGTGTCGTAGTTTCAATTACATGCTGTTTTTTCCATTTTTCATTGCGTATATCGTGCCATGTATTTTGCTGCTATATGGTGTGGAACGATATTGTAGATACGTATATCGTGTGGAACGATATTGTATAAATCGTGTTGCATTTCGTGCCTAGATATCCATATCGTGTTACATGTTGTTTTTTCCATAATTATTGTTATTGTTTTCTTTCAGTTTTTCACTACATTTCTTCAATATTTCAATAATTCATCTTACTAAATTGGAATTTTTTAATATTGTTGTAGGTCGGTCCACAGTGGTTGAGACCCTCATATCATCGAGAGAGGGCCCACATTGCGGGATACGTTCGATCGAATATTATTCAGACCATCAGAGATGAGTTGCGGGAGATCAGTGGTGATTTATATAGTCAGTTTAGACAGTCGGCTTTCGGATATTTTATGGATTTTGGGTATGACGGAGCCAGTTGTAATGCGGCACTGCATGCATTAGTTGCGATGGAGGTGCGTGTGCCGGACGCTCCGGAATCGGAGTGTTGTTTCCACGTCGGAGAGCAGACTATCAGATTCTCTCGGCGTGATTTTGCTATGATATCGGGATTGCGATTTTCAGGGTCCACATTTGACCCTAACAGTGATTTTGAGGTACCCGAGACTGGTATATATAGACGGTATTGGCCTAGGGGTGACCGGGTTACCGCCATGCATTTACGTGATTTATTTGTTGTTGGCACCTTCCGTGACTCACCAGACGATGCCCTGAAGGTGGCGAAGGTGTTATTTGCCTTTTACATGATACTGTGTTTCGATGGCCGGCAGATCGCATGATGGGACCGTTGGTTGTGGTTTTGATCGAGGACGATGCACAGTGGGAGACGTTCCATTGGGGGAAATACTCCTTTCAGATATTGATGCATTATATTCGGCAGCTGCATGCTGTTCTGCCACCTGGCCGATATACTAAGGAAGTTCCACCTAGATATCGACCACCTTCTTATCATTTTTATGGGGCCACTTACGTCTTGCTGGTACGTATATATTTTTATTTTATTTATATTTGTACTTAGTTTTTTAAATATTTAAAAAATCTTATTTTTCATACTTATCAATGTTCTTACAGATTTGGGCATTCGAGGCGATACCTCGCCTGGGTAATGCCTGGGCGACTCGAGTATCCGACACCCAGTTGCCTAGGTGCCTTCGTTGGAGGTTTTCGAAGACCGATATTGACATGACAGATTTTTTCTTTGACATGGTATGTATTAACATTGTTAACTTATTTATTTATTTAATAATTAATTTATTTTTTATTAATTTATTTATATTATTTACAGGCTTTAGTGTGTCATGAGATATTGGATCCGACCGAGGAGGAGCTCCAACAGATATATATGGAGTGAGTCGATGATCCAATTATTTTGTTAGGGTCCTCCTCGATTCCCAGAGGAGAACCAGTTTTTAGGTGTCTTTGGTCTTTGGGAGGGGAGGAGCAGAGGCAGAGGCACGAGTGGATTCGACATTCCAGCCCTACCCTATTGGCGGGGGGGAGGGTAAGTCTTTTCCGGGGCGATTCAGAGGGCGGGGAGGGGAGAGGTAGACCCGTTTGAGAGGCCGACACTACTACTCCTACGATTCAAAGGCCGGAGAAGCGGCCTAGGGCAGATGGTCCATCATCCCATCGGGTGATGATCCTTTAGATGGCCGGACGGATGACGATTAGTCCGTCAGGATACTCGTGTTGATCCATTTGTCCACGATGACTATGCGCGATGATCCACCATCCGTCCAGGATACTCGTGTTGATCCATCTCGTGAGTTGTGACATGATATCTATGCCGCACCGATTCGGGTGTTATGCGGCGTAGACAGCTTGATTCGAGAGACGCACAGAGGAGTGGTTCGCTCGATTGGAGATACGAGTCAATCATGCCGTTTCTCGGTTAGAGACTGTCATCTTAGAGGAGGGTTCTCGCTTGGACAGACGCCTAGATCAGGAGATAGGTCGGGTTCCGGACCTTGTTCAAGAAAAGATTAGGCGTCTATTCCCATACCTTGATCAGTACGATGACTTCGTGCATGGCAGTCAGAGATATCCGAGCCAGTCATCGCAGCAGACATCTCCTCCTCCTCCTCCTGCCATGTCGACTCCTCCTCCGGCAGTATCGACTCTTCCTCCGGCAGTGACGATTCTTCCTCCTCCTCCTCCTCCTCCGGCCATGTCGACTCCTCCCCCTCCTTCGGTAGTGACGACTCTTCCTCCTCCTTCGGCCATGTCGACTCCTCCTCCTCATCCGGCATTGTCGACTCCTCCTCCAGTAGTATCGACTCTTCCTCCGGCAGTGACGATTCTTCCTCCTCCTCCTCCTCCTCCTCCGGCCATGTCGACTCCTCCCCCTTCTTCGGTAGTGACGACTCTTCCTCCTCCTTCGGCCATGTCGACTCCTCCTCCTCATCCCAAGCATTGTCGACTCCTCCTCCTCCCAAGAGATCGACTCTTCCTCCCGCAGTGACGATTCTTCCTCCTCCTCCTCCTCCTCCGGCCATGTCGACTCCTCCCCCTCCTCCGGTAGTGACGACTATTCCTCCTCCTTCGGCCATGTCGACTCCTCCTCCTCATCCAGCATTGTCGACTTCTCTTCCGCTATTGTCGACTCCTATTATGCCCGTGTTATCACATTCTCCGCGACCATGAGTGTCAGTCATGATTCCGAGGCCATTGCCGTCTCCTATTCGAGCTCCCTCTCCGACACTCATGGTCTCTGGTCCACGAGCGCCCTCTCCAAATTTGCCCTCACCGCCTACTTCCTTGATCCAGGTTCGGGATAGGCAGCCGTCGCGGCATATTCGCAGCCCATTCAGGGATCCTAGGTCTCGCAAGCCAGCCCCGACCGAGAAGGAGTTTACCGCTTCTTAAAGTCTAATGAAGAGTAAGTAAATATTTTTGTATTTGTCATATCGTCTTAGTATTAACATATTATATTCCACTGCCTTAATATTTGAGGGTCCAATTGCAGGAGGAACGTGGGGCTTATGTACCTTGTTGGGCCATCATTTTTTAAGGAAATGGCGGATCCAACGATAGAGTTGGAAAATGATGTAAGTTTCTTTTGCATTATTTAGTTGATGAATATTTTATCGATTAATATCGATTTCTTTCATTTCTGTACAGCATATAAATGCATACCTGTCCATACTACAGTCCGATCCCCATTTTCTTGGGGTTGAGCCTCATGAGAAGCAAAGGGGGACTTATAGGATTGTATCTACGACATTTTCGGTAAGTTTATTTATTATGTGTCTCGCATTTCACTGTAAACATAATAAATGATACTTGTTAGCTTATAAACATTTTTCAATGTGTAGGATTCCATACGACTTATATGGAATGGTATGCATGGTACGGATCCTGCTGACACAGTATATGACCCAGCGACCATGGAGGAGATTCCTCCCGGATAGGAGCTGGATGAGTTGGTCAGGGTTGTCCAGCGCACGGATCTCGGGATGGGGTAATCCTGGTCCATGGAGTGTTGTACCGCAGGTATACTTGAATTTAATTATTTTTTTGGCTAGTTTATTCATTTTTTTCATTCAAATTTTTTTGATTATTTACTGATTTTGTTTTCCCCCAGGTGTACATGATCGTGAATTTGTCGGGCCATTTTGTCGCGTGCAGACTGGATCTACGTAGAGCCAAAGTACATATGTACGACTCTGTACGTGCCTGATACACAAATGATAGTTTTGCCAATCGGCGTGCCGACACACGTCCCCTCCGTCGCATGCTCCCATGTGTACTCATTCGCGCTGGCTACTACGCCGCCTTAGGTAAGGAGCCTGTCCGCCGCGAGTGGGAACTTGTCCATCTTGTGTTGAAAGATTGTTTTTCGCAGGACGACCCCATCAGTTGTGGTGTATTTGCCATACATTCCATCATTAGTTGTATCACACAGAATATTAATAGGAAGTATGTGGAGCAGTCGATTCCAGAGATAAGGAAGAATATGGCACAACAGTTTACTAAAGACAAGATCGATAGTAGTACTTGGGAGTTGTAGTACATATTGTTGTATATCTTCTAAATATTTTGAGTTATTTAAATTAAATATTCATTTTGTTTAAAAAAACAAGAATTCTTTAAATTAAAAGAGTTACAATTAGTAGATAAGAAATCAACAAAAACAGAACAAAAAAACTACAATTGGGCATAATATATCGTGACCTATTATAATAGGGCACGATATATCGTGCCTTATATAGTTGGCACGATATATCGTGACTTGTATATTTGCACGATATATCGTGGAAAATATAGGGGCACGATATATCGTGCCAACTATATAAGGCACGATATATCGTGACAAATATAGGGCACGATATATCGTGCCAACTATATAAGGCACGATATATCGTGCCAACTATATAAGGCACGATATCTGGATGTATGTTATCATCTCGTACTTCTGCTGCATCTTGGTTTTGATTTTTTGGAAATACTTCTCTCCGTCTACGTCTCCACTCACAAAATTCCTCAAATTCAACACGTTGCTGGTCATATTCAAATTGATTATTAGCTTCAACATCAGTACCAACATCATCAACAGTGTAGTTCTCACCAAAATCATATGGACTGTTGTTTGCACCATAATCAACTTCATTATAATCACAACCAACATCAGCCTCAATATTATCACAATTAACATCAGTATTATCACAACCCATATCAGGATAATAGCCATCTTCATTGCTTGGCCTTATACTAGGTCCCAGACAATTGATATTTGGAACATTAATTGTAGGTGATAGTGGACGCAGATGATCAATAATTGGAACATCAACATTGTTCATATGCATAAAAGGTGCTCCACTAGGCCTTACTGCATGACTATATAGATTGATGTGCGGTACACCGTATTGTTGAAAACCAAGATGTTGCATGTAGTTGTAATTAGGCCCAATGATATTTGAAAAATCATTTCGACTAGCCATTAGTTGCATAAAACTTCCACCAACACCTTGTTGACATTCAACGTTCTGAACTCGATTATGCCCAGACTGACCTCCCAATACATTATGCGAACTAGTCTCACCCATCGTTTTTCTTTTCAATGTTACAAAAACAACTGGTAACTCGGTGTTCCCAAACGCAATTTCAATGTCATCATCATTTTTCAACTTTAACTTCCCAAGTTTGTTTTTAAATATCCACAAGTGCATGCATTACACAAACGTATACGCCCCTATCAACATCAACAACACCATAAACCTCCTCCAATATTTCACTATAATTTATTTGTCCGGTTTAATACGTACAACTTCTTCTTCACCATTTTTATATTCTAAACCTTCCCAATGACCACCAAATCGAACAACAACATAGCGAGAGTTCATCTACATACAGAGAAAAAATATTAAAATATGCAAGAATACATAAAAAAGGGCCTGTTTTGTACTGGGGCACGATATCGTGCCCATTTTTCATTGAGGCACGATATCATGCCTAATCTACAAAACAAGCACGATATTTCTAATGAGGCACGATATCGTGCCTATTTGTAATGGGGCACGATATATCGTGCCTGAGTAGAAAATAGGCAAGATATATCGTGCCTTGTGTTTTCATAAATGCAGAAAATTTTTTCTTTCACAAAACACTTCACATATTTTGCAAATATATTGGTCTTGAACGATTTAAACAAGGTTAAGTAATTAGGAGGAGAAGAACATTACCTTGTTATTCGAATTTTTGGTGCGATTTTTGTGATTAAAGACCACAAAAATAACTTCATGATATTTTGTGAAGAAGAAGAAGAAGAAGAGAGAGAAAAAATGAAGAGCAAAATAGAAGGGGAGGGTTCACGTATGTATTGGGAGTATTTAGTTGCAAGAGAGAGAAATACAAATATACCTACTTTTTGGGTTTGCATTTAAAGCATCAAGGGTGTTGTGGTAAAAGAACACCAAAAGTGGGTAGAAAACTATGTTTTTTATCCTACATGTCAAAAACTCTCTCACCTATCCCAAGTGGGTAGTTTGCCCTATTTTCTCTACTTATAATTATATCTAGGGATAATTAGAGGAAACCCCTAAGATTTGGACTAATGCCCAAAAAACAAATCATACATGTTTCAAAATTACATAAAGAAAAATATTCAAGTTTGATTGTGTCTTGAATTTAAGGGGATAACTGTAATATTTTTATAAATATTAGGATTTTATTGAAATGTTTTTAGCTTATGAAGGAAGAAAATATAAGGCAAATCAAACTTCAAAGAGTTTTTATTATATTCAAAAACCTTTTGTGTTTTTTTTTAATTAGCACGAATCTCATGATTTTTTTTGTAATTATCCCTTATATTTATTTTATTTTGTGCCCCCCTTCTAAAAACATTATGGATCCGTCCCTGCCCGAACACGAGCCTCAAGTGGTGACTTTAGGTAAACTGATTTACTTAGCTAAATCAGTCATCATTGTTGGGGTTGATTAGTTTATACAATTGACATTTATTAATATACATCATTAGAATTTTGTTGACTAAAAGCTTTCATTATCAGATGTAGAAAAATCATAACATGCATACATGCATCTAGTTTTATTCATTTAACTATTTGTTTACCTTTTTCTTTTTTCTTTTTTGTGTTTGTCATAGTTAATAGTGCATAGAACTGTTGAAACTATTTATCGGGCATGAACAAAACATTATATAGAAATTGGAGGAAAGCAAAAGATACAAGGTTTTTTATAATATTTTTAGAAGGGAATACAACAAGTCTAAGACGTGTAGGATACTTTCCTTAAAGTGTTATTTGCCCCTACTACTTGCTAACCGAGTTTATGGAAAATTACTTCTAGGATACAATAGACAAAATGAAACAACCAAATAACAAGTTTTTGGATTGCTTCTACGAGAAATAAGAATACTATAAGTTAATTAATGTGGCATTTGCTAAACTATTTATATAATCATGGCTTGTAGCCGTTGATCTCTTCTACATGCACCAAACTTCACTCATTTGATTGCACCTTTTCATAGAAAATGAGATGAATGGTCCAGGGGGTGCTTCTTCAACTTGATCAATTGCAACTTTCAACTCAAATGATATGTATGTTCCGAGAAGATGCGTCCATTCCTTAAGTGTCACAGTTTTTTGAGAATTGAGCAACAAACTTCCAATGCTATTGCACTTCAAAGCTAGGCATTATGACTCACTTTAGCTAGGCATTATTTATATTACAAACTATTTTTAACATTCTCCCACTTGATTTGTGATATAATTTACAACTAACACTCATAGATATCATGCATAAGAAAAGTAACTTTCGTTTTAAACTTTTCTTTAGTGTAAATAATTCACAAACCTAAATTAAGTAATTGGTGGCTAGGTTGCTTAAACAAACACTCAAAATAGATTAGAAATATTTCACACATGAACCACACTGCATTCTTTTATTCACAAATCCTTTTGGCACTATTACCGACCATGTGCTCATCCTAGTTCATGATAATGGACAAAAGATCACCCAAAACTTTTGCTAGAAGCAACACCACTTCTTATAATCATATAGGGAGAGGTTACTTCAAGTTTTATTTAGTTAAACATAAATAAAACACTATGAAATAATTCCATTAAGAGTTAACTCTCAACCTGCTCACTTAAGAGTAACAAATATGCACATTATACTTGGAATTGTATACACTTACTTAGGTGCTCACAATCACTTAGCAACTTGTTTTTACCCTTTAAACCTTTCGAGTCTAGGGCGCGTACTAGAAGAAGGTTGGGTTACCATCACTAGCGATTTATAGATCGGGGTTTTAATCCCATTCATGATGTTGTCGAATTCACCAAATCCCTAGCTAAAGGTTTGGTAAACAGATCCGCCAAATTATTATAAGTTCTAACGATATTGAATCTAATTCATCATTTACCGATTCTTTCCTAAATGTAGCATTTCTATACTTCATAGCCTCACTAAATGTTTTAGGATCATCTTCTACACTAAATAAAACTTTTTATTAAGTAGAGAATCCCTATTACCTTCCACAATGAAGACTTGAGAGGATATAAAATCGAAAGAAAATTCTTTTTCCTTCCTTTGTCTTTGACTTCTCCTAGGTTCAATAGGATGTCAATTTCTTTTCTTTTAGGTTCACTAGAAGCTGCAATTTGAGATGAACTATGCACTTTTGATGGATTCATATTTACCATTGAATCTTTGAGAAACTTATCCTCAAAGAACTCAACATCCCTTGATTCAACTACTATTTTAGAATCGAGATCTAGCAATATATACACTTTAGAATTTTCAACATAGCCAACAAAAACACATTTAAGTGCTCTAGGTCCCAACTTGTTTTTTTTTATTGGCTGGAACCCTATAATAGCTAGGCTATACAACCCCAAACTTTTAAGTAAGACTAGTTTGGTTTCTTCCTTTCCGTAACTCATATGGGGACACATTAGTCCTTAATAAAGGAATCCGATTATGAACATGACAAACGGCCAACAAAGCTTCACCCCACAAATTATTTGGCAAACCTGAACTTAAGAGCATATAATTCACCATGTCTTGTAACGTTCTATTCTTTCTTCAGCTAAACCATTTTGTTGTGATGTATATGGAGCACTAGTTTGGTGTACAATACCATTACCTTCACAGAATTTAGAAAATTCACTAGAAAAGTATTCATCACCTCTATCACTCCTCAAAATTTTGATTTTTCTACTTAATTGATTTTCTACAAGAGACTTGTAAGCTTTAAACATACCAAATACTTCATCCTTAGATTTCATCAAATAAACATGCTCAAACCTAGAGCAATCATCAATGAAGTAACAAAGTATTTATTTCCACTTCTTGTTAGAAAACCATGAAGTTCACACACATCCGAATGCACAAGATCAAGCAATTGTGAGTTTCTTTCAACTTTAGGAAAAGGTAATTTTGTAATTTCTGCTAGAACACAAGTTTCACACTTCTTATTCACATAGTCATTATAGGAGATAAATCCATTTTTAGAAATGTAATTTAAAACTTTATGACTACCATGTGCTAATCTACCATGCCACAAAGAATAAGAAGAATCAATCAAATAAAGAGAAATATTATTAACTTTATTGATATTCAGTTTAAACAGTCCGTTACAAGAATACCCGTTTCCAACAAATACACCATTCTTAGACAAGATTAAATTATTAGACTCTAGTACAACCTTTAACCCCTTCTTATTAAGGATATCCATAAAGACAAGATTCTTCACAACATCTGGAACATGAAGCACATTAGTGAGTACCATCTTCTTACTGGAGGTGAAGTCCAAATGAACATCTCCTCTACCAAGCACCTTGGCCCTCACACCATTTTTCATAACTACTTGTTGTCCATCTAGAATTTCATAGCTCTTGAATTGTTCCTTATCATTGCATACATGAATGGCTGCACCAGAATCATACCACCAATCCTTAGAAGAGGTTGGTGTAGCCAAGTGGAGTTCAGTCACAGTACCAAGAGATAATATTTTGATAATTTTTGTAGCATCTCCAACAAGATTAACACTAGAAGCATTAGCATAATTAACTTTTTGCTTCTTGTTGGATTTGCAATAAGCCTTATAATGGTCTTTATTACCACATTATACCAAACTCTAATTTTCTTTTTCTTGTCTATAGAATCACCATTTTCAGACTTCTTTCTTTTATTCTTAAACTTCTTCTCATCACCCATATTCACTCTAGGATCACTATCAATTTCTTTCTTATGAAGAATCCTAGTACCTTATTCAATTATTAGATGTTTCAAAACACTAGACATGGTCAAAATTTCAGAAGTATGAAGCAATTTCTTTTGACAATGATTCCAAGAAGAAGGTAATTTAACAATTATCGCACCTACTTGCATAGATTCTAAAATTTCCACCCCATAATCTTTAAGTTTTGAAACTATCACTTGCAGATTATGAATTTGATCCATGAAAGAAGAAGAATCATCAAGCTTAAATTCAAAATATTTTTTAACTAAAAACCTATCCGCTCCTTGCTTTTGTGATGCATATTCACGTTCAAGTCTTGCCCAAATTTCCCTCGGGCTCTTCACGGCAGTGAATTAATCGTAAAGGGTGTCTGACAAGGTATTGAGGATATGAGCCCAACACATCACTTCATCCTCTTGACGCTTATCCTTTTGTTTCTTCACTTCGTCAGATTCACCATCATTTGGTGGAGGGGTTTCTGGAAGATCCGGATTGAGAACATAGGCAACCTTCAGAACAGTTAGGGAAAACATCATCCTTCCAACGATTAAAGTTGGTGCCTGTGTCATTCAACCTGTCCAACTTCGCAAAGTTTTGATTCATCACTTTGATTGCAGATTCTTGAGTGGATTCCATGAAAACTCAAAATAGCACTTTAAGATTGTTGAAACAATTATTATCGGGTATGAACAAAACACTATATAAATTGGAGGAAAACAAAAGATACAAGGTTTTTTATAATACAACTTGAAAGGAATACATGTAGGATGTAGGTCCCAAGGGGTGTAAGTGTAAGGTTTAGAAGGGGGTTGAATAAACCTTACCAAATTTTCGATTTAGTCCTTTTAAATCTACAGAGTTAATTCTACACATTTGTGTCCTTGATGGACAATCGAATTAGTCACTCAAGAGAGTTAATCTTTCAATGATTTCATTGAGCCGTTGATGGAGTAACTCATTTGTTGGCTACAATTTAACTCAATTTGTGGTTTTATTTTTATTGGAAGACTTAACACCCTTAAGTTTGATTAAGCAAGATATTAGAGCTTGATTTAGTACTTGTAAATTATCAAATGGATAGCAAATTTATCACAGATATAAGCAATTAAAAGTGCAGGAATTTAAATCTTTGAAATGTAAATGACACATAAAGTTTTTATAGAGGTTCGAAGATGGGGTAATTCTTCTACTCCTCTCTTCTCCAACTCCTGGAGGAATCCACTAAGTAATGATCGGTTTACAAAGTGGTAATGATCCGGATACAAGTCTTGATCACAACGGCCGACTTGATCCTTTGGGACTCGCCTCCGGGAGACGCCTTGATCACTCGGTGGCTTCTCGTTCGACTCGGCTTCTTCAGTGGCATTTGCGCTTTACTACTACTGACTCACTTGCTCAAGCTCTTTGGATTTGATCACGAAGCCCTCCAAATGCTTAAGACTTAGTTCAACTTTGAACTCTTCTACAATCCTTCTGGAAAGTAGACCCCTTGTTTTCAAAGGTTTCCTCTTCAATGGTTGAAGCTCTCTTTCCTTCACGAGGTAAGTGTTGGATTGATGTACTTCGGAATGTAGGCTTGAGGATTGAGATTGTTTGATTTTTCTAATGTGCTTGTATATCTCACGTATGTGTCATTCATGCATTATATTCTCAAACTAACTCCTCGGCCTTTTATAGTGAACTTTCAAAAATTTGCCCGTTGAAGAGATAGGCTTGTTTTTGAAAGTCACTTTGCGATCGTTGGCTTGCGTTCTTGGAATTGCCGTTTCCTCGTATGAATTATTCTTTTCACCTTTTGAGTTCGACACGGTGTAGTGCTTCCCATTGGTTCATTCCTTTTGCACTTCTCGGGACCGAGCACTCCAAGAAAGGTTGTATGGAGATATTACTTGTTTAAGTAAATCTCTTGATTTAGGCAACGGTTCTTTTACGATTATCTCGACTTATTTGCATTTCCTTGCTTTCCCAGGTGACTTAGAGTCGACTTCCAATCATTGGATGACTCTTGTCACTTCAACTTGAGACTTGGCTTTTCTTGAGTTGACTTGGTGATGTTCCACTCACCGCATCTCACCGCTTCTTGATAGTGTTCCCGTCTACTCTTCTTTGCCATACTCATTTGTCTCACACAGAGAGTCTTCCTTCCGATCTTGATTGTCTTCTTGCATGTTAGGGCGTAGCTGTCTTGACTCGGCTTGGCCAGCTCTATTCATTACAATGCATTTTACAACAAGAATTGGGGTGCCAACTTTCTATTCTAAGTTTTACATGGCATTCATCAAAATCTAAACAATAAAATTCCTAACAATTTCCCCCTTTTTGATGATGCCAAAACTTAGATCATACAAATATGTAAATAACAAAGATACATACGAGATAGTGTATTGACATAGAATGTATGTGAGAATCAATCTTTTTATTGATCATATCATTCTTGTACTTAACACAATTTACAAGGTGTATCGAGTATATAACTGTCTTCACAAAAATTATAATTATAACTCTATTACGAAGACTTACATTGTATGTATTTACATAATAAAATACATGAAGGGTTGGACAAAACACTTCATCTCCTTTTGTCTCCTTCTTTCATCTTGATCAAGATCTTCTTCTCTTCTTCTCTTTTTCTCGTCGCCAATTTGCTTTTTTTTCTTCTCATATGCCTTCCTGGCGCTTCATCTTTCCTTAGTCTTTCCTGTCTCTCTCCGCCATAGCCGAGTTTGTCTTTTGTTTTTTCTTCTTCTATTTTCTTTGCATACTCGGCGTTAGTTTTAGCCACTCGCAAATTTGCCACTTGGTCAAGCCCCACCCAGTAGATCCCTCCTTTCTTTCCGGGATCTACGATTCGATATTCTTGGGCGAGGCCTAGGTCAAGCTTCTTCCTCCACCGCCGCTTCTTCCTCTACCTCTGGGCGTATCTTTGTCTTGGGGTCTTCTTTGGTGATTGACTAGCAGAGTGACCAGCAGAGCGACTGGAAGTCTCATTGTCTGTCACCTTCTTCACACAATGTGAGACCCTTTTCCCAGTACAAGTCCCAAGCTTGAGTCATGGACATATTTGCAAAATATCCTTGATTCGAGCGTTTTGAATTCGTTAACGATCTTGGCTCTGTCCCGACATCCGAAATGGCATACGTGTCTCTGTCAACCTGGAATGCCTCCATGTTCTTTCAAGATGTTCATCACCCTGGCATCCATTCTTCCTTCCACTTCCTTCATCCCTCGCTTCAATTTCTTTTCTCTTCTCGGCCATAGATACAGCAGAGTCTTGGAGTGGCGAGTCACGGGGAGTTTTTCGCTTATAATGTCACCGTGACAGGACCCTGTTGGGGGTTTGTGCAATCATCAAGGTCATATCTTTTGATCCTTACCCCTCAGATTTTCCTTTCTTCGATTTCAAATTTTCCTCGGTGATTTTCCCTTCTCATTGCTCCCTTCTCATTTTGCTCCTTTCTTTTCGACTTGATTTTTTTGCTTTAGGTATTCCTCTTCCCCTTTTTGGCATCATCAAAGGATAGAGGAACCCTGGGGAACATCTTTGGCAAGCATGAAGTCGAGTCTTCGATGGTTGAATTTTGCTTCAAGTCTGCTGCGTTGTATGCGGCAAGACGAAATTCGGATCTAGTAGCGTTGGATTCTCTGAAATCGGCTTCATCTCAGCCATGAGAAGCTGAATTTTCTTGTCATGTGTTCTTCCAAACGTCGTATATCATTTGCATTCGCTCACGCAGCAGACTTGATCTCGGCGGTGTGAGCTTCATGCATATGCTCAATGTGTTCCTCAGCCGTTTCGCATCAACATTCTCGACTCTCCACACCCGAGCTTGTTAAACAAGGTTCTCAAGTATCTCAATGTTCCACACGCATTGATTCTTCTTTGTTGCCACCATTCCCTTATATCCGTTGTGATGCCTCTCAAGTCGGTGTAAGGTTGGCATCTCTGTTGTCCAGCGCATATCCAAAGAGGCCGATGCCTCTCCATCTTTTCAACTTCAAAGAAAGAGTGCCTTGAACACTTCTCGAACTCACCGATTCTTGATTCTTACATTTGCGGTGATGGCCATACAACGTCGAAATCAAAATCATTTGGAACAATGGTGCCGAGTGAAAAAAGGAGGTGGTCCGTGATATCGTGCTTGCTCATTTTTCGACTCTTCGTGGAGTTCGGTATCTCCAAAGTGAGAAAAGGAAAGATTCTACAAAAGATTCATCACCGCCGACTGGGATCGTTTCAATGATGAGCGGTGCGCGTGAAGTTCTTTTGGGAATCGATCCGGTGTGGCTTGAGGAGCCTGAGCGGTGGTTTCTGGTTCATTGGGTTTGGTTGTGAAATAGACCCGACTTGCATTGAGCCTCAATGTCTTAAAACTTCGTTGGTCTCGGTGATTTTTCCTTTTGATTGACTTGTCCTCGGCCTTATCAGCAGCGTCATCGGACGATGATGAGATTTCTAGTGGTGGCTCATCATCAAAGTTAAAAAGTTTGACGAGTAGTCTTGGGATCGGACTTACTCGTGCTTGGAACACCCGCAGTGAGTCTTTTGGATTTGTCATGGGGATGACTGACTTCTTCTTCGTCTTGATCCCGGAAAAGTGACATCGGGGTTGTCCTGGGAGTCATGAAGTGCGCGATCTCCTTCTCGGATGGGTCGATGATTGCGGGAGGGATGTTCTCTACTTGCCTCTTTACCCCGGGAAGTCTCAACCTCCCGTGGGCCTTCATTTCCTCCAGCGGTCTCTCTCTGCTGAGGGCTTAGTCCTCCCTTTCGGCGGTGTCACTGTCTTAGGGTCTTCTACTGATGGCATCCATTGGAGTCTCAACCCCATGGATTGCACTTTCATCGCCAGTGTTAACTCCCAGTGGCTGTCCCTTCTCGTGCCTCGAATGCATCGCGCGTCATTAGCCTTCGGAGCGGTTGGCATCTCGGTGAGGCAGTCTCAATCGTCGAGCCGTTGATGGCAACTTGCTGTTCTTCTTGTGATTGTAATTTCTCTTCTTCGCCTCCTTGCTTCTTTGTGGAGTCATCTGCAGCATCCTCCGACCTTGTTGCGGTGGAGGAGTTTCCCCCTCGGTAGGTGCACCGGTGAGTGACTTGGAGTGGGGTCACTCGTCTCCGGGACTCCCATTTTGTTGCAATTGATGGTTGTTGTTGGGGGCGGTGGTAGCACACCTTCAATAGGGGTTGGCTCGATTGGGGTCCCCACTAGCCCAGTTTCATCGCCATTTCCTTATTGCTTCTTCCGAGTGAGTGGGAAGTGGTAGCAAAGAACATCGGTGGCTATTTTTGAACCACTCCCATAGGATCGATTTCGGTGTGTTCGGAGGACTCTCCTGGTCCCTCCATTAGTCTTTGCTCGTGAAGAATTCTTGATTCATGCGAAAGGCTTTTTGCATTTGTAACTCTTTCCGTGGCGGCAACATTTTCGGATCCTCATCACTTTGTCCGAGAAGACATCAAGAAGAGGATGGAAGTGTTTTGTGGTGCCGAGGAGATAGGCGGATGCTTGCCTTCTCACGTGCTTCGGCTTCTTCGGCTTGCTTTGCTCTCTCCCCGTCCTTGTAGATCTGCGGGATGTCTAAGCGCTTGTCCTCATCAAGTCTTTGGGAGCACGATAGTTAGTCCAAGGAAATTTAGCAGATTCCTCTTCTTCTTCTATGAACTCGGCCATTGGAACTGTTCCTTGACTTGCTCAACTTCCATTTTCTCCACTCACGCAGACGATTTTGGATGTCCGGGTAAGGTGGAGATAGGATCATTACATCACTATCTGCTTGGGTGGTTCTTCTTGTGTTTGTTTGTGTGAGCTACTGTTTGTGTCTTGAGTTGCCTCTGTTGATCGCCTTGCCAGACTTGGTTGTTTCATCAACTACATCCGGAGACTCTACTTCTCCAGTCTCGGTATTTGTGCTAGGTGAGTAATCGACCACTCGTGGTTTCTCTGTTCGACCGCTTGACGAAGTCTTCTTCGTCTCCTGGTTTGTGGGGAATTTCAGTTCGAGGCGGTGTCCTCGAGTCTTGGCGCGGGGTGGTCTTTGGTGTTTGTTTCTCGAGGAGCCGGCCGTCAGGGCTTGTCGGTTCTCCTCCTTTTGACGATCGGAGAAGGTATTTGTGAGTCCTTCTCGACCTCTGCTGCAGGGCAGGGCGGTGACACATTTCTTTGGGGCGGGAGCATGTTTGGTTTTCTTTCTTTGCGGGGGCGTGATCTTCTTAGCGGTGCAGGGGCGCGGCTTTCTTTCTTAGGTGGAGAGGAAGCATTTTGTATCTTGGTCACTGATTCCCCTCACCGGTGTCGCTCTTTTGGCATAAGCTCGCCACGAGCACCAGAGAGGTTAGCTCGAACATCCTCTTGTTAACATGGAAGGCCTTCCCATGTCTAAGAGGTACTCCTTTTTCACCTCGATGGGGCCAATCACTAGGCCATATCCGAGGATCCTCCAAATGTGCCATCTTCTTTGAAGGACTTGTTCCCACGTTCGGCGAGTCCGTCGTAGATAAACTCTCGCCCAATTTATCTTCTTTTCTTCGATGATTGCGGCCATCACAATCGGCTTTGCCTTTGATAGTTGGTCAAAGCTGCCAAATTTGATGTCGATACATTTGGCAACTATGTCCAACAATTTGTGATAATCCTCCTTGCCATCTCTTGTTTTTTTTGTGTATATAATTTTATCGGCAAGGTCGGACTTGGCTATTTCTTTCCATGCATCGCCCAAGTTTACATCAGCTTCCTTAATTTCAGATTGCTCCTTCCGCGAGGTAGTGAGCAATATTTAGCCAAATCCTTGGCGGTGATAGTCACCGCTTCCCGTGAACAGATGACTTGATTCCTTCATCGTGAATCTCGGCATTCACGTAGAATTGTGCGACCTCCTCCACATAGGTCATAGGATATTCAGCGTTAGAAACGGTTTTACGGGCGTTTCCAACTTTTCCGCAATTTTCTTTACCAGGGTGTCGTCGGACCCCGCTTCACCATTCCGTTGAAATCCACCGTCGAACCGGTGTGGATTTGCTTTCCTAACTTAGTAAAGTCGTAAGTTGGTGCCATTTCTCAGAATTATATCAAGAGAAGTCTCTAAATTGATTTGAATGTTGATAGGGTTTCGAGAGTAGTTTGCCTTTGCTTTTGAGAGAAAAAGATGAACAGTTTTAGAAGTGTGAGAGAGAAAGGAGGCGAAAATGGTTTAAATATGGTTTATGAAAGGGCGTGCAGACGGTTTTTGAATTGTGATCGAAATCAACGGCTTGGATTTCGCACGCCTATTGAGCATTTCACGTCTCGTATTTAATGCGGCAAAGATTTATATCCAATCATAAGCTTAGTGTGCAGCTTTATGTCCGTACACATCATCATTATGCCGACGTGTTCCTTAAAACATTCCCGCTAAGTCAAAACGATCAAGCTGCGTTTTTGTCACTTTGCTCATAAGTTATTCAAACTTATCTCTTAGCCGATTTAACTCTACTCCTCATGATTCTCTTGGTGACTCACTATCATGACTCGGTGTAGTCAGTTGTCTTTCCGTCTGGTGATTTCTTGAGTTGATTTTTGTTTTCACTCTTTTTCACTTCTTTTTTTGTTCTAATGCTCTTCTTTGATTTGTCTCGAGTGTGTCAGCTCAATTAACCCCAACTCATGCTTGAGTTCTTCAAATCTTGACTCACATAATGGTTTTGTGAAGATGTCGGCTAGTTGTTTATCGGTTGAGATATATTCCAAGATAATGTCCTTCTTTTCAACATGATCTCTTATGAAATGATATCTCGACATCTATATGTTTTGTTCTTGAGTGCAACACAGATTTTGAGTGATTGCAATGGCACTTGTGTTATTACACATGATTGGAATTTCTTTTTCTTCAATTTCATAGTCTCTCTTTTGTTGTCTCATCCATAGGACTTGGGCAACAATGTTTGCCCAGCCTATGTATTCTCGCCTCATTTGTAGAGGTGGCTATTGAGTTTTGCTTCTTGCTAAACCGGGAAATTAGTCTGTTTCTAGCATTTGACAGTGCTCGAAGTGCTCTTCCTGGCCCACTCTGCATCCAGCCAGTAGTCGAGTCGAATAGCCAATTAGCTTGAATCCACCTTCCTTTGGATACCATAGGCCAACTTCTTGGCTTCCTTTCAAGTATCTCAATATTCTCTTAGCCATTTCTTTGTCATATGGCTCTCTTTTGGAGCAGATTGAAATCTTGCACATACACCTACAAACAAAGGTGATGTCCGGCCGCTTCTTTGTGAGATAGAGCAATGATCCAATAAGTGCTCGTATCTTGTTTGATCTACAGGCTTGCCATATGCATCCATGTCCATTTTGTGATGTGTTCATTGGTATTTTTACGAAGACTTTTCTTCCATACCAAATTTCTTCATTAAATCTCTGGTATATTTTGTTTGACTTATGAAGGTTCCATCCTTCATTGTTTCACTTGAAGTCCAAGGAAAAATGTCGGCTCTCCCATCATGCTCATTTCAAATTTGCTTTGCATGAGGTTTGAGAATTTTTCACATAGCTCTTTGTTAGTGGATCCAAAGATGATGTCATCCACATATATTTGAACAAGCAAAGATACTCTTCTTGTCTTGAATTCTCGAAAAGTGTTCTATCTACTTTTCCTTTTGTGAATCCATTCTCGATTAGGAATTGTGACAGGGTATCATACCATGCTCGGGTGCCTGTTTCAATCCATACAGGGCTTTCTTGAGTTTGTATACCTTGTCTCCAAGAGTCTTCTCGCTCAAATCCTGGAGGTTGTTCAACATATACTTCTTCTTCCAATAAACCGTTTAGGAATGCACTTTTTACATCCATCGATATACAATGAAATTCTTGTGAGTCGCATAGGCAAGAAACATCCTTATAGCTTCCAATCTTGCTACGAGGGCAAATGTTTCATCAAAATCTATCCCTTCTTCTTGACAATATCCTTTGGCTACCGATCTTGCTTTGTTTCTTACCACGTAACCTTCCTCGTTCATCTTATTTACGAATACCCATTTGGTTCCAATAACATTTTGATGTATGGGTCTTTGCACTAGTTCCCATACTTTATTTCTCTCAAACCGATTCACTCTTCTTGCATAGCTTGAATCCAATGTGTGTCATCCAATGCTTGTGACACATCTTTTGGCTCTATTTGCGAAATGAAGCATGTGAACATAGCTTCTTGTTGAGTTCGGATCTTGTTTTGACACCTTCTCTCATATCTCCAATGACAAGTTCGTGGATGGTCTCTCACCATCTTACATCAAAGTTGGAGTAAGTTAGTGGATTGATCGACTTGCGGTTGTGTTCTTTGTGGTAAGCTCTTTCGTGGTCACTTAGCTGCAAATTTTCATTTGCTTTTGAGATTCAAACTATCTCATCTTCTTCGAGTTGATAATCCCAAACCCGAGCCAGGCGTAGGGACTCTTTCGTATGATTGGATGTTTCAACTTATCACCGACTCTTCAATGTCTTCTCCATTTACATTTGGCTCATCGAATACTACATGAATGGATTCCTCTGTAACCATAGTTCTTTTATTGAGTATTCTCGTAGGCTTTGCTTTCATTTGAGTATCCTAAGAAGATACCTTCATCACCTTAGCATCAAAAGCCTTTAGGTTGTCTTTGCCATTGTTGTGGATGAAGCATTTACATCCAAATATTCTGAAATATGCAACATTTGGTTTTCTTCGATCCGGATCTCATAGGGAGTCTTTGTCACTATCTATTTATCATACATTTGTTTTGGGTGTAGCAAGTTGTGTTAATTGCTTGACCCAAAATCTTTTTGGTAACCCCCTTGACTAACATGGTCCTTGTCGCTTCTTTGAGGGTTCTTCTTCTTTCTCGCAACTCCATTCTCTTTGTGGAGTCCTTGCGCGATAGTTCATGACCAAAACCATTCTCAATACAATATCGAGTTATTATTCCATTGACAAACTCGGTTCCTCTATCCGATCTTATTTTGATAATGGTTTGACTCTTCTCATTTTGAATTCTCTTCATCTGTGGTAGTTTTTGTAGGGTTTCTTTCTTCTTGCACATGAATATTGTCCATGTCTATCTTGAGTAGTCATCTACTACCACCAAGGTGTATTTCTTTCCACTTATGCTTTCATCATTTGGTTCCCACTGGGCCAAATAGATCCATATGAAGTAGATGCAATATTCTTGTTGAGGATGGGCATGTCTTTTCTTTGAATGACGACTTGATTTGTTTTCCTTCGACATGCATCACATATACTCTCCTTCTTGTATATCGAGTCCGGAAGTCCTTCTACAAGATGACTTCTTGCTAGCTTGTTAATTGTTTTGAAATTCGGGTGACTCACTTTTTTGTGCCACACCTAACTTGATTCAAATTGTGCTCTTTTTGCAGAGAGCAGTCTTTGGGTGTTGCGGTTGACCAATCCACTACATACATATTCTTCTCTGTCTATTTCCTTGCAAAGACAACTTCATTTGATTCAATATCCTTGATTTGGCATACACCCATGTTGAATCCAACATTGTAGCCCTTGTCACGAGCCGATCGATACTCGATGAGGTTGAAGTTGAGTCCTTCAACATATGCAACATCCGTGATTTCTAATCCATTCCTCTTGATGGATCCAATGCCTCTTATTTCACCAGGAGCTTCATTTCCCCAAATATGACTTTGGCTCCTTTGACTTCCTTGAATTTTTGATTTCTCTTATTTCTGTCATATGTCCGGAATGCGACCACTATCCATGTACCAGGTTCCTTGGCACTCACTGTTCCTTGAACTCGCAATCAAGGAAATTAAGTTTTAGGTACCCATACTTGTCCTGGGTCCCGAGGGGTTATAATTGTAAGATGATCCAACCAACCTATAGCCAAATGATTTGACTCTAAGGGGTTGCCATCTATCGTGCCATAATCATAATTAATTCGCAAATTGCTTGGGGATTCTAGGTTCATACAAATTGTCTCTTTTTTGTCCGTATGCTCGCATATGTGTTTTAGCAATTGCCTTCCTTGGGTAATTGTGGTGCTTTTGAGTGTAGTGCCTAGGTGCATGTGTGTTTGATGAAAGCTCTTATACTTTTGGAATGGCCTTTGTTGAGTTCTAGGCCTTTGCCACTGGGCTTATATTCCATAAGTCTATCTTTGATAGTTCACATTGTTCCAATCACTTGGCTTGGATATTTTCTACCATTCCCATCATATGTATTTCTTTTATGGATTTTTGGAATTTTTGGTAGCTCTGTTTCTTCTTTACTGAGTATTTTTGTTAGGAGTTTCTTTGAGGACTCTTTGAATCTCTTCTCATTTGTCCTTTCAAAGATACTCAATCGGTCGTTTTCCTTTTCCTTTGTAACCAAGGCCAGTTTGCTTAGTATTGTGCTTTGGAGTGAATGTGTGTGCAACATTTAGAGTTTTGGGTTTTTCGGACTCTTCATGACTTGAAGATCCTTTTTCCAAAATTACTCTTGAGGTTTGACATGGCACAAAGGAATTAAATCCTAAGCATGTCTTGTCTCCACATTCTCTTTGACTCATAATAAGATCATCCAATGATTTAGATGCCTTAGTGAATGAGGCAATAACATTTTTGAGGTCATTCTCCTCTTTTCTATAGCAAAGCAATTTCTCTTTGCTAATTTAGCATTTTCGGCCTTTAAACTTTCATTTTCAATGACTATTTGACTTAGAGTACTCGGCTCCTTAGTCACTTTGAGTTTGACTTTTAAGTAGTTGTTTTCCTCATTCAATAGTGTGTGTGAGGATTTAATGTGCTCAAAATCTTTCATCATTTTGCCTAATGAATCATAAAGATCAAGAGGTGATGAAGTGTGTGTGTCACGATCACTATCACTAGTGTCGAGCTTGTTGAATTAGATTGTACCTCATCTTCTTGATCTTGTTCTTTGGCCATTAAGCGGATCAAGGCTTCTTCTTCGTGAGTCACTCGAGTAGTCGCCTTCACCGCATCGTCAATTTGTCTCTCTTGACTTGGTCATTTCAGTGATCTCTGCAGCCCATCATTGCCTTTTTCTTTTCTTGTCTTCTTTCTCTCAAGACCTTTCTTTCTTCTTCATTCATTGTCTTGTTGACTACAGGATATGAGCAATCAATGGCATAGTGACCTGGTTGTCTACAATTCCAACATAGATATTCACCTTTTGATCACTCTTTCTACTCTTGAGTTGTCAGTCCTTTGATACTCAACTTGTTGATGATCCATTCTCTTGGTTGGCCTATCATCCCTTGATTTGGAGGAGCCGAGTGTCTTCCGGAAGATTCACCCTTTCTCTCTTGTAGTTCTTGTTAAAGAACTTGTTAAATCTTTTAACCATCGGGCTATTTCTTTTGTGTCAATTGCTTCTTTGACCTCGGCTCTCTTCCCATCTTTGACAATTAGAGCAAACCGCTTTGGGTACAAATTGTCTCTTCCTGGTCTTTTCTTCTCACTCAAACTCATAGGCTTTGAGGTCCGAGAATAGTTCATGGTTGGATGTCTTTGATAGGTCCATGGAATGTCTCGGTGCCATGACCTTCATTTCCCATTCAAATTTGGAAGACTTTTAGGATCTTCATACACATTTCTTCTCGTGTATATTCCTTTCCAAGTGTAGACAAACTCATTTGTGATTTCACGTAAACCGAGCATCCAGTTGATCCGATTCTCTCCCGAGATCATTTTGAAATTTTCAAACTTCGACACCTATCGATAATTTGTTTTCTTTGATTTGCTCCGAGCCTTCACAAATCAATGTCGAAACTTGTCCCCATTTCTTTAGCCGTTTTGCATGATTTGACTTTGTTGAACATGGCTTTGTCCAAGGTTTTGTAGAGGATGTCCTTGGCTACATTATCCAGGTTGTATCTTTTTGTCATCATTTGTCCACTCGGTTCTTGGTTTTTCAACCATGACTCGGTCCTGGGAGCAAAGATCTTCTTCTCCTTCGTTTTTGCAACTCTTTCGCATTGTGTTCACCTTTAATATTTGTAGAGGTCCATCTTCTATCACTATCCACATCTCATCATGTAATCGATAGATGAGCCCGCATACGAATTTTCCAATCATCAAATTCTTCAATGGTGAACATAGGGATGCGTGTTAGATTTGCTTCCATGATAATGACTTTTAATAAAAAGAGTTTTGAAAGTTTAAGTACTAAAGCAGACTTTGAAAAATTTGGAGATCTAGTTCAAGAACGGTGCGGAGGGTTTAATGAACCAACCGCTCCGATACCACTTGTAGGTCCCAAGGGGTGTAAGTGTAAGGTTTAGAAGGGGGTTGAATAAACCTTACCAAATTTTCGATTTAGTCCTTTTAAATCTACTGAGTTAATTCTACACACCGTGTGTCCTTGATGGACAATCGAATTAGTCACCAAGTAGAGTTAATCTTTCAATGATTTCAAATTTGGATTTTGTTGATGGAGTAACTCGGTTTGTTGGCTACAATTTAACTCATTTTGTGGTTTTATTTTTCAGCGGAAGACTTAACACCCTTAAGTTTGATTAAGCAAGATATTAGAGCTTGATTTAGTACTTGTAAATTATCAAATGGATAGCAAATTTATCGTGAGATATAAGCAATTAAAAGTGCAGGAATTTAAATGCTTTGAAATGTAAATGACACAAGAAAGTTTTTATAGAGGTTCGAAGATGGGGTAATTCTTCTACTCCTCTCTTCTCCAACTCCCGGAGGAATCCACTAAGTAATGATCGGTTTACAAAGTGGTAACAGTCCGGATACAAGTCTTGATCACAATGGCCGACTTGATCCTTTGGGACTCGATGTCCGAGACGCCTTGATCACTCGGTGGCTTCTCGTTCGACTCGGCTTCTTCACGGGGTAGTTTGTCTTGCTACTCTGACTCACTTGCTCAAGCTCTTTGGATTTGATCACGAAGCCCTCCAAATGCTTAAGACTTAGTTCAACTTTGAACTCTTCTACAATCCTTCCGGAAAGTAGACCCCTTGTTTTCAAAGGTTTCCTCTTCAATCTGGTTGAAGCTCTCTTTCCTTCACGGGTAAGTGTTGGATTGATGTACTTCGGAATGTAGGCTTGAGGATTGAGATTGTTTGAGTTTTTCTAATGTGCTTGTATATCTCACGTATGTGTCATTCATGCATTATATTCTCAAACTAACTCCTCGGCCTTTTATAGTGAACTTTCAAAAATTTGCCCGTTGAAGAGATAGGCTTGTTTTTGAAAGTCACTTTGCGATCGTTGGCTTGCGAGTTCTTGGAATTGCCGTTTCCTCGTATGAATTATTCTTTTCACCTTTTGAGTTCGACACGGTGTAGTGTTTCCCATTGGTTCATTCCTTTTGCACGCTCCGGGGACCGAGCACTCCAAGAAAGGTTGTATGGAGATATTACTTGTTTAAGTAAATCTCTTGATTTGCGGCAACGGTTCTTTTACGATTATCTCGACTTGTTTTTGCATTTCCTTGCTTTCCCAGGTGACTTAGAGTCGCCTTCCAATCATGGATGACTCTTTCATCACTTCAACTTGAGACTTGGCTTTTCTTGAGTTGACTTGATGATGCTCCACTCACCGCATCTCACCGCTTCTTCAAAAGAGTGTTCCCGTCTACTCTTCTTTGCCATACTCAATTGTCTCACAACAGAGTCTTCCTTCCGATCTTGATTTGTCTTCTTGCATGTTAGGGCGTAGTCTGTTGTCTTGACTCAGCTTGGCCACTCTATTCATTACAATGCATTTTACAACAAGAATTGGGGTGCCAACTTTCTATTCTAAGTTTTACATGGCATTCATCAAAATCTAAACAATAAAATTCCTAACATAGGACACTTTCCTTAAACTCTTATTTGCCCCCATTACTTGCTAGCCGAGTTTATAGTAAATTACTTCTAGGATACAATAGACAAAATGAAACAACCAAATAACAAGTTTTTGGATTGCTTCTGTTAGAAATCGATTTAGTAAAAATGGATTTTGACCAATTATTTAAGTGGGATCCTTTATTAGTTATGGATAATAAATGATATAATCGTAATCTACACCGCAAGTAGATGAATCTAGCATTTTGAATTTCTCAAAACCAATTTCGGGTGAATGAGAAATTAATGCATAAAGTTAGCCACTTAAATACCTTTTATATATGGAATATAAAAGGGTGGGAATATGGAAAGCCATATCCCACATAGAAAACACATTAAATGTTTGACTAGTTTATATAGAGCTTCACCACTAATAAGGAGTAATCATGTGGAGCTCCTTATAGTACACCATCGTGGACCAAGTTAATTTTGACTAGCCTTTGGATAGCTCAAATAGCACCGAAGACGGTGCAGAGCACCATCCAAGTCGGAGCCAGAGCCGGGCCCGCACACGTCGCACATAGTTGCATTGGGCACTTTAGAGACGCACTTTGCATGTACGCATCATCGCGAGGAGCTTTGAGGAGCCTTAAAGTTTTTGAAAATCAAACTAAGGTTCGGTCTAATGGCTTGGTGACGTGGCAGGGCAGATCAGGTGGCAATAGTCGTTTGGATGACAACACGTGGCATGCGGTGGCATTGACTGGATGCACCTGTTCGCTAACAGGGCACCATGACTGGACACGACTGTTTAGTGTGCAGGGGTGCATGCTAAGCGTTGTGTACCTTTGGTTGGATGCAACGGACCATCGACGCGATCGTTGATCATAGGCACGATCCGGTCTGATGGATGGATCCGGACAAGGATGCACTGCTTCCGACAGGCATCCAAATTTCTATATAAACAAGACCCTAAAACTCAGTTTGAGCATCCGAAAAAGAGCATTCGAAAAATCATCAGAATTCTGCATCTTTCAGCATATTGTTTCCGTCTATCCTTTCTGCATTTTTGAAAGTTTTGAAACATTATTTTGTTCGCTGTAAGTTCAATTTTTGCAAGTGCTGCTAATCGAACTTGGAAGTCGTTGTATCTTAGAGACAATTGCCTGAACCGTTAGCACTTTTGTATGGGGAAATTTGCGGAGATAGTATTTAATACTAGCCCCGACTTCCAATTTTGTCCCGTTATTCTGTCAATTTTTCTCGAAAACCAAACACCATAGACAACAATCGCAAGTCAAAATTCTATTTTCTGGAAAATGGCAAACATAAGTTTCACCCCGATGGCTGCTGCTCCCACACAAGGCGAAAAATCGGCGAAGTTTTTCGATGTTGATTTCAAGCGCTAGCAACAAAAGATGCCGTTCTATTTGACCACTTTGGATCTGTCATGTTTTCTGAAGGAGGACCCCGACAGTTGGTGAAGAAGAAACAGACAATCAAAGGCGGATTACTGTAGATGCATGGCACAACAGTGACTTTCGGTGTCGTAACTATGTTTTGAATGGGCTGGAAGACATCCTCTATAACGTCTACAGCTGATTCAAAACGTCCAAAGAGTTGTGGGACTCTTTGGAAAATAAGTACAAGACAGAAGATGTCGGCACAAAGAAATTTGTTGTCGGCAAATTTCTGGATTTCAAGATAGTTGATACCAAAACGGTTATCAGCCAAGTTTGGGAAATTCATATCATGCTTCATAACTTAGTGTCTGAATGGATGATTATGAATGAGTCGTTCCAAGTGGCTGCAATTATTGAAAAATTATCGCCATTGTAGAAAGACTTTAAGAACTACCTCAAGCACAAACGTAAGGAGATGGGGCTTGAGGATTTGATTGTTCGGCTTAAGATTGAGGAAGATAACCGAAAATCCAAAGTGAAACCAAAGACCGCATACAACAATCTAAGGCCAATCTTGCAGAATTGAGCACTAGCAAGAAACAGAAGCATTCCGAAAAAGATAAGGGGAAGACCAAGAAGTTTAAAGGCAATTGCTACAACTGTGGCAAGCTAAATCACATGGTCAAGGATTGCCGACACCCGAAAAAGGGTAACAATAATGGCAACCAATAACAAGCCAATATGACCGAGGACAAATCTGTTCCGATAGACATGTCGGAGCTTGATCTCATCGCTGTTGTATTTGAAGCCAATATGGTAGATAATCCAAGAGAATGGTGGATAGATACCGGAGCTACTCGTCACATTTATACCAACAAGGAAATATTTTCCTCCTACACTCCGATAAATGGAAGAAAGTTGTTCATGGGGAGCTCTTCGACCTCCAACATCATGGGGCTTGGAAAGGTTATGCTGAAGATAACTTCCGGAAAAGAGCTGACTCTTGTGGATGTGTTGCACGTCCCAGATAACTTGCAACTTTCAACTCCAATGATATGTATGTTCCGAAAAGATGCGTCCATTCCTTAAGTGCCACGGTTTTTTAGAATTGAGCAACAAACTTCCAATGCTAATGCACTTCAAAGCTAGACATTATGACTCCTTTTAGCTAGGCATTATTTATATCACAAACTATTTTTAACAAGAACAACTATGTAAATCTATATGGACAACCAAGATTAAGATAAACTAATCTTTTACTAACAATTAAACGTGACTAAGCAACAAACGCATGATGGAACAACTATTGACAGAGTTTGTGAAGAATCTTCAAAATTAAGAGAAAAAAACTCTTAGCCCTTGAATGACTATATTTTCAAGGTCCATTTCTAGTTTCTAGTGTTGAAAAATGAGTTTTGAAACTTTATTAGTTTTTGGTGAAAATTAAAAATATGTTTGGATGAACGAATGAAATTAGGTTTTATGTAGGTTTGGAAATGAGAATATGTTTAGTTGAGTAGTTTTGAAATAGTTTTTTTATGTATATACTAATTTGAAAAGTTGATAGTGGTGGTACACTTTCAATATTTTGAATTGAATATACAATATTTATATTTATAATATTGTAGGTGGTGGGGTCCCATTAAGTAAATATATTTTTAAAAAAAATAATATTTTAAGTATATATAGTTGGTAATGATGGGTTCCACATTTATAGAGTTGAGAATTGAAATTATATTTAAGATTTTGTTTTATGTGTAAAATATAAAGTGCAAATGATGATTTCCAATGAAAAATTTATAAACAAAACATAATTCCATTTTTATGAATAGTTAGAGAATCGAAATTGTCACTTGAAAACATAACCATACAAGACTTTATAAACTATGCATGAGTTTATTTTTTAATAATAAAATAATAATAAAAGTACAATTGGAAATAATCTTCACCCAAATTAAAGACCTATATGAAACTTGGCTGGATATGACTATAATAATATAGTGAAAGTATGGTAGCTAGGATACTATTGGGCTCAAAGATATGCACAAAAAAATTAGAATAAAATTAGAAAATTGACCTAAAATTGAAAGAATAGACGGAAACTTACAGATGAATGGTGGTCCCTCAAAGCTATTGTTGGAATTTGGGATCAGCCCGTTATGAGCCCAATTTGAATTCAATACATGTAACATTAATCAATAATTTGAAAGGTTAAACATAATAAATATTTATATTTAATATATTAAAATATAAAGAATTGATGTTCATATTTAATATGTTTATAAATTAATAGTATTTCATGAATATGCCAGTTAAACGTATTAATGGACTTCACCTTTTACTATTCTCATGATGGACGGAGGACCTAGATGAGAGTTCCAGTGATCCCCATCATAAAAGAGTTTAGAAACTTATAAACCCTAAAGCAGATACTGTTGTTCGTGGTATCGACATAAGATCAATGCATGGCGACATCAGGATATGAGTATAAAGATTTTAAGACAGCATGCGCGCTTTGGAGTGCTCTAGATAATAAACTGGTTGGGACCTTAGTAACAAGATTGAGGCCGTTGATAATTGTGTTAGAAAGTTCATTGTAGAGATTTTAGTTATGACAAAAAATAGAAAATAGTTTTGCCTCGAGCTTTTCATTTGATAGGAATGTACGTAAGGGCAAGAACTCAACATCTAATAGAATATATGCATCAATAGAGTGTCATGAGAAGAGAAGATTGCTTAGTGTTGAAGGTAATCATTGCAGGTGACTGAGTGATGACGACTACTTTTGACTTTTGAGTTGGTAGGAGAATCATCAACATAAGCAAGATTAATTAAGGGGGAATTTAGTTGACTTGGCGCTCATCAAAGTACGAGAAAGTAGATTCAACGAATTTATATTTAGAAGAAAACTACAACAGATCATGACTCCAATGTTAGGAAAATTGAGACAAGACTCATGTCTCTTATTCAACAGACATATTTCATATCTCACCTCAAAAGGACTGAAGATGGATTGAAAGAAAAAAAAAGGAATAGTGCGTTAACCGATCATGTGTTAACAGGCTTTCAATCCTATCTGTATATATTCTCCCAATCTAAACCCTTCTTACAAAATCCTAACAAGATCGACCGAGCTAAGAAGATAAAGGGTTTCCAGCTTCGTGTTAAAGAAATATTATGAAAAGAGGAACCATATGCTCTAGCGCGAGCTTATGGGAGAGTGATTAGGACAGTCGGAGTATTTTACAGATAGGCTTCGTGATTGAAATTTGTAGAGTTACACGACTGGGAATTGTTGCAGACGAGCTTCGTGATCAAAGTTTGCAGAGAGAGGGACACATCAACCATGGATTAACTTCATAATTAAAGTCAGAGCAGAATGGAGAATATCAGAGTAATAGAGGGATTTCTCCACCCTTGAAGCTCTATAAACTTTATGTCTTTACTGCTACATATTTAAATAGTTGCACAGTACAATGGCGTTTAGATTTTCAAATAAATCACTTATTTGTGCAGTCAACTGGTGAGTCTAATATTGTATCAACATATTGCTATGTGCTTAAGCCCACAACTCAATTGCTAAGTAACTCAGAGCACATTTATCAAACTCTGATTTTAAGTTCAAAATATTAAAAATTTATGTTTGTGTCTATTCGACCCTTTTCTAAACCACCACTTGGGACTAAACAAGATGAACACCCATCATACAGTGAAGCAACATGTCAGTTAGATAAAATCATTAATTAATTTGCAGGACATAATCTCCCCAATAAAGAAAAAGTGCAAGTAGTGATACAATCTTTACCTAATTCTTGAGAGCATATGAAGGTCAATCTGACACGTAATGATAACAGTAATACTTTTGAGGATGTTGTTTGTCATGCATAGCTAAAGTAGGAGTGGCTAGGTGCAGTAAAAGTTACTCCATAATCGCCCCAAAATAGTTACGATTCTAATGGAAGAAGAATGAGAATTACAAGGGTAAATAACTTGCCACAAAACTTAAGGGTAAGAGTTACAATAAGAATTTTGAAAAGAAAAATTATATGAAGAATATTAAGTGTTATAACTGTGGCCAAATGATACATTATGCTCAGGATTGTATCGCTGAAAATGTACTTAATTATTCTTTTTGTCTTTTATACTTTGGCTTACATGTCTAGTTCTGTAATACTTATGGAGCTTGATCCTTAGTGGATTATAGATTCTAGAGCAAAGGACCACGTTACCATATATCGAGACCAGAACGTGAAATTTCGTCGAATTCCAAGTGGAACAAGATGGATCCGTGGAAAACAACACAAGATGTATTCTCACATGTGGCCGATGTTTTAGGGGAAACGGCCAACTGGTTTCTCTTGGCGATTGATGGATACAATTCCACAAATCATTCTGCCACACCTATGAATTATTTTAAACCCTTTGTGACTGTAACCTTAACGTGTATCTCCTATTCTATTCTTTATTACATTTGATGTCTCAATATTTGTATACTACGTTTATTGGAATCATCTTGTACACATGGCACCAATACAGTTTATTTGAATATCATAATGAAACATGAAATTTTGAAGAAGGAGATCACATGTACTATAACCCACCTCAACTTGATTAGGCAATTCCAAATCTACTCGTGTTATTGGGATGGATGGTAACTTAAAAAGGAACAATGACATATTGTTGGACTCTTAAACCATCAACTTGATCATGCACATCATAACAAGCTCCATCATAATTGCCGCCAATTTGGTTCACACAACATTAGGAAACACTATCATTCACATTTACTAGTGACACTCATAGCACCTTGATTAGCTTCAGGTTTGCCCTTCAAACTCCATTGAAACTCACCTCTACAATTATGTGTCCCAAAAACTACAATTTCAAACTTTATTGTTGGATATGATCTCTTGGGATATAGAGATGGATCAAAGCATTGCCAACATCTCTAACTCAAAACAAAGTTACATCTCCAAATTCAACTCAATATAGTTTGAAAAAAACAAGACCAATTGATATCGAATGTGTTGGCTCGTTGACTCACTACTATAGTTTTATTCGTTGTACAGGCAAACCGTGAGCTAATAACTCAACTTAAGAACCTCATCAAGGGATATATGTGTGTTACTGAGAAACTCAGACAATCAAACCGTGAGCTAATAACTTGAAATTCTTGGATCGTCGATTAATAACGAGGGTCTCACACGAGATGACTGTGAACTAAAAAATCCTTATATGTAATCTAAACAAGAGACAATCTTATATCTTTTGAGGAAATACATGCAAAATTCTTTATCTTTGAAGCATCTCTTCATTTTTTTTTTCATGTTTTTGTTAATCCGCGAATCGCATTAACAATGGGTGGCACAACTTGTCAAACTCTGGTGGTAATCAGGAACTCATTTTGCCTACAACACTAATACACCATTACTTTTGGATAGTCATCGGTATACTCCACACAACTTAGAACGTGAAACAACATGTGCCTATTTGTTTTCAAGTAAATTTGCATTGTTGATTTACCAAGATTCAGATGCACATCAAGGTTTGGACATGTCAATTCTAGAAAAGAAAAATGCAAGCGCCAACTCATCTTAAAATCTCATCAGCAATTAGCCATGCTTGCAACATTTCTTTTTTGAATCTATATAGCCCGCGACACCACTCCTAACAATCAATAATTTCACAATCGAGTATAGTGTTAATTACAAAAATTAAAGTTTAGTTTAATTATAAAAAAACTCAATTATGTTTCAAAATTACAACACCCCCCTTGACATTTGTTTATAGTTTACAAATTGCACCCTCAAGAAGGGAGTATTTGTTAAGTAAGTACAAACCTCAAAAGGGTGGTTGTAGCACTTTAAGGTAGGGGTGTCAATCGTGTCGTGTTTCGTGTTCGCGGGTCGTGTTTTTACACAGGTATTACAGGTCTGACCCGAACCCGACCCCGACCTGTTTAATTATTCGTGTCAAGATACACGACCCGAACACGACCCGTTTATGACACGGGTAACCCGACACGACACGGAAAACCTGTATAATTTAAACTTGACACGAAAAAAATAAAATAAAAATCAGAAAAAATTAAATTTACAAATAAAAAATACATCAAATATTAAAAATTGTTAAAAAACTGCATTTAATAATTTTTCCATCATCATATAACCAACTAAAATATCACAAAATATTAAAATAATATATCACTATAAAATTAAATGGGTTATATAGGTCAATCGTGTTGACCCGACCTGACCTATTTATTTTTCGTGTTATCCGTGTCCGACCCGATTTTGACCCGAACCTGTTAAGAGTTGTACCTGCTAAATTCGTGTTAGGTTCGTATCGGGTTATCGTGTCGTGTCACAAATTGACGCCCCTACTTTAAGGGGATATTTTTAATCTTCAAAGATGACTAAAGTTTTTTGTAATTAGACTAAACCCCAAGGGTAGTTTCTGTAATTATCCCTAAAGTTTATAAACAATAGTAAAACCCATTTTTTGGGGTCACAGTACCTTACACCTAATCACCTACATCACCTACAAATATTGGTAGGGGGACAATCTATGACATGGAAACACGAAACGAACCTAACACACTATAAGTAGGTTAGGATTGAGGCTTGATGGGTTAAGGTCAGAACTGAATCAGGCCCAAATAACACGAATAATAATTAGATCTGGTTAGGAATAACTTGAAATCACACAATTAATATGTTTGACATAATTGTGATGTTTTTATGTTTTGTTTTGCAATATTTTTGAATATGTGAGTATAATATTGAATTTTAAAAAAATATCAAATGTAAGTTAATATAATTTTTAGATTAAATTAACTCATACAATCCACATAAATAGATGAGTTATATGGATTTTTAAAACATACAGGTCATTTTAGTTGACCAAGAAACACGAATAATAAACCTATCGGTCTACACAGAAACATAATCAGGCCAAGCATATTCTTAATTTTTAGTTACATAGCAAAAATATTTGCAACCCTTAAAATACAAGAAAAAAGAAAATGAGTTTGAAAATAAAACCAAACCTAACATAAAATTTCAATGAAGTCGGAAGTAGCCGAATGAAATCTCATCTTTTTTTCTCGTAAATATTCAACACCACGCAATCTCCAATAAAATCTATAAGCAGCCTTTTTGCACTGTCAAGTTTTTACAAAACCTAAACAACTTGTACATGAAATGAAATAAGATAACAGGAAAAGGTTCATGGAAACCATGATAAACCAGAGAGAATGCCCGTTTCACGCATTTGCTAGCAAGATAATCTTCGACTATATTAATCTATGTTGCTGAATATTCTCCATAAACTTCCTCTACTATAATCTTATCCCACAAATAATCTTATAATGTACATCACCACCAGTGAAAATAACATTTTTTAAGGGATTACACAATTATACAATTTCTTGAGGGGGTTGGAGGTGGTGGAAGAAGAAAAATAATGAGTAATGCGAAAAATATAATACTACAAAAAAAAAAAAAAAAAAAGGAGCCAAACGGCTCAAATGCCAGAGCAATAGATGGTATCAAAATTTTTGAGATCATCAAGACTCAAGACCTCTTCACAGCAGCGACAGCAAAGTGTGGATGGTGAATAAATTCAAAGGAAAATTTAAGTGATGGTTCAATATTCCCTAACTGGCAAAGAAGGTTTAGGGCAACAGAGTTATGTTCTGCTACCTGTTCGATCCGGCGAAGCTCAGCCATTCTGTCTGGATCGTTGGCAAAATTACCACGTAGCTCTTTTGCAATTCTCTGAGCATCCTTAAAGCAATTATACATGGATAGAGTCTGCCAAATGAGATGCTGGTCAGATTTTGAAAGACAATAATTTAAGGAAAGAGACGTGTCACTAATACTTACAGAGAAACGAGCATTAGATATAGTCTCCCTGAATGAAAAGTAAGAGGCGTGATCAGGAAGGCAAGCTTTCTGTAACAGCTCAAAGTGCTGCATAAATCTCTGTGGAAAATATTGAATATTGTGAAAATAGAATCATTTATGCTGAAACTGAAAACAAGAAACCAAAATGCAAGAGTTTTAGATATGAACAATACACATCTCTCCTGTGCATGCCATTTAAATTTCAAAGCTCCAGAATTTTGGGAAAGGGGAACATGAGATCTTTTTCCCAGCCAACCCAGTAAGAAACAAACATTAAATATGGAATAAGACAATGAGTCCCGAAAGGATACGTTAGCTACTTATAAAGCATAGCAGCTTTTCTTCCAATTATTAAAGTATAAAAGTGTGAACACGAAGAAGTAGAAGAAAAATGTTTGAATTGCCTTTCTCGTACCACACCCCCACCCCCCCACCAAAAAAAAAAAAGAAAGAAAAAAGGTAGAAGAAAGATACCTCCTGCTCACTGTTGAAAGGACCCAGACAAAGAAACATTTTATTTTCATTCCTCAGTGAAGCAAGCATCTGAAATTTTTTGGACAAGAATTATTAAGCAGTTAGAGATAGTCATTCAGTGTAGATTGTCTGCAAACAATAGTTGTCCCTAAGAGTAAGGCTAAAGCCCTCTGAATTTAATTTTTCAGTCCATTGCATTGTCATTGTGCTCATGTTAGAGCTAATTGGGCAAATAATTACAATTCTTTAAAGTCAACATAAAAGATTTGAAGTCCCTTAAAAATCAATAAACTAATAAATCAGGAGGACCACCCCTCCCGTAACATAATTGAAAATTTAGCCCCAATTACATGAGTACTGTTCAGAGTTGATAAGCATAGCATCTGAGAAGATACCTGATCTTACTCACACTCTATCTAATCAATCGATATTCATTCTAATATTTCGTCACAACCCTTAATACCTCATCCTAACCCAAACTAGTTGCAGCTGTCTAGCACCAACAGGCATCACATGCCAGATGGACCTAACATTATTACAGGTTCAGAAGAATCAGAAACTTATTACCAGAAACTTATTACCAGAGGATACTTACCATCATAAGACCTTCCGCAACATAGATATAGCACTGAAGTAACGATACTGCAGGTGGAATCTGGTAGTCCTTTCCCATATCCTTCACATAATCTCTCTTCTTTTTTGATTTTCGCCGACCTGCTTAGGAAACACACGGGTTGATAAACTTTCATAGATAACTTGCTAAGTTGCACATATGGAAGCTGCAAAAGATCAACGTCACAACATAAACAAATTTTCTGGAGGCTAAAAGTGGAAAGAACATCCAGCAGCACATTGAAACAGTCATTATGGTCATGTTCTCTTGTATCAAATATTGCAAAACATCCAAAGGCTTAAGACTAAGAAAAGCTGCTGTTTATGAGCCACCCTGTATGAAAGCTAAAGTTGTTAGTTCTTTGCCCTAAAAACCATGTTTGCTTATTATCAGTCCTGAAGATGCTATAATCAAATTTAGCCTATTTTTCAGCCAAGAGTACCTAAAGAAGCACCAGAAAACTATCAGAGAGTTGATCTTCCAAACAGATTTTTCAGGGTTGTACAAGTGAAGCATGCCATAGACCAGATGCATTTAGGACATGATAAAATTGTTAAACCCCTTGCACTCGTCTTAATGCGACGAGATAAAAGAGAGAAATAATAAATACTCACCAGAGTCATTGCTCAGCATCATTTTGAGATGAGTTTTCTCAGCAAGTTTGATCAGGATAACATAAATGTACCAATACACCATGCAGTATTCACTGGTAGAATATAGCTCTAACTCAAAACCCAGCACGAGGAAACGCAAAGCTATCCAATATGTTTGCTCCTCTACCCAAATAAGGATGTGTTTGCAGATCTTTAAACACACGTTCTGCAGGAAGGAAATATAAGATTATCAGGGACCACAATACATAACATAACAAATCTTATTAAATTAATTACGACAAGGAATAACCAGAGACTGGTGCAGATAAGCATCATACACCTTTAACAGGTCTATTTCAGACAGCCAGGTTAACATAAGAAACAATGTCTCAAGAACGACGAAGTTCCATTTATCCCTTGATTTTCATGGCACATGATGTTTTTGAAAAGCTATGAATAAGTGTCTAAGAATTGCATTGCTAATTTGTGATGAAAGTTTCATTTTTAATATGATCATTGATGATGTTTGCCATAGGAAGTATCTAAAACCACTAATAAGAAAACAGTTATGAACAGCGCCAGCAACTAGCTCTATTAGTGCTTGAAGAGAAAAAGAGGAAGGAGTTTCACAAAATTATAGGCTGTTCTGCACCTATGTTTGACATTATAAATGTAGTTTGTCCTGGTTACGCAAATAAGGGAAAAAAATAATAATTTCAATCATTTTCTAAACCCAAAGTTACAAAAGTCCCACTATAGCAAACCTGTTAAGTCAATAATAAATTTATCTGAGTTAATGGTATTACATAAATTATAGGATAATGACGAGTGAAAATTATGACATGAGGATCAGAAACGTGCAAACATATACCTGATCAATTGAAGTGCTGGTGATATCCCCAAACTCCTTTCTAAAAGCCAACTCAAGCTGTTAAGAACAAAGCAAACAATAAATATATTAATCAGCCCCAGGAAAGCCTAGTAATCAAAACAAATAACTCAAGTCTGAAATGACCACTAATTTTCAATCAAATCCACCAAAGCAGGGGCCATTTATTTATTTATTTCCTTCATTGAATTACATGTCTGAAGATTGGGATTTTAATATATTATTTTTCTAGGGTGGGGAGTGGATCGCTTGCAAAATAAGAAGTATTAGGACACAAACTATAGTGTCTTAGCGGCATATCATTGTCAACATATAACATCAACACTATATAACAACTTCAAGAAGTTTGGACTACATATGTTCAAACTGGTATATTCTAAAAATTACTATCAACCCACTTTTGGCACTTGATCACTAGGATTAATTGAAACAAGAGCTCCATAAAAGCGCTAATCATGTTCGGAAATCGGAATATCATAAAACTTTGGTAAATATTCAATAACCTCCACCTCAAAATAGCTAACTTACTTACAATATCCTCCTTTAAAAATTGCAAAACCATCCCTTCAAGGCTTTCTCCATTTACCCAACTTGCCCTTCTGTTAGGGTTTTGGATGAAAATGATGATGCCATGAACAATTGAACATATATTTTTAAAAGTTCTTTTTTCTCCCATAACACAGAATTCGGATAATATGTCAAGCTTAGAGGGGTCGTATAAATTTAATTTTGAGAATAAAATGTAACACAATCATTTTTAATAGAGCCTTTAGCACTTCCGTAAGCAGCTTATGAGCCCTCATGGTTGAAACCTCAGCAACACATTAAGGTATAACAACAAACTTCAGCAACATTATCAGGACCCAAAGAATAATCCCAAACAGAGGGCAAACCCCAAATGCAAATCTAATAACCACTTGATGCGAATCCATATACAAAGGATTCGGGCAACACCAAATGCAAGTTATCTCGATTTCTTGAATACTATGTAATTGAGTTCTTGTATTTGTTTATCACAGATTAGGTGTTCCATTGTTTCGAGTCATTTGAGACGCCAAATTCAAAATTAGGGTCAAGTATATTGATTCTAGAGTCATGGTAGTGAATCTTGTGTCGAAAGAAGCGTGGGCGATCGAACAACAGGGATTGCTTTCAGAAAACGTCCAAACGCATCAACAATTTTCAGCACTGGCAGGGTTCCGTATTTGGGACATAACTTTCTCTACAAAATTGATATAGAGTTGATTGTCTATGGAAAGCTAAGAGATAGGACTACAACTTTTATGAAGACACCAGGAGTTAATTCACACGTTTTGGGATGGAAAACGACCGATAAACGACCAACAAACGAGCAGCGAACCAGAAAATTGCTTGGACAACAGGGTTTTGCGCCGCGACTCAAAATTTTAGCAAATTTCTGTAACGCGGCCCAATATGGCGAGATCTTCAGATTTTTGTTTCCTTCTTAGATTAAGTTTTGTGTTTGGAAGTCTACCATGGTTAGGACTTCTTTTCCTTTCTAATTTGCTTAAGGTTTGTTTTGAGTCGCCTATAAAAGGCAAACACCTTTGTTATTTTTCATTAAGAAGACTTTTGATATTGATAAAAAATTGGGATTTTTCTCTCCAACCTTTGGGTTTTTCCAAGAGATTCAAGATCGTTCATCTTGTTGCGAATTCTGACTTATCAAACAAACTTCCGCATTTATTTGTGGCGTCTTCACATACCGAGGTTCTTGCTTCGTTAAGCAACAGGTCGAGGTTCCATTATCTTTAACCAAAACTAGTCAAAATCTTGGGTTATTCAACATATTATTGAAGGGTCGTATGCACGGGTTGATGCGGTTCACATCACCATTGTATACCATGCTACATGTGGTAAATTTCATTACATAATTAAATAAAAAATTAAGCCCTCTTTGTCGCCAAAAGGTATTATACACGAGAGTAGGTACTTTCTATATTATGAAAGATGTACTAACTTTGCCTAATTAGGGAGAATGGAACATAAATTAAACAATTTAACAACATGATAATGTTGGCCTAAACAAAACCAATAAACTTCAATTAATTAAGTTTGTATGTACTTTTGTTATCTCGTTAAAATAGTTCTCTCGTTTTCACATTAAAATTAACAAATGTATATTACTAAAAAACTAACATTATACATGTACATGTTTGCGTGTATGTAATCAATGTCTAATTTTATTTGGGTCTGACTCTGAATCACACAAATTATTCGAATATAAAGTTTCGATAAAAATGCTGAATTAAAAAAACATTTTATTCTTCATAATCAATATTACAACAATTTTGTATTTTAAAATGTTTAACTAACTTGTTTCTCAAAATAAACTTTCACGTTCATTTTGGTTATTGACATTTCTCGAAATTTATATACCACTTTTAAGATTGCAGATGATAAATGAAAGTTTACCAAAAAATCAAGAAACTTTAAATGTCAACACTGAATCATGAGTCCATCACATTAATTTGAAATTCCTGGTCAGATTGATCAATCACAAAACTTTTCTTATTATTTTTCTTAAATTGGTAACAATATGTATCGTCTACCTTCATATTTACTTAATATAAATATAAAGCTTCATTATATTACATTTAAAACATATTGGTATACTTTGGTTTATGAACTTTTTTATTATTTCAAATGATGAAAGAATTGCATATACAATATGTTGACAAGTGGTTGAGATATAAAATTAATTTAGACAGATATAACCCTGACTAATTTTCCCATTTTTTAAATAGGTACAATTCTTAGATGCTCAACTAATACTTCAAAATCATAGCCAGCTTCAATTATGCAAATTGATACGACAATATAACACCACCAAACAGCAAGATCATGTAAACCATACGTTGTAAAAGTATAATTTGATAGAGCATGCAAACCTGTACATATATTATTCGCCAATCCTGTAAGATTTTCCCAAGTTTGCGCCTTTGCCATGCAGTGTTAGTACAGAGGAGTCTAAGCAAACTGATTAACAACTGCATCCACAGCACATGATTTTGTTAGATTCCAGTCTCTAAACAGTATTTACCTTAAGATTAAAGGAACGTTTTTAGCATACAGGGATGCTTTTAGTTTTAGGAAGATATCTGTCACTTCACCTGCCCTAATTGTGTAACAGTTTCATTCTTCTGGACATCATGATTCTTTGCCCCTTCATGTAGTAGGGCAGCTTTGCAAATAACAGCAAACAAAGGTTCACGTCCATAGAGTTTCCCATCTTGTACCAGCAGAAGCTGTCGGTTACTTAACCGCATGAGAATTCAATGCACAAGACATTAATCTTTTACTAGTAAAGTAACAAAAAGAAAAATCTTACTCAAGAATAACTACATGCACCATAAAAAAGAAAGATGACGAACAAAGACGTATTGAAAAATTTGCCCAACAAAAAATTTCAAAGTCTCAGTATCCAAAGTATCCATCTTTCATAAAAGAGGAAAGGGATAATGTTAAATAAAACAATCAAATGTGAGAGATAACTCGCCATTTTCTAAGACTCGCCTAAAATGATAAGAACCTTAATACGCCACAAAATAGGTTACCAGTCAATCGGAGCATCATTTCTATGAAGATTATGTACATTTTAACAAGATGGAGAATAATATCTTAAACAAGCAATTCACTACATAAACCCAAAACAGAAGGAATTTAAACTAAAAGCATTGCCCACAGTACAGATAAGCTATTTGCATTCATAAAGCATCTCGAACTTTACAATATCGGTCATTATCAGCATATGTTAACTATTTCTTGATTACGGAGGGAGGGCAAGACCAGCAGACTCATTCTGGGACCATCAACTAAATTGTAGCTTTATTCAGTCAGTAAAGTGGATTAGGGGTAAGTTGGTGTCATTCACATGGATCCTTGTCATCCTCCATCCTCTGTCAAAAGTCATTACATAATTGAATAAGAAAGGTTGAAATACTCTTGAACACCTCATTTGAGGGTATTCTCTGGATTCTCCATTAACAGTAGTATATGTTTGTCCCAGTAGGTGAATAGGAGGTCATAGTTTAAGGTGACCAAATCATCACAGTGTTTATTCCTGAGCTATAATCAGTGGCTACTTAGTCTATATGAGAATATGTTCATTCCTTCATCTTATCTCTCCTCGTTTTTTACACAAATCATCCTAACATTATCATCTCCACTATATGAAATTCATTAAATATTGTTTCCAGATATTTCAACTCTCCTATGGAATTGATCCTGGTAATGGATGTACAATTTCTTCTTTAAATTTAAAGAAACTCTCAATCACACACTAGATCTCTTCCAAGTTAAGTAGGTCGAGGTTTTTTTAGATGGCTACTCTACTAAGCAAAACGCAAGACCATTCCACGTCTGGAATCCAGAAAGCGAAAGACCAGAAAATGATTAACTTCTGATCCAGAAGCATCTTGGAAAACCAGAAATCATTCAGGAATTATAGAATCTAAGAACATAGTTAAGTTCTAAGAGAGAGAGATTGAGAGACCCTAAACATAAGCCAATCTAATTCGTACTTGATCAGGTATGCAGGTAGTTTTACTATCAAATTCTAGTACCTAATACGAGGAATAATTAAAATGAGTGGATTGGGTCTGAGCAGTTACTTTAGCATTCAGTTTCACGCACACCAAAAATTACATGCCCCTCTCACCCCCATGGGCATCAGCATCATATACAAGATGATGGTGTGCCACAAAGTCACCCTTTAGACACTTTTATTAGCGTTGATGGTGTGCCACAAAATCACCCTTTGACATCTTCTCAGTAAAAAGCATTTCAAAAGGCCAAGGCTTTACATGTGATATTTCACCCCTTGTTTCGTCAAACATAAAACTTCACCATATTAATAAGTTTTTAATTTTTATTCTTCAACATCAGAATCAAATGCTACATTTCTGGGATCAAAATCTAAGAATTGATAGGAATTTCAAAAAACAGCTCTAGGATTGAACCTGGACATAAGCTCTAGCGACCAGATCTGGTTGAAACTTCTGAAAGTCAACCACAAAGCGCAAGGCATCTTCAAGAATAGGATCCAAAGAGTAGGAACATATAATTTCTAGATCATGAAGAAGCTTCTGGAAATAATTAACTGCCTGGTACAAGAAAGGTAAAGAACTCCTTTAACTTCCAAAAATGTATAACTAAAAGTTCCATCAGTTCCTTTTCACTAACCTTTTTCCAGCTGAGTAGTTTAATTGCACGGGGTGGAGTTGGGGCTGCTGACCTACTGTTTAACGTAGAATCAAAACCAATTGGTTGACAACCGGAGGCAGTTGTTTTATCTTCTATTCCATCCTCTAAAGTTCCACATGCACAGGTATGCCTCAGAAATTCTTCTGATTTAAGCATGGAATCTAGCTCAGATAAGCAGGATTGAATATGTTTCTTAGCCAACTCTAAGCCTTTGCCTTGAGGTCTCCTCATACATGTTAGCACGTGGTAAAAGTGCTGAGCACACAAAAGTTTTCCAAATGTTAAGACTGTTAGTAGAGGAAATTGATGGCAGTCAAATGCAAAAATATCTATATTAGAAATGACACGAGAAACATATATTAATATACACAATAGCAAAAAAAAATCGATGATTAAATATCATAGCGATAAAAGTAGTAAAATAGAGAAGCAAAATGACTTAAGAACCATCTTTTATCACACATCTTTGCTACACAAAAACTGCTGTAACTCATCATCACTTCAAGGTCAAGGAAAAAACATCACTGGGAAAAAAGTCACAACAGATTTAGAAAATTCGTTCTTTTGTTTCTTCTCATGTTGTCAATCTTACTATTAAATGGTTTTCCTAACTGTTTCTTGGAAGCTGATTTTTCTAATCTTAGTGCTTTTAGAATTCATAAGTAGCTCTCTCCATTTTTTGGTTCTTCCCTCAGCTGCACTCTAGCATCTATTGGTGAAGAAAAATCCTATTCAGAGGTAATCCGGTCCTGTATGGTTGTTTACGGGGGTAACATACTAGAACATTTAGAAAAGTCATCAGGGTTTTCTAGCATCTTGAAATAGACCTGTTGCAGTACTTTGACACATCCAGCAGAGATGGAAGTATCTCCTTTTTTTTATTATCATCATCACACCACCATTTTTCTGGGTTGAGTCACCGTTTAAAATTGGATCAAGCATTATTTTAGATCATATTCTTGTAAACAGGAAATCTCTTCATCTTTCTCGGCTCTTTGGTGCATGAAGAATTTCTTCATTTTCATGATTCACGATTGATGTACGTCCTCTTTAGCCTAGAAAGAAAATGAAAACACATTTATAATGTCCTTCACACCTGCTATACCCTTTCAGTGAAGTGATTTTACTTCGTCACGTGACCACTATATAATCCATGTACTTTATTGTAATTTTGGTCCTTTCCAGAAAAATAGAATTGATAAATGTCAAAGTTTTGTTAATTGATGAATCCAAGTCATGTTGTGTTCCATCACTGTCTACTGGGCAATTGCAACCCTTCACGAATCCCAATACTTGCGCCCAACTAAAACACACGGTATTCTCTCAAGTTAACTTGTACAACCTAACAAAAAGGACAAAGCAAAGCAAATCAAAGCAAAACAAAACAGAATAAAAAGTTACGATTAGGTTGAAAGAGGGTGAAGAAAAGCCTGAAAGTTATAATTTAAACAAAATGCATTATGTATATCAAAAATCTATTACCTCCATGCCGGAAAACGGAGCATCTATTCTATAGTCCTACCAGTAAACAGATGAACTGACTTCTAAGGTTTACTTGACACTTCTCCCTCCACTTAATCACTACAAATTTCCTCCTTTTTATCACTTCTTAGGTCCTGACTCTAATGTTCCTTTTAGTTAAAGTACATCAATTTCATGAGAAATATAGTATCAAAGTTTGAATTGCATTCCATTTCTGGACATAAAAATGCAATAGGAAACTAGGAGGGCAGAAATAGCATGAAATACTATTAGCCAAATTTCACCAACAAGCACTACAGCATTGGCAATCACTCAAACATGTAGTCATGTATTGAACTTCTACATAACCTTTTCTCCATAGTTCAGCTGTAGTGAGTAGAGAACATCATGAATTTTGATAAATTAGGATATTTCTCATATTAGTAGGATTGATTCACTTTTTTCCCAGGTCAATTACTGCATTTTTCATGATTGCTACATTATGACAACTTGACTAACTTTTAGAAAAGTATTATGTCTTGATAATCTCATTTCTTGGTCACCCTAGATATGTTCCTAGAACAATAGGAAAATATGGGTTGGAAGAAGTTGTGGACATGCTTGACCCTTTCCACCAGTGATTAGGGCTACTGGTCGAAATTGAAATCCAAATTCTAATAAACTTCGATGTGTGAAAGCCATACTCTAAACATTAAGCCACCTGAAAACTTCTAGCACAAGAAACATACTTCAGAAAGCACTCTAGATTTGAAGACATTCATACAAGCATCTAAAACTCCACCTAATAGGAAATAGTTTAAATTGAATTTTGTACAAAACAAGAATTCAAAGAGGCAAAAATGCAAAGTTAATCATGTAGCTATAGGGGAGGTGGCAATAATGGTTCCATAACAATCACGATTTGAAAAAGAACAAAAAAGAAACTGCAATTTCAGGGGGAAAAAAACTCTCGATTTCGGTCCTAGTCGTTGGAAATTATAAATCTCGTCAAAATATTGCACATGCTACTCACCTGAGTGTGAAATTTTGACTATTTTTAATTTTTCGGCTGCATTATTCTGTGGCATCCTTGTGGGGAAAAACAATACACGTATTTTATCTTTTCTTTTCCCAACTATCTCATTTTTTATTTTGTTATTTTTCTTCATCTTCTTCCTAAAATTCCCATCCCTATTCCCACCATCACCAAACGACCGTGCCTCCACCCTACCACTTTGCTATTCCACCGGCCTACTTAACCCCATGAAATCCAGCCACTGCACCGCAGTAACAACCCCATTCCCCATATTTGTTTCTTGCCCAATAGTCAAAACTAAAACTCACATCTCACCATCTTCCCACCTCCGCACTCCTCTATTCCACCACCACCCACCTACCAATAAAGCCCCATCAAAACAGTGATGCCCCACTGTGGAAGGAATAAAATTTTGAAAACTCTGGGAACACGGCTATGGCGTAAACAAATGAAATGGGTGTGGGGAATTTTATGGGGGCAAATTTGTGATGGTTTTGGAGATGTTTGCTAAGGTTTGAGGTGGGAAAGTTGGGTAAAGGTAGTGGTGGTGATGGTGAAGAAGAGAAAAATTGTAATTTAAGAAATTAAATTATAAAAGATGTAATTCATTTTGAATTTTTATATGTTCAAAGATATAATTTTTTATATATGTTAAAATAATTTGTGCAACTTTATTAATTCATTTTTAATAATTAATTATTTCTAATTATTCAATTATTTAGAAATGATTTTTTCTATTAATTAAAAATTTACATAAAATATAAATAAAGTAATTATTTGTTATTATAAAATATATATAACTTTGTTGAATTTATTTTTATTTTCTAAAATCACTAACGTTAAATTTTAGTTTCATTTGATAGTTAATTATTCAATTTATCGGAAATGAATGTGTGAATTTTGATACCATGTAAAGCTACAAATCTACAAATAAATGTCAAATATTAAGCTAAAACTAATATATTATTAAAATATATATCTTATTTACTTTCTTTTTATATACAGAAATAATTCATGTTAATTTTTACTTAGATAAATTATTTTGTTAGTTAGAAATTATTTAATGAATTGTTTATATCAACTAAAGTTATAAATTGAGTATCAAATAACTTAGGGCCAGCTCATTCCCCTCCCATTTTGGTTAAGTTGCCCATTTAATTAACATGGCAACGTGTCATATTTTCTTCACATGGCATATAAGTCCATGTAGGTGCCACATAAAAGAAAAAAAGAACCCACAGCAGCAACAACTGGCCGGCCTTGAGGTCACGTGCCCATCATTTGGGCCATTCCGAAGAGATTTCCAATTTCCAGCGACTAAGGACTTAAATAGGGAGTTTTCTGAAATTGCAGGGCTTTTTTGCAAATCATGATTTTTACGGGACCATTAATGCCACCCCCTGTAGCTACAGACGAATTTTGATTTTGCCATTCAAAGACAATAAAGATTTGATACTTATGCAATATAAAAACTAAAGATATAATACAAATAAGACCTTACGAAAGCGTAAGCGGCATAAAACAGCTCTGCAAAACCCTTCTTCAAACTCGAGACTAGTTTGCAGTGGCTCTACATCTGCACAAAAAACAGGCAGAATAACTCTGAAATTAAGATCTAACTCATCTAAGTTGCTTTAGGAAGTACAAATAAAAGTTCTAGTGGTATCTGGGAAGAAACAAGTTCCTAGTGATCATTGTAGACTATAAATTCATAACAAAATGAGTGAAAAAGTGAACCATTACACCAAAATGAACTGACAGGTATTGTTCTCAGTTACTAATTCATATCAAACATTGTGGGTGACCATACACCAAAATGAATATAACAATTAACAATGTTCAAATGATGGTTTACATGAACTATATCTACATAAACATGCATAATAAACAGCATGTACATATAGATGGTTGTTGCTGTGGTTTTTAGCAAAGCGGACAAAATTATCAATGCAGAGCACAAAAAAACAAGCAAATAAGGAAATGTATCTCAGAAAAAACAAGCTATAATGAAAATAATTTACAGCATAAAATAAGAATGAGTCTGTTGTTGATTCTTAAAAATCACCTCACACGTAATTACTTTAAGATATTTTAACATCAGCAGAATCTTTGTAATTTCTAAAAGATAATGTAACTCACAGATACTAACTGTTAAATTCGGGGGGACATGGTACGGTCCCACATATAGGAGAGAGCCCAAGCCCACCAAGTGAGCTACTCCTCCTATCATCAATTCGGGGGGACTTGGTACGGTCCCACACATAAAGCGTACCCAATATGGGAGAGAGCCCAAGCCCACCAAGTGAGCTACTCATATCACCAATTGGTTTTAGGATGGAACCTCACTTGGTGGACTTGGGCTCTCTCCCATATTGGGTAAGCTTCATGTGTGGGACCGTACCAAGTCCCCCTGAATTTAACATGGTATCAGAGCCGGCCCATGCTCGGCCCAAGGTGGGCCGCATCACATGATGTGATTGAGCATGAGGATCTTGTGATGATGATTAAATGATTAATGAATTGACGAAGGACTCACAAGTGAGGGGGGCGTGTTGAGATATGTCACTTGTGAGTTGTCCCACATTGATTAATTAAGGGAAGAGAGTCCAATTTATAAGCGAAGTGAGCTACTCCTCCTATCACCAATTGGTTTTTGGATGGAACCTCACTTGGTGGGCTTGGGCTCTCTCCCATATTGGGTACGCTTCATGTGTGGGACCGTACCAAGTCCCCCCGAATTGAACACTAACAAACATGCAAAGTAGAGGCCAACTTAATTCTTTCTTGCTTTCATATCATTAAAGCTATCTATAATTAGTAACATATAAAGTTTCCCCAAAAAAGTCTTAGCGTCCTTAGAGTTTGTGAGTCTCTTGAGTAAAATATCAGGAGCTCTCATGTTTCCAATTAAATACATTTAGGGATATAAGAAAATAGAAATCTTGTAAGATTAGTGATGCAAATCCAAACCACTATGGTGACCATGGGCGACTTACTAGGTGCCCCCCAAGAATTTCTTTCTCCTTGCGTTTTCCCATTTAACTTCTCTCCGTGCTTGGATACCATTTAAAGAGTAGCGCCAAAATTGTCCTCAGCTTCTTTTATAGTTAAACCTTCCAATTCATTTCTCATTAAAGAAAAATTCTTTAAGGTTCTAACTGACATTCTCTCAGCTCAACAAACAAGGTTATCAACAATGTGTAATTAAATCAACAGAAGTTTAGTCCAATAGGAACAGGTAGTATTATATCCCTAGATAACAGTTAAAATGGTTGAGGAAAAACTACATGCTGTGAGGTCAGATGATCAATAACAGTTGTCAACTAACCCTTCGGACTCCACCAGGAGATAAAGAACAGAAAACAATAAAATCCTATAGGTTCCAAGCATATCGGTTCAAATGCCATTATGCCATATAGAGTCAGTTAGTTATGAAATTGATATACGACAATTTCATGATGGATGCCAGTCTGGATTTCAGAACTGCAAAATGATGCTGAATGAGCGTTTAGGCCTTTAAAGTGGATACCATTAACTTATGAACACCAGTGCCGCAGTGTCAAAATAAATTTAAGTATTTAATTGTCCACAAACTAGTAGTGATAAACCAAAAAAAAGCATTTCCTAACATAGCTAATAACACTTATCGCTGAAAAGTATTTTGTGTTCCAACTTGATGTAATACTTCTCATGCATCAAGAGGCCACTGTAAAAGCACAACAGAATTTCTCTATCTAAATAATACTTAAAATATCATTAAGACATATTAATGCTAGGTGTGTAGTGTACCTTCTACAACTCTCCTTTTAGACAATGGTGCTTTACAAGCCTTTAGTTGTCGAGAAAGTGTTTCTTCCACTGCATGTAGTATTGATAAGCATTTTTCATCTCCATCGACCTTTAATGGTAGACCATAAGCCATAATAAAGAGATCTTCTTCCTGTACAACCATTGTTATTAGAGATAATTGACAGCATATAGGTGGCCAATTTAAGATATTTAAGACCGCAAAAAACAAAATATGATGCAAGGACTAAAGCGCGATTGTCCATTCAGAGTGCATAACAAGCATGTTTTTATGTAATTCCTCCAGTAACCCCAGACACTGTCATAAATAGAAACAAACTACAGTGCGCGAAAAGAGAAGTTAAACATTTTTTTTTTGCAGCCTTATGAATGTTACTATCAAACACGGTGATATTCAACAAGTGTCATTAGTGACAACAAGTATCATACCATCTAGTATGCTCAAAAGAACATCAACCCTGTAATGGACAAGCAACAGAGTAATTATCGACTAAGAATACCATCTTCTGTACATATATATGCATATAAATATATGGTTACTGCAGAACTGGGGCACTCAAATGCAAAATGCAACCAAGGCAAACACTATTTCAAGAGGGGAGCTCTTTCCGGAAGGTGGATAACTCCGGCCCAGGTTATTGCCGAATAACAACCAACATAATGTAAGAAGAGCTGCAAAACCATACAAGTACAATGTCTACATAATACATATGAATGATGATGCGTCCAAGTAATTTCATCCTGCTATTAGTCATATTTGATTTCATAGAAGTCCACGATACAAGTGGAAAAGATGCTAGTCAAGGTATAAGCAAACACATTACGAACAATATGTGTTCTTTAATATGGGAAATGGAGGGTACAAGCGAGTTTTGATTTTACCAGGAGTTGGGGCAAAAACATATCTGTGTAATCTATGTTCAAGTGAAAGCACCAAGTGGTGGAACAAGTCAAGTACAAAAGCTGATCACACCTACTTAAAAAAAATTAATGAACATCCTGTGCAACCAGATATCACAAATCCAGAAGGGATCTTATACAAAATAGGTTGAAAAAACAATATGACCTAACAAGTGTCCTCAGAAGCAACGGCAGGTCTATGATACTGCCGGCACAACTCTCATCTCTCAAAAAGCAAAAAATAAAGATTCATTTTGAAGTACTTAATGTAATTTGTACATGCATCTGTGACAACAGCTCAAGAATCATCATATTACTTTTCTTTAAAAGCAACATCAGAAGTAAGGAAATGTTATTGACACGTGATAATTCTATCTTCTTGAGGAAAAACGCTAAAGATTCTTTTAAGCACTTTACTTCATTTTCACTTGCACCTGAGATAGATGAAATATTCGTTGATTATATTTCTGTAAAAGCATTCATTGAAGTACTCTGTAACGCATCCTTAAAAAAAACAATAGATTAAGATACTCTTGCAGAACTATATTTCAATGAAAAAAAGCTAAGATTCGTTGAAGTACTTTACTTCATTTGTGCGTGCATCTGAAACAGCTTGAACAAGAGCATTGCAAGTCGTACGTATAACTCGGCAGAAAGAATGCATCAGGACATGAGATGACGTTCTGTCAGGCCTCAAAAGGTAAATGCAAGAAAAAACGGTTTGAGCTAATGACCCTCCCCTATGCCATGTTGCCTGCACTAAAAGAAATTAACAAGTTAGAAAGGGCTTCCTTCAAGCACTTATGGGCTACTAATTAGGATGTTTTCCAAAGGTTGGATCAGCAATACCTCACAAGCTAGTAGATGATCCATTATATCAATAACACGTTGAATATCAATTGTTCTATCAAAGCTCAGTGGAACCGGAGCAGCACCATTGTCAATGGCTTCCTCAACAGAATAATATGTAGAAACAATACCTGAATCCATCTTTGGGTCCATTATCTAGTTAAGATAAATAAATTTCTTCAGTAAAGCATAGAGACAGAATAAATGAGGAAAAATGTATGCAATAGTATGTGTGTGTATGTGCGCACATTATGAACTGGTTCTAAATTATGTACTGCCTGCCATATGTACATGTGAAAGAAAAAAAAATGTCAAAATAAATTTGAGGAACACCTGCTTCTGCATAAAAAAAAGACAGAAAGATATGCTTAATAAACAGAGAGACAGTGAAACCAGCATATTCACGTAAAATTTAATCTCAGCAAACGTTTTTCGAAAAATTTAAGAGATAAAATGGATAAACCAATGAGACAGGAAGCAAAAAGAGGACTTAGCAAAGAAAAATTCATTCAAAAACACCAAAAGGAAAAAGGAAAATGAGGACTTAGCAGAGTAGCAACTAATCAATTTTCTTTTAGTGTTCTACAATCTGTCCTTCAAATTCTCTCTAACAAGTGCACTGGCAATTTTCCCATCTTTGGAAACTATAATTTAAAATGTCGAGATATGCCTGGCATTTCATTTAATTAGTAAACCATAAATAGGTGGAAATTTCAATTTTCCCATGATCCTCTAAATGGAGTTAAGAGGTGGTGTAGTTGCAATTCTAGACCATTACTCAGTACTACATTATGTGTATCTACATGACAAAGGCCAAGAAATTGAAAAATAAACAAATTTATTCCTAGAAAGATGTGAAATAAAATCTTTAGACACATGATCCCCAAAATATTGATCCTCCCTCCATTTGTTGATTCATCAACCTTCAATAGTACATGCCAACTTCACAACCCCATAACACTAATAGTAGTTCCTATCTCTAAGCAAACATGTGATTGCAACCATATTTTAGGTTAACTTTACAAAAAAAAAATGAGGCCTGATCATACAATAGAGCTTATTACCAACTTTTACAGTCCATGACCAACTATTTCAAAGAAGACCAAAATAGTCAAGAAATCGGAAGAGGTTAGAAAGCCATGTACACCTCCTGATTTAATGTATTAAAGGAGAGGTTAAAAATGTTCCCATACCTCATGCTTAAAATATTATTGTTTTCGTGAAGAGAAAAAACAGAACTATTAGTGATAACTGCTAACCCCAGCTTTGTTTGTTTCGCCATCCATTTCTCTTTATAGTGATCATAGTTGTCAAAAGCGCGTCTAAGCGTTGCCTAGGCGAGAGGCGATGGTTCCTCGCCTCGGCAACCCTCTGGGCGACGAAAGTGATCAGGCGACCGCTTGGGATCGCCTAGCCCTCGCTTCTGGAGAGGCGAAAGGCGAGGAAAAGCGATGCCTTTTCAATTGCCCAGGCATTTTAAGTCTTTTTTTTAGTTTTTTATTTTATTTTAAAAAGAGTTTTAAGTAAAAAAGACCCTAGAACTTAGGGCACTGCAATTCCTTCCCCTGCAAAAGCAAAACCCGTCTTTCTTTCAGCAAAGGAACCTGCGATTCCTTCCCCCCACCGCCAACCACCGCCTCCTTCCGAGTTACAAAGATGTGAATTGCTTCTGCATTGCTTTCTTTCTTCTTTGTTTTTACTTTTTTAATTTCTTGTTTGTAGTTGGGGTTTTATTTGGTTTTGGGTCCGATGGATGCCGCCCAGTTGGGTTTTGTAATTTTACTATTATTTGGTTTCATTATTTACTATTATTTTCAATTTTGACTATTATTTGCTTTCATTTTGATTATTATTTGGATGCTAACTATTTCATTTTTCAATTCTGTCTATTATTTGCCTATTTGGATGTTGCTCAGATGTGTGTAAATTTATTGGTATAAATATGTAACATGTTTTTTAGTTGTTGTCGCTTTGCGTGGCAAAGCCATCGCCTTTTGTCGCCTAGGCCGTCGGGACACTAGGCCATGGCTTGTCGCCTTGGCGTCGCCTATTGCTTTAACAACTATGATAGTGATATTCTCAAGAAATTGCTTGCAGTATGCCTTGAAATAAAGTTTGCAGAGTATTCTCCAGATAGAAAATCAGCATTACCTCTAAAGCGGACATGGCAGCAAAAAGATTAAAATTCTCCCCATTTATGAGCTCATCATTTCGAAGATCTGTGGCCAAATTACATTAAACAAATTATTTAGCCTCTTGTTTTCCATTTAAGTAACAACAGGAGAAAGGAAATTAAAGCCACCAGATATCCTAAAACTGCAATATAAGTCTAGCATAGTAGGTAAACTGCATCAGCACTTTCCCAGCAGTCCAGCACTAAATTGGATAAGACACTCTCTAACAACAGAGAAAATACTACCGCACGTCTTAAAATCAAAACCTTAAACATGTTTCATTTTCACAAATGTTCTTAATATTCTACTATAAGAGTTTGAACTGATAGTCAGAGAATATAATTAAGGTGCATGCGGGTAACTAACCATTGGAGCATCTACTTGCAAAGACTGCTGATCTTGACTTTTGTCAGAAAGATACACGAAATGCTTTTCCTCTATTTAAGAGTCCAAAAAGAAACTGACATAAAATTATCTTCCAATTTTCAAAACATTCCTCTAATTAAGGTGCATGCGGATAACTAACCATTGGAGCATCTACTTGCAAAGAAGACAGCTGCTGATCTTGACTTTTGTCAGAAAGATACACGAAATGCTTTTCCTCTATTTAAGAGTCCAAAAAGAAACTGACATAAATTATCTTCCAATTTTCACAACATTCATCCATACTCAAATAATTTTTGACTCATTTTGGCATAACAAGGAATAAAACCCATTTTCATGAATATCAACATTACTATTCATTTTCCTCCGTCCAACATGATAAAGTGGTTTTTTATTCCAAGAATTGAGAGTGACAGATTTTCAAAATGAAAAGGAATTGAAGCTAAGTATATTGAAGCAAACAAGATATCTGGAAAAGACTTACAATCAGTATAACCTAAAGACATATTAGATTGCCTAAATGATCAGCTCCTAAATCCATATTGGTTTATTTATGCATAAAACTTTACCAAAGGACACATATGACGAGATCAATGGTGTATGTGATTTACAAATGATATTGTCTGGGTTGAACCAAAAATAGAATCATTTTGATAATTGAGATGTGAAGAGGATTCCACAAAAGAAGAGCATGCAAACTAGTGAAACTAATTTTGGTCCATGGAATGTACATAATTATTACATAGAGGCAGTTGGGATCAAGGATCATGAAATACCACATACCATACAGTTTTAAACTGTACAGGTCAAAGAAAATCATGAAAAGATGTCATAAGTAACCGAAGCAAATTACTACATTATGATGTGGCAAAATGCCAATACTCCCACACTTCTTGCTTACTAAATGGAAATACCTTGAAAAACAGCCAAACAAAATTATAGACAAAACAAGAAAGGATTCACAGTTACACCTTGCCCAAACACTGATCCGAATGTCTGACCCACCATAGAACTGACCACTGCTTACACCAGCCACCCTCCAAAAACTCAGCAAGAAGCCAAGAATGTATATACATGATACACCCCACTGGCCTGGCACATGATCAACTGATCAAGTACACACGACCCCAGCTACCAATATTCACATTAATTACTTGGGAAGGTACGTCAATTCGTTACATTCTTTGTACTTCATCTTTCAGATTAACCTTACTTGTATCACCGGTTTCCTCTAAATTAAGTATCAAAGAGATTTAGCTAGAGACTACTCTAGCAGCCATAAGTCATAACATGTTCCGTATGAGGTTTTTCATGGGGAAAACCGGAAAAGTGAAGAATTAAGACCAAAGATCTGACTTTCGGTACCTTTGCTGGTCAAGATCATAAGATCCAAACTCTGAATCACATTGTTTGAACGATTTAAGGACCCTACATTCACTAAGATGAAAACCAATGGCCTGCCCATAGTGAAAAAAATATTGAAAGAGACTGAAACCGAATGAAAGTGTAACGACTGGGGCCTATCCCAAAAGGGCTCTTTTCCTTAACTTTTCCCTTTCGGCTTTCCATCCGCGTCGTCACTCATGGACTTCCCACCCGTGGAAGTGGGTTTCATGCCTTCCCCCACACTCCGAACCCAGGACCTCCAGGTTAAAGTCCCAAGTTCTAAGAGCGTGAGTACCACCAATTGGGCTAGCTCTACTGGTGGTACTTACACTCTTAGAACTTGGGACTTTAGCCCCGAGGTCATGGGTTCGAGTGTGGGGGAAGGGTTCTTCCAGGAGTGGGAAGTCCATGAGTGACGACGCGGATGGAAAACCCAAAGGGGAAAGTTAAGGAAAGAGCCCATTTGGAATAGCTCCCGATTGTTACAAGATGATGCTGATTGCAGTCCCTTTTATAACCATCTACCATCCAAACAAGATAATGCTGGTTGCAGTCCTTCAACAAACACACCGTCACATAATCTGATTTTCCTTCCCCTCGTGAACTAGCCATCCATCTCTCAACTCAGGCAAAGTTAACTAGGTTCAGCCAAACACCTGTTATAACTAGGTCTAACCAAACTAGACAACAAAGTGGGAGTTCCCAATCTTTATCATCTTATTACCTGAAAATCCTGACTTATCAACTAATGTACTCAAATCACCACCTAGTGCCTACGAACACTAAAATTTCAATCCATTGAGGAAATGAGAGCCATACCATCAATCATTTATCTTTGACAACAACAACCGTTGTTAGGCTTCCAGCGAAGTCTATCAATGATTTTCTTATACGCTTCAGTAACTATATATCAGATAAAAAAGAGCTTTTCTCATAATCAGATAACAAACTCTAAAATTTCAGTGACAGAAACAAAGAGGAAAATACAATCTAGAAAAGTGTGTTGCATATGAAACCCTATCCACGGCTCCAAGAAACTTTTTTTCACGGGAAACGACATAAATTGGGTATTTGAAATGGAAACTCACCACTGATTTTAGTTGCATCAGAAACCATACAATATATCTGCACTAGTTCATTAATGAATACACCGTTTATATAAAGACACATCGAAATAAGAAAAAATCAATCCACATTAAAACCGAATTAAATAACCACATACATTAACAAAACTTCACCCATTTATACAATCCTGTAAACCCCAATTAAAAAATCAAAGCATTAATAAAATTAACGCGAAAATAAACAAATGATCGCAATTAGAGTGATAGAGACAGAAAATGACCGTCGCAAGCGAGCCGGAGCAGAGACGAAACATCCACCCAAGCGGTGTCATTGCCGGACGGGATTGAAGGACTTATTGGTACTTTCACGTCACCCCCTCCGTCAACTTCACTCTTGTCTGCCATCAAGCTTCTCTCCTGACTGCTCCACTAGGTTTTGTGTGTGAGAAATTTGCGGCGTTTGATTTTTGATTCTGAGGTTTACATCAGTCAGTCAGTGGGAAACGCAGTGAAATACAGAGCGAATCTGCTTTCTAGCTTTGAAGTTTGATAGGGCAACTGATGGGTCGGATCCGGATATAGTCAATATTTTTATAAGTTTTCATGACAAAATTTAGGATTGCACTATTCACATCCAAGTGCTAAACACATCACCTTCTAAATATATTTCCACCCAATTTTTAAAATGTAATACATTTACTAAATATGGCCCCCATTTTTTTCCTATTTTACATCTGCACTATTTTCCCCTCAAATACACCCACCAAACCATACATTTCCACACTCAAACTTTACACACCCACCACTCTCATTCTAAAAAAAATGTTCTATTGAAATGGCCTGTGACGTTGTAACTAACCTGAGAAGAAGAATGGTCATGACGGAGGAAGACGACGATGAGTCGGTACCACCATCCACATCGGGCCGAGACGCGATGGTGGCACCGTCACCGGCACCAGAAGATGCAATGGCGGTCGACAAAGAAGTAAACTTCTCTTTTTCTAAAAGTAACTTACATACCTCAAAAAAAAAACTAACTTACAAGTGTAGTGCTTTTTAAGTGTGATTTTATGCTTTTAATTTGATGGGTAAGTGATGGGTGAAGTTTAGGTGTAAATGATTCCGCCATTGTTGACTAGTTTGATTCAAATTTGGGGGAGAAGACGACATTAGGCACGATTGAAGAAACCCTAGGTGGCATGATCATGCTATCGTGCCAAGATAGGCACGCTAGGTCGCTGTCAATTTTTTTGGACTTTTTCTGTGTGATTTGCTAATTGTGGTGTATTACTAATGTGTTTTTTTTACTATTTTTCATAGTGGGCTTGGAAGAGGGAGACTTTATGTCGAGAAAGCCCAAGATTAATATATATAGTCGGTTGTCGATTATTGACAACTTAGAAGTGGAGTTGAATATGGATGACGACTTTGTGTACCAGGAGTTTCAAAACTCCTGTTTTGGTTTTCTATTGGGGTTGCACAAACGTGGAGTCAGTTTCAATGCCGCCCTTCATGTCGTTATTGCGAAGGAGATTGTCAACAAGAACGTGAGGGACAAATTTTGGTATCGGATTGGAGACTATTTGATTCGGTTCTCCAAATATGAGTATGCGTTGATTACGGTGCTCTTCTTTGCCCCGACCGCCTTTGACCCTAGCACGGAGCATCGTCCGCCCCCCATGGTGTATGTGATAGATACTACCAAGATTCTAAGGTGACAATGGATAATCTACTATTGCATTTTGCACCTAGTTTATTCCGTGAGGGTCCATCCGATGAGTTGAAGATGACGAAGTTGTTGGTGGCATTTTTTTTCTATTTGGGTGGGATAGGAGGTCCACAGTTATTGAGGATTCGATGTGGACTTTAGTTGAGGATGTGGATCAGTGGGAGTCATTCTCATTGGGGAAGTACACATACCAGATTTTATCCCACTACCTTTCACAACTACCTACCCGGCCTATTTCGGTTTTCCATATTTATGGATTTACTTGGGCTTTCTTGGTAAGTGATATTAATGTTATTTACGTCTTATAATTTACATTTAGTATAAATCATACGTTATTATTGTTCTTCTTAGATATAGGTATATGAGGCGATACCCAATCTCGGGACTTCATGTGGAATTCCGATCTCAGATATTGCTATACCACGTTGCCTTTGGTGGAGATTTCCAAAGTCCATGGTGAATATGCATGGCTTTCTTGATAGCCAGGTACATAATATAATTTGTGCCTTTTCATATTTGCACTTATGATATTAATTAGTTATTGATTTGATTCTTGCATCGTGTAGATTGACGTGCACCGGACCTTGACTCTGAGAGCCGATGAGTTGCCTTATCTATTGCATGTCCATCTCGAACTCCGATCCGGTGTCTGTTATGTTCATAGGGATAACCCAATTGGAAAGAAGAAGTCAACAACGTATGTTCCTCTTCCGTCTACCCAGCGTCGGTGCACCACATCTTCAATCCATGTCACAGGGAAGCGACAGAGGACCGAGCGTTGTACCTCACATGTGACTTCACTAATGGACGATGATGATGATCATGATCATGATGTGGATGTACATATTGAGAGGGGTGATTATGATTATCCACCCCTCGAGGACGTTGTTCCAGATGGTCCTCCGACCACATCCACACCCTCTCTAGCTGTCGATCGAGCTCTATTAGCAGACCTGGTGCGGCAGCAAGTGGAGGTCTTGGTCCCGTATTTAGTGGGGCAGGAGGTGGAGGCATTGGTTCCAGATTTGGTCCGAAATGAGGTGCAGTGAGGAGGTTTCGCGATGTGGTGCGAGTTGAGGTTACGCTTCGTGCAAAGCAGTCTATAGGATTTGGTGCATCGGCATGTTTCTGATATGGTGCCGCCTTTAGTGCGGCATGAGGTGAAGGTACTCATACTGCCTGCCATTGTACAATAGTCCTCACGACCTTCTGAGGTGCGCATTTATTTTATTTTTGAATTAAACATTTGGATTAGAATATTGAATTGTGTTATTTAATGAAGTTTCTTTTTTTGTATAGGATTCTCCTCCCCCCATCTACAGAGACACATACCGCAGGGGACCCGATGGTGGGCCAATAGACTACTCCGACCAACCCATCTACAGAGGCGCAGGCTGCAAGGGACCTCCCCCTACAAATGTACAGACACCGTTGGGGTATGGTGCACCGGCTCAAGCTTCACCGCCCACATCTGGAGGGTTTGATATGTCCTTTGTACGTGTTGTGAGACCAGGAGTGTCGTCTAGGTACCTTCATAGCCCTTTCATGGCACACGAGCGGCGTAGGGAGAATGCAACAGTTGTTGATTACACGCGGTTCTTACATAGTGATGAGACGTGCGTTAAATTAAATATATGAATTCAAATACACTATCGTTAATGTGAGATTGTAACATGAGTTTTATGTCTCAGCCGCAATGTTGGATACGCGCTTTGCATGTTTGGCCGCGATTTCTTTAAGGATATTGAGTCTCCCACCACCTATTTGGATTCTGTGGTAACACAATGCTATTGTTGTTTTTTTCTTTCATTTCCAGTGTGTTATTTGTTCATGTTCAAATAAAAAATCATTAACAATGTATTTCTTATTTATTCTTTGCAGCAGATTGATGTGCACTTAGATGTACTACATTGTAAGCCCTATTTGGCTAATGTAGTGATCCATCCAAATGTGCGAGGGCGTATAGGATTGCTTGACACACAATTCTCCATAAGTGCCATGTATTTTTTTCATAGACAGTCATGTTTGTTGTTTCATTACATTCACATTTTTCACGTACAAACATGTTACAGATTGATGTAGGCCATTTATGGACCACGCTACATAGCAAAAACCCACCGGAGGCACAATTTGACGCGAGCGAGCTAGAGATCATACCAACTGACCTTCTCAAGTCATTGGTGGAGTACGCCCATGGTGAACGGCCTTGTTGGGGGGTTTTTCTCGATAGAGTGCTTTGGATCACGTAAGCACTATCTCTTTTCGGTATCAATTCATTAACTGGTCATTATTGTTTTGTTTATACCCCCTAATTTCTAAGTGTTATTATTCTGCAGGTCGTTTTTATCCACAACCTTAACAATAATTGGATTGTGATGAGGATAGCGCTTAAGGAAAACAAGATTTTTGTTTATGACTCAAACATCCACAGGCTGCCGCCAGATGTCCTTTTTGAGCGACGTAGGTTGCTTTATTCATTTGCACATATTGTTCTAGTTTTGCTGCAGCAAACTGGTTTCTACACGGAGCGTCCGGATTTGGCTCCTCCTCACCACTGCTGGCCTGTCAAGTTTGCCCCCGCAACGAAGAATTTCCTGCAAAAATGATAGTCATAGTTGTGGACCTTTTGCCTTGAAGAGGGTGGAGAGTTTTCTTGTAAATTCATTTGACCCGGCACAAAACACAGAGGAGTTTATAAAAACTGTGTATCATTGACATTTAGCTTTTACTGTGTATAAATTTGATACGGATGCATCCACTTGGTGTTTGATAAATGATTTTATCATGATTTTGATGATTTTGTTTTATACCAAAACAATGTTCTTTAAAGGTTGTCAAAATACTCTTAAATGATTTAAAATGGTTTTAATATTTTCCAGAGTATTTCTTCTAGTTCATTTTCGACAATATTGGACAACACACTTAATGATTTTGTGTCAATGGGTTTTTACATTGAAACTATGTTTCTAGTTATTGTCCTAATACTCCCGATCGGTCTAAAATATTTTTACTATTTTTCGGAGTATTTCTTGAGGTTTATTTTCGACAAAAATCGGACAACATTTCATTGTGGAGGTCGACCAGTTGACCAAAGAGGCGACCGGTACCTGGGAATGCATTTCACGAAATAGAACTTGTTGAAACCTTAAAATGGTCAGAGGTGACCGGTCCCTATAGGGGGTCGACCCGATGCGACTGGCCGACCCCCGGACCGGTCCCCTAGTGAAATTTTTTTGCGATTCTTTCAAACTCTTATTTTGTGCGACGGTCAATTTCCTCAAGTTTGATGACAAAATTCTAATCGTTGTCTGCAGACAACTTTTCCTTAATTTGTGGGATTGATTTCTAACAGCTATAATCTTGATTTTAATTGCAATTTTTTTGTAGATATCAGATTCCAAGAGGAGCCTATCAAGTATCAATCATCTCCTATAAATAGAGGAAAACTTGAAGCACAACTACAAGAGAGAACAATACAACACAACAAGAATACTCAAGCAAACACTTGGTCTTATATTGTCATTATTCTTGTTGTAATTTTCCTAGCTTATCACTTTCACATTCTTGAGGTCTAGGCTATTCTTGATTACACTTGCACTCAATTGTATTATTCATTATCGATTCGAGGGTTAATCTTGAATTTTTGGGTTATCATTCAACACAAGATATCCTTATGAGTGTTCTTGTGGTAAGAACACATTTGGGTGATCTAGGTGTTAGGTGTAAGAAGATTGTGGTAATCTTCTTATCGAGGTGTTGAAGAATTTGGTATTCTTCAAGGTTGAAGATTGTGGTAATCTTCACAAGGTGCCGTTGGAGATTGTGGTAATCTTCAAGAGAGATTGTGGTAATCTCAAAGGTGGTGTTGAAGAAGAGTGTGGTGCTCTTCAAGATGTTGTTGTAAGTTGAATTTGTATTAATTGCGGTAATTAATAAAATTCATTTTCTTTTTTGAAACCCATCCCGGATATACTGGGGTGGTAGAGCACGTAGTCCCTAAGTGGGGTGAAGATCTATAAATCGACGCGTGTTGTTTACATTCCGCACCTTTATTATTGTCTTGGCTTGCTTTGTTTGAAAAAGAGGGCAAAATCGAAAAGATGGAGATAATCTATTCACCCCCCCTCTAGATTATCGTAGCCGCTTGTATATTTTGAATATTTAGCTTGTAGATATGGTATGATTTGGGTGATTTTGGGTGTTGATGATTCTTTGGTACAAGTGTATTTGTTGATGATTCTTTGGTACAGATGATTCTGTGGGATTGCAGATTTTCAACCAAGTATGTTCTGTCTGCTGTCAAAATGGCACGATGGTATGATGCATTTTCACCATCGTGCCACCCTACATGATGACATAATTTTTATCGTGTCAACAATGGCACGATTTTATACAAATTATCGTGCCATCGTGCACAGGTGGCACGATCATTATCGTGCCATCGTGTAGCGTGGCACGATAACTGATCATGCCATCGTGCCATTTAGCAGAATACAGAACAAAATTCCTGTAAAAAATCATACCACCTTAAAACAAGCATTTCCAACAATCATACCAACTAAAAAATCATTCCAACTCAAAAATCATACTAACTAAAACATGCATTTCCAACAAAGTTTAAGCAATTTATCTAACTATAATATTACAAATCCAATTCGTAACAAACAAATAATTCTAGCTTAAGTTTATAGTCTTGGTACAATGAACAATGTAACTGTTTCTTACACTTCCACCATACAATTCAAGTTGTTGACTATACGAATTCTTCCAACTTGCTGCACATTCATGGCGAAATTCATTCCATGTGGCTGCCACAGGGGGTAATGGGTGACCGTCATGCAAGAAAACCTACAAATAAAATAAAATACGTGTCAACAAAGAATACATATAATATAACTCAATTATTTAGTGTTACTTCGTCTACCTTAATAAAATGGTTATTGTTCACAAATCTAAAACAAATTAGCTTCGGAGCAATTGGGGCTTCTGTTCAAAATGGTAGATATGTGAGGGACATTCGTCGATCCAAATACACAAAAGAAACATTGTAATCCGACGCAACCAAGTGACCCATCTCGGGCAAACAAAACCAATGTTTCTTATGTGTTGTCTTATTATAGCAGTCGAGGTGATCCAAGATTTTGTCGACACAACCATGCTTGATGAATACATGATTGTGCAACTCTTGATTTTTTCTCAGCTCATAATATAGTTCTCCTCAACCCGACCCCATGATTCTTCACTAAATCCAAGTAGGTGCGCTCACGGCCTTTAAAACCACAATGACCATTGCAGTCAACATTCTTAGTCCCACTAATATATTGATGTAAACGGGTTGACAATTGCTCCATAAAATCACCAACGGTCACTTTTTGGTCCTTTTGATGCACGACCTATTGAAACACAACACAAGAACAGTGGGACTTTAGCAAGAAATATGTCAAATATTTACATTCACAAATAAAAGAGAAGATATTTACATGTAGCTTTGGCCTCGGCATTGAAGAGAACATAGGTTGATTTGATGGACCAACATTAAAGATTACTTCTTTACATGGTGATAAACTATTTTTATTAGACTCTACATACTTGAACTTACTCGGAACACATTTGGTTGATTTGGTTTATTTAACCTCTACGGACTTAGGACAACCATGTGTGCGAATCTGTACTTGGGGCTCAATTAGTGAGGTTGTTGTTGGATTCGCAATCTCCATCAATCTTTTCAACATTATCAACCTCTCTAATTTGGGTGCTTGTTCGAATTTGGTGAAAAGATCACCGACACACTGAGCCCATCGAGACCCAATTTCGTGCCCAACACCAGTTTTATCTCTGTTACTCGGTAATATATCTAATTTTTGCCAAAATGAAGTAACCTAATCTAGTGGAATTGGTTTTTCCGATCTCACCAGAAAGCTCATGAGCACATGGGAGTCCGCACGTCTTTCTCAATACACAACCACACAACCAAGGGTGTATATGAAGTGATATATTTTCGTGCAAGCCTTGGGTCCCTTTTATATATACTTGAAGAGATCACTTGTAGAGTTGGAATAGGAAGAGAACTCTAAAAAATGCGTCTTGGCAGAGTCCCACACGGCCTGGCCGTGTGGCACCACACGGCCGTGTGGTCTGTTGCACAACCTTCCCCATACGGTTGTGTGAGCTTACACAGGCTGGTGGTGTGGTGCGATACCCTTTTCCACACGCCCGTGTGGGCTCACATCTTTCAATTTCAAGCATGAAAAGATCGTCTTTTTGTCGGAGAGAATTTATCTATTCTAGATACCTTACCGCTGACTTGCCTTTGAGCCTTCTTTCTTTGAGTGTGCTTATGTGTCTTCTTCTTTTGAGTGGGTTTCGAGAAGCCAATATGTCACTTGAAGCGCTAGGCAAGAACGACCAGGCTTTCTGAAAAGGAAAGTCTGAATAGAATTATCTGAATGATATCCGGCCGTGTGAGCCTGGTTCCATCCCCTGTTTTGCCTCACTTCACACGATTGTGTGGTTTCACACCGGCATTTCCACACGACTGTGTGACACTACACGGTCCGACTGTGTGAAGTGTTTTTGTTCATTTGCTTCGTCGTTTTGATCTTCTCTTCGCATTCGTCAATCTTAGCCGGACATTCCAACTGATATTTCTTTGTTTTAAGCTTCGTTCCTGTAAAAATTACAAGAATACGCAGTATCATGCCCTTTTAAGGAAACCAAGTAAAAACATACTAAATATGCGTACAAATGCATTAACTCTATATCATTTTAAGCCCCAAAATGCAAGTATATTTTACACACATCAACAATCACTAAATGCAAATGTCCGAAAATAGAAATTACTAAATGTCACAAATAACAATCACTAAATACAAATGTAAACATTACTAGATGCAGATGTCCAAATGTCCAATACCAAATGTGCCACCTCCAACTTTTAAAGTTCACATTATCCTCAATGGGACAAAAAGAGAGACGAAAAGGAATAAAAAAATAAACTGAAAGCTAAAAGACAAGGAAAAATATGACCTTGTTGCGGGGTGGAAAATGGCCTTGGGAGATATGCCATTATTGGAGTTGAGAAAGGAAAGTGTAGTGTTGTTGTTGTTGCTCGCGAATAACGCCAAACTGTTGCTCCATCATGTGTTGTTGTTGGTCGAGCATGTTTTGTTGGCGTTCAAGCATGTTTTGTTGTTGGAGAAACATCACCCATTGTTGCTTCTGTTCAAGTAGGACAACGTGTTGGGTGTCCTGGTCATAGGAGGGGGCGGTAGATTGTGGTGGTGGATGAGATGAAGATGCACGGTGTGGCAGGTCCCGTGGGGGAGATGGTGAATCATGAGCATCACCCGAGATAGGGGTAAAGATAGAAAATCACCCCCACCATACGTAAAACCCATCTTCCAATTGCCGAGGTTACGAATCGTAGTCCGGGCGCATCGGAAGCGGTGATGAATGGTTGTGTCTAGGAAACAAAGACAATATTGGTCGTTGACCTTTTCAATTAAGTTCATGGCGACACATACCTCAAAGTCGATGCGCGTGCTACCCTGGGCCCGTTGAAGACCCATCAAATCATGTTCAAAATGTTGGGTGACTGGAGTGATTAGGCCCCCAACATTAGTTTTGCTACAATCTCCCCGCTCCGATTTTTAAAAAGTGGCATACTAGGTAGGATCCAATGTCCATGTGTTTGCCTCCATCTGACTTGTTCGAATATCCAATCGATGTCCTCACACAACCCTAATGTTTGTAAGGTCATATCGTCTGGGTAGCAGGTATTTTGGAATGGTTTCGCTAAGAGTTTCTGGTATTGAGCTTCATGGTCTTCATCTCGGAAAATAATGCCATGGTGGTTAGGTGGATTGGTTCGGGAAGGCCGACGGGAGCTGGAAGGACCCCTGGACCCAGAAGGAGCAGTAGTTCGACTACGCTTTGACATTATGAACCTGGCATAAGACAACTTGGCAACAACAAAGCACAAACGATCAATGGAAAAACAAATATGCAAGATAATTCATCATAGCCACTACCAACACACCTATTGAACCCAATATCCTACCAAGTTCATGCTTTATGCTAACAATCAACAAAGGCAACAATTGTAGTAATTGGACACAAAGAATTCAAAAATATGCAACATTATTTCAAACTTGACCAATTCTATCATCAATCCCAACTCCACATTATTTCATCAAAATTAGCAAGAAAATACCAATTAAATCATAAGGCAAAAATATTTTTCACATTGGAGTTTATTAAAGAAGTATCCTAAAAAATACAACTAAAACATCCTAAAATTAAGCACAAAAAGCCCTAAAAATGAACAATAAGCAATTTGTTTTTCAAACAACCCACAAACAAGATATTACAACTAAGGAAGAACAAGGTATACTTCAAAAGGAAGAAAGCAAGCAAATATAGAGAAAATTAAACATCATAAAAGAGAAAAATTCTTACCTTAGTGAAGAAATTCAAAAGAGACCACCAATCCACAAATTACCCAACTTTAGATAAAATCAATCGGTGAAAGTGTGTGAAAGTGGGAGGAGATGGTGTAAATATGGAAGAATTTGAGTGTAATGAAGGTATTGGAAGGGAGTTTAGAAAGATTTTGAGAAGAAATTGGGGTTTTAGGGAGAAAGTTTGGGGGAAATTTGGGGTAGGGTTCGAATAGGGTGTGTTTATAAAACCAGGGGACAACCCGCACACGGCCTGTCGAGCGACACGACCTGGCCATGCTGTGGGCTATTTCAGAAAAAAAAATTGTTGCACGAACACGACCTTGTCATGTGACACGGCGATGCCGTGTTCGGATTTTTATTTCTTTTTATTTTATATTTTTAATAAAATTCAATAAAATAAAATAAAAATAATAAAATTTTGACATGACCATGTCTTTTAACACGACCATGCCGTGTTGAAGTCTGGAAACGGAGAAAATATGCAATACAGTGCAGAACGACCGTGTGCTTCGACATGGCGGAGCCGTGTGAGTTTTTTTTATATTATTTTTATAATTTAAAATGAGACAAATATCCCCAAACAACCAAAAATGTGTTTTGAAAAAAAATGACCCTAAGGATTTGTGAATAGTGAAAATAAATGAAAAAGAAAGAAAACACACACAAACATTGGGTTGTCTCCCGAGTAGTGCTTCTTTAGAGTCATATAGCTGGACTAATTCCCCTAATTGTGTGGTGATTTTGGGAGAACCTCAAGATGGATAGCATCTCGGTAGTTGTCATCGATGGTACCTCCAAGATAGAGTTTCAACTGGTGTCCATTGACCTTGAATGTACCCATTTCCTTGTGCGAGATTTCGATGGTTCCATAAGAAAATATTTAAGTGACGGTGAATGGGCCAGACCATCGGGATTTCAACTTACCAGGGAATAGCTAGAGTCGAGAATTAAAAAGTAGTACTTGATCGCCGGGTTGAAATTCCCTCGTTTGCTTGATATGTTTGTCATGCCATTGCTTTGTTCGTTCCTTGTAAATTCTCAAATTCTCGTATGCTGAGTTTCACCATTCTTCGAGTTCGTTAATCGCAATAAACGATTATTCCCTGCACTTGACCAATCATAGTTAAACAATTTAATAGCCCAAAAGGCTTTGTGTTCAAGTTCTACCGGCAAATGGCATGATTTACCATAGACGGGCCGATATGGGGTAGTTCCTACTGGGGTCTTGTAAGCCATCCAATAAGCCAAAAGGGCATCATCGAACTTGAGAGACCAACCCTTACGGGAGTCCCCTACCTTTCTAAGATACATTTAAATTCCCTATTAGACACCTCAACTTATCCATTTGTTTGGGGGTGATAGGCGGTAGCGACTCGATGTGTAACACCATAGAGTTTTAACACTTTTTCAAATTGATTGTTGCATAAATGTGTGCCTCTATCACTAATAATGGCTCTTGGTGTACCAACCGAGTAAAACGCTTTTTTAGAAGATGTATTACCACCCGAGCATCATTTTTAGGTAAGGCTTGTGCCTCCACCCATTTAGACATGTAATTAACGACGACCAAAATATATTTATTGCCAAACAAAGTAGGGAAAAGGGTCATGAAATCAATACCCCAAACATCAAAAATTTCACAAACGAGAATACTGTTTTGGGGCATTTCATTTTTCTGGGAGATATTTCCTATTCGTTGATAGTTATCACATTTTTCAACATACTGTTTTGCATCTTTAAACTGCGTGGGCCAGCAAAAACTGGATTCAAGGACCTTCCGGGCCGTAGTATTGGCTTGATAGTGTCTGCCAGTAGGTCCTTTGTGACAATGGTCGAGTATGTTGATTGTTTCGGGAATGGCTACACATCTTCTTATGATTTGATCAGCACAAATTCAGAAAAGATGCCGATCATCTCAAATATAGTATTTAAGATCGGAAAAGAATTTTTTCTTTTGTTGATGAGTCATTCCTTCGGTAAAATTTGACCTGTAAGATAGTTAGCAAAATCCGCAAACCAAGGAATATTAATAGAAATAGAGTTAAGGGCAAAGAGTTGCTCATCCGGGAAGGAATCATTGATATGCCCTTCGTCTTGCTTATTGGTGTGGGAGTGCTAAAGTCAGGATAAATGATCGACGGTAAGATTTCGGCACTCCGTTTGTCCTTGATCTCCACATCAAACTCTTGAAGCAAAAGAACCCAACGAATCAACCATGGTTTGGCATCATTTTTATCGAGCAAGTAGCACAAAATGGAATGATCCGTGTAGACAATGACTTTTGACAAGATTTAGTATGAACGGAACTTGTCAAAAGCAAAGACTACGACACGTAACTCTTTTTCTCTAGTAGTGTAATTTGATTGAGCGGGAGTTAAGGTTTTGCTAGCATAGTAAATTGGGCAAAATTTTTTGTCCTTCCATTGGCCAAGTACCTCACCCACAACAAAGTCGTTAACATCGCACATAAGTTTGAATGGTTGGGACCGATCCGAGGCCACCATAACGAGAGAAGTTGTGAGTTTTTCTTTTAATATATTGAATGCTTGAAGGCATTCATCATTGATGTTGAAAATTGCATCCTTCTCCAAAAGACGAGTGAGTGGTCGGACGATTTTTGAAAAATCTTTGATGAAGTGCCTATAGAATCTGGCATGCCCCAAGAAGCTTTGAATTTCCTTCACCGAGGTAGGTGGTGGCAATTTGGAGATTGTCTCGACCTTTTTTTTGTTGACTTCGATACCCTTGCAAGAAATTTTGTGACCTAACATTATTCCTTCTTGTACCATAAAATGACATTTTTCCCAATTGAAAACTAGGTTGGTTTCTTCGCAAAGAGCAGACTTTTTCTAGATTATCAAGACACTTATCAAAGGAGTCCCAAAAAACCGAAAAGTCATCCATGACGACTTCCATAATATCTTCCACAAGTTCATCAAAGATGGGAAACATGCACCATTAAAATATTGCTGGTGTATTACATAACCCGAATGGCATGGGTCAGTAGGCGAAAATACCATAAGGACAAGTGAAAGTGATTTTCTTTTGATCCTCCGGTGCTATCAGAATTTGAAAATAACCGGACATCCCATCAAGAAAATAATAATAAAGGTGACCAAACAATCTTTCGAGCATTTGATAAATGAATGGTAGAAAAAACTGGTCCTTGCGAGTAGCATCATTGAGCCATCGATAATTGATGCAAACTCGCCAACCAGTTACCGTTCTCATCGAAATAAGTTCATTCTTTTCATTTGGGACCACTGTCATTCCACCTTCCTTTGGAACCACTTGAACTGGGCTCATTTAATTGATGTCAGATATGGGGTAGATGAGCCCAGCATCAAGTAATTTAATGACCTCTGCCTTGACTACCTCCTTCAGTTCGGATTCAAGCTTTTTAGGATAGAACAACCAGTTTGAAATTTTCCTCCAAAAGAATTTTGTTAGTGCAAAAGGAGGGGTTAATCCCTGGATGTCAGAGATTTTCCAAGCAATGGACTTCTTGTGCTCCCGTAATACCGCTAATAACTTATCCTTTTGACGTAGGGATAAATTGGAGGCAATAATTAGGGTTATTTTTCTGTTTGTGGCATTTGCCACAAACATTTGCAAATATGGGGTGGAGATGGGATATATTGCAATTTTAAGTGTAGGCGCCCTTACAAGGGGCGCCCACTAGGCAGGCGCCTGCTGCTGTACGTATTTTTTTTGTTTTTTTTTTCTCTGCCACGTAGCCTACAACTCGATTTTTTTAATTATTTTCGAAATTAAAAATTTAAATAGAAAACACATAATTTTTGGATATTACTGAATTGAAATATTACTCAATTGAAACACGATTACATAATAAAGTAAACATAATTAAAAAAATAGCAAGAAAATTACATATTAAAACACTGAAATAAGATACGGTATGCCATTACAACATAAGTACGCGAAATCAGTACGCAAACAACATGAACACTTCACGATCAATCTTGGCATGAAGAAGAACTTCCTTGCTCAACATTAGATTGTGATGACAAGTAGCGTTTAGGGTGACCCGGCAAGTTGCTTGAGCCTTGTGTTTCTGGCTCTGGTACATTAAACAATATTTGAAGCTTATCAAATAAAGGTTCTCCCTCCATCATATAAGCATCCGGAGTAACGGTGTCATCATCCTAAAAATTAAAGAAAATGAATGATTAATATACTTACATTACATAATGTTATATAATACAACACTCATGATGAAAATAAGAATATTTAACTTACTGAACGCCAAGTGACCCAGTGAGTTGCTGCTGCGTGCACGAAATTGAGTTTACGATCCCAATGTACACCCGGCGTACTTATCATTTTGGCGAACAAAGTATAGCGGGCTTGAAGATGTTTAACTCGTTGATTTACCTCGCGAACTTAAAATTGCATTGGAATGCAAATTTGAAGCGCTCTCGCCTCCCGAGAACGGCCACACTATTGTTCGTTTCACCAACTACCCAGTGCCTTTACTCTTCTCGTTTAGTAGTGAATCAACGAGAATGATGTCCATCGACAATGTCCACCTTGTATTTTTCGCATTATAGAGACTCATCAATAACTGGGAGTTAGGCTTCTGTGGGGATGGTAGAGGGGACCAGTTGAACTCATCTATTGAAAGGTGGAGTGAAAATAGAAATAATATAATTTTTTTGGGTTGCTAGAGGGGACCAGTTCAACTTGCAATCAAATGAAATTTTTAGCATGTATTTATAGGCGGTGTGAAGTATTCATAATGGCATTTTTGTAAATTTGTTAAGTTATTCAAACAAGACCCAACAGCTAATACAACTATGTTGACAAGATGTATCACTGGATAAAGTTGAAATCTGATAAAGCTGAGATCTGGATAAAACTGACATCTGATAAAGCTTTGTTGACAAGACTAGACATGTGTATAAAGCTTACACCTGATAAGACGTTCCCGGATTGTATTTCTGTAGTGCCCCCATATATTTAGGCAAGTACTAACAAGAGCTCTCCCAAGTCCCGTACATATTTTCCCTCGCCCGATTCAAGCTGTGCCAAGCTTTATTGTATGATATCTCATATCCATATTTGTCCTTCACATTTTTTTGAACATACTTGATATCATAAGCGGATCACACCGCACAATCCCCATAAGATCCTGGCGATAATATTTTTACACAAGTTTCTATGATCCTTGGAGACAGTGTTCATAACACAACTATGGGGCGGTCCCTACTTGGTAATTTGCCAAATCGAACGTCTTTTCACAAAACTCGATCGCAACCACCAATTGCATTGTTGTGATGATAAGCCCGATTCAATCGATCCTGAGTGATTATGCTTACAAACAATTTTCCACAATGTCGGCGTAGACTCCACAACCCTATACTCACGCCCCGCCATGACGCACCGAAAAATCCTCAATCTGCGGATTGCACATGTTTTTATCAACAAAAACCATACCCTTTTTCAATTCACCTTTGTCAGTGTCATAATACATATGCTTTAATGGGACATCATCAGTATCGCCATCATATTCTTCGAATCCAGAATCAAAAAAAGATGATCTTGACAAATTAGGATGATGAGGAACTATCAAAGGAACATGTCGCTGGGCAGGATGATCCTCTTCATGTACAACATTATTCTCAATATGATCATCACTATCATCACCACGCTCGCTATTATCACTAGGTTCCGAAGGTCCCGTTTTATCAGCAAGACAACCATCACCCCTAACTGTAGGTCGCTTCTCAACATGCAGAATCAATCCATCCAAATTGCTCGGACTAGGTCTACATGTACTACCCAAACCCATATTTGTCATTCCTTGGGTAACCGAAGGTAATTCAGAGTCACCAATAATGTAAGATGCATATTGGTAAAACTCATTTTCCAGTGGAATTGGTGGTGGTACAGTTTGATTCAAAATTTCTGATTCAACAAATAGATCTACAGATTTTAAACCAGTTATCGGATCCAAAAAAAATCTAAGTTCCCGATCTCTTTTAATTGGAACCAATCGTGAATTATCATTCTCGTAATATTTACCAGAAACTGTCAACTTGTGGCGGTTTTGATCCAAATCCGTAATTTCATACAAAAGGCCTATTAAGTTTGATAGGTCGATATTACGGTCAATATATGTTGCTCCAACAACTTGTCCTCCAAAATGCACAAATACTCTAATTTTGTCTGACATATCTTCAAAAATTATACAAAATTATTATTTAGAATATGCCTAATCGGTAATCAATTAAAAAAAAGCAGACACATTAATTAATTTAAAAAGGGCTACACATTATTTATTACAAACAATTATAATTATTTTATTCTATTATTTCACTAACTTTTTTTAAAAATGCCTATTATATTATTCAATAATTTTTAATCACAATTTATAAAAATGCCTAAAAGTAAACTAACATTATTAAACTTTTACTATATTATTGTGCTAACATTTTAAAAATACCTACAAATTACCAATACACAATTTATTATTCTACAAATTTTACTAACAATTTATAAAAGTACCTAAAAATAACAATAAACAAAATAATTCTACCAACAACAATCATTCACAATAAAATAATTAATTAACTAAATAAACTAGAAAAATTAAAAATTGCTCAAAATGTTTGAAAATTACTTGAAATTTTCGGAAATGTGTCTCGACTTAACCGCAACGCGCCGCTGCCATCCACCACCACACACCGCCAGTCACCACCACCACGCGCCGTTGCTGTCCACCACGCGCCGCTGCTGTCCACCACGCGCCGCTGCTCACCACAACCACGCGCCGCTGCTCACCACCACCACGCGCCCCACTCACCACAACCACTCACCACCGCCACTCACTCACAGAAGAAGAAAATTGAGGAGAAGAAGGGAGGCTGTTTTTTGGTATAGAGAAGGAAGAAGGGAGGGCGCCCTTTATAAAGGGGTAGGCGCCCTCCGTAAGGGCGCCAACAAGTACAAATGTCAGGTGGCAGCAGGCGCCCCTTTGACCGGCGCCTGCTGCAGAAGTTTCAAAAAATAAAAATCTGGCGCTGGCAGTAGGCGCCCTTGGTAAGGGCGCCCCCCTGGCAGGCGCCTAACCCAAGGGCGCCTACACATATATTTTCAAACTCTCCGGTTTTCACCCCATATTCGCAAATTTTTGTGGCAAATGCCACATTCTGAAAAAAAAACCCAATAATTACGGGGAGTTTGGAATCATTTGTCAGAAAGGTATATTCCAAGTGATATGGTAATTTTTTAAACTCCAAAAGAGGTGGGTTCTCAATGAAAGTTTTACTATGCCCCACTTGTGATTTTTTGATCTTCTCGAATTCCTTTTGGCGTTCCGTAGGTGTGTTTGACTCCAACGTGAGCATGAATTCCCTAAGAAAGGGATTTTCTTTGGATACACATACACCCTGAACAATACAAGGCTCCAAGAGTTCATTAGAAATTATGCTAGGCAAAGATTTAGTAATTTCCGTGTCAATAAAATCAATGGCAAAACAAGAGTCATCTTTATCAATTGAATTTTTCATTGAAGTAGCAATTTTAAAGATAACTTGTTCATCTTCCACCCGCAAAATTAATTTACCATCATACACATCGATAATAGCTTCAGTGGTAGCTAAAAATGGACACTCTAGGATTATAGGAACTTCTACATTGGTATGCATGTGCAGAATCACAAAATCAATAGGAAATATGAATTTGTCAACCTTGACTAATACATCTTCGACAATACCTCTATGATATTTAATAGATCTATCATCCAATTGCAAACTCATCCTAGTAGCTTTTTGTTCTCCTAAACCCATTTGTTTAAATAATTCATAAGGCATCAAATTTATGCTAGCTCCTAAATCGGCTAATGATCTATCAACAATTAAATTACCAATATTACAAGGACTAGTAAAACTTCCCATGTCTTTGATTTTCTGTAGTAATTTATTTTGCAAAATAGCTGAGCATTCCTCGTTTAATTGAACCATGGACAATTCCTCGAGCTTCTTTTGTTAGAAATGAGATCCTTCAAAAACTTTGCATATTTTGGCATCTGCGAAAGAGCTTCAACAAAAAGGAATATTTATATGCAATTGTTTGAAAAAATCTAAAAACTTACCAAATTGATCATCATGCTTATCCTTTTGTAACCAGCTCGGGATGGAATGGGTGGCTTGTATTCCGGCACCGCATTTTTCTTCATTTCCTTGCTCACATATTCACCTTGTTTTTTGTGTTCCATGGGAGTGCTAATGGGCTTATCTTCCAGCATCAGTACCTCGTCTAATATAGTTCCGCTCTTTAGAGTGATTGCCTTCATGTGTTCCCTTGGGTTTGGCTCGGTATTACTCGGCAAACTTCCCTACGTCCTTTTAGAAATTATTTTTGCAATTTGGCCTATTTGATTTTCCAAGTTGTGAATGAATGCTTCTTAGTTTTGTAATGACGTTTCAGTGGCAGTGAAATGGGTTTCCATTGTTTGAACAAATTTGGCCAATAGATCCTCCAAGCTCGGCTTTCGCAGTTGGAATCTGGGAGGTGTAGATGAGTTTGTGAGTGCATTCGGGTTAGGTCATTGTTGACCTTGATTGTTCCAACTAAAATTTGGATGTTGATGCCACCCGCGATTATATGTATTACTGAAAGGATTATTTTGAGGGATTTGAGGTTGGTTACCTAGGTAGTCTACATGCTCGGTTTGTGTCATTGTGTGGGGGTATTCTTGGTGATTGTGGGATCATCCACAAGTTTTACAAGAGAAAACTTGCAATGGTGGTTTAGAAGCCGCCAAATCATCAATCTTTTAGGTCAAAGCTTCTACATGTGTGGCTAGTATAACCACTGCATCTGCATTATAAACTCCCACTGACCTGTTGGTTTTGTCGTGTATGGATTGCCATTGGTAGCCATTCATGGCCATTATTTCGATCAACTCTTGAGCAGCTTCTTGTGTTTTATTGTTCATAGTTCCTCTTGCTGCCGCATCGATCATCTGCCTTGTTAAGGAAAACAACCCATTATAGAAGATTTGGACTTACATTCAAATAGGTAGGCAATGATGTGGGCACTTTTGCAATAATTCTTTGAATCTCTCGCAAGTGTCGTACAAAGTTTTGCATCGGCTTGAGTGAAGGAAAAGATTTCATTCCTCAATCTGACAGTTTTTGGTGGTGGAAAACACTTTAAGATAGGAACTTTTCTGCCATAGCGTTCCATGTTGTGATCGTCCCATTCATTAAAGTATTTAACTATTGTTTTCTCGTCCCTGAAGAGAAAATGGGAATAGGCATAGGCGAATAGCATCATCGGAGACCCCATTGATCTTGAAAGTATCACAAATCTCAAGGAAATTTGTGATGTGATTGTTGGGATCTTCATCTGGTAGGCCGTCAAACTGGACAAGCTGTTGCACCATTTGAATGACGATGGGTTTGATTTCAAAGTTGTTGGTGGCAACAGTGGGCCTTACGATGCTTGATGTTGTGCCATCCATTGATATATTAACGTAGTTGTACATTATTCTTTGTGGTTCCTTCGCCATAATAATAAAATCTTTGTTTTTGTTTTCATCTATGTCTTCTTTCGTACCCCATGTTAATACTTTCCTTCGAATTTGTGTCACTACCGCCGGCTTCGCCCTTCCCGCCACGACAACGAGTAGGCATAACTACGATAAATAAGGATAAAGAAGTGTTAAACAAGTTTCTCAAAAGATAGATAAGAAGAAAATCAATAATGAGAAAAAAAAAGACAAATGACTAGCTTAATAAAAATTAAGTGTTTCTAATATCACAATCCCCAGCAACGCCTCAAAAACCTTGATGGCTCGAAAACTACACTAAAAATCTTAGGCAAGTGCACCTATCGTTTTATAGTTTAGTTTACTGAGTATTGGGTGTCATTCCTACGAGGATTATGAGTACTAGTAATTACCGTCTTTTTGTTATCTAATCTATCGATTTTCAGAGGTTTGTTTGTAAAATAAGAAAAATAAAGAATCTAATTAATCCACAAATTACAAAAGGATTGAATAAAGAAGTTTGTAAAACGTGAGATCAAGAGATAAAAATGTATTCGAATGTAAATCTCTCTAGAATGTTTTGTGATTTTAACAAGATAGAATACAACCTTAAACCTTTAAGCAATTACCATCCCCTAACATAATCTCATGATTCAAGGACCATATAAATTCCTAAGTTAAGTTAAACCCTCTTTCAAGGTAAAAAAACACCTAATCTCAAGTTTATTAACTGAAATCTCTTTCTAGTTAAAACCCCCAAGATTGCATTATAACGATTTATGAATTCCGATATTAGGTTTGACCCTAATCCGGAAGATTTATGTCGTCCTATATCTAGGATTATATGCAACTCTTTTCACTTATAGTGGTTCTTTCTCACCAAAAATCTCTCGATTACCCGATGAGGAATAAAATTCAAATCAAAATACTGGAAATATTAACTCGAATGAACAAACCGTAATATAAAACATGAAGATTATATTAAAAACATACAAGCCTTAATCACAAATCTATTCTAGAGTTCATTACATTCAAACACTAAGAGTGTAGTTACACATGATTTTGACAAAGGAATAAATTACACAAGAAGATTTAAATGTTATAGACATGGTGTATTTATCTTTTCTCAAAATCTCAAATGGACTTCTTTGATTGACTCCAATGATGTTGCTCCTAGCCTCATTCTCCAAGCTCCTTAATACCAATTTTACTTTCCCTCTCCTCTCACAATATATAAGTTGCTATCTAAAACTCAATTTTTATGAATGAAAGAATTGATTCACATGATGATGGATTGACTCATCTCCCAACCCATACTCTTGGCTTTTATAGACATTATTTTTGTGCAAGAACACATTAATAATATCATCATTTGTTAAACAATTGTTCCACTTCCATAGTTGGGTTGTTGAATCCTTGTTTTCATGTGATAATTGAGGGAATATGGGGACTTAGTGTAGCAAAATGGGGTGTTAAAGGTGCACAAAAGTGATCAAAAAGTTTGGTTGGTGAGCTTCCATAATTTTTCCCTGGAAAAATTACAGAAAAGTAATCTGGATACGACCATGTTGCATAGCACGGCCAGGCCGTGCTGTCCAGTTCTCTCAGAAAAATAGCCCAACACGGTCGTGCTAAATAACACGGCTAGGCCGTGTCAGTGTGACACAGTCGTGTTGGGGAATATAGCTAGTTCATGCAATGCTTTTCTTCTTTTGATTCAGTACGACACAACCGTGTTTGGCAACAAGGTATGGCCGTGTCAAAGCCTTTTTTCGGTTTTTCTTCCTTTATTTCCGTCCTATTTGAACGTGGCCATGTTGTTTGACATCCCCTAGTCGTGTTGAGTGGTTTTCTTGACTTTTTCATTTAATGTTGGCTCCAATTTGCCCCACTTATAATGTTAAAAACATCCCGCAGTAAAATGTTTAAGACAATACAAAAAGACTATGATTTTTTTAACAAAACAATCTAAAACCTATTAAATTAATAGACTAAAACATATATAAAATGACACTTATCAGTCATATAAGGTTGATTAAGTCCTGATCTGTTTAATTGGTGGGTTATTTAGGATAGACCCGATTCCAATCCGAGCCCATGAAGTCTGGACCCATACACATTGATTTCATTTTAGGTTTGTGTAGGGTTTGTGTGTCGGGTCCAGAATTGACACCCCTAGGTAATAGATAACAATAGGCCTAACGTATAGTAGTGATTGGTTGTGCTTTAGTTCCGTCCACCTTCATTTTCTGAGTGAATAGTAGTGATTTTTTTTTTTAAAAAAAAGTGAATGTTAGATGTGTAGAGAAAAAAATAATGATTGTGCTGATGTGATGGAGAATCTTTTAGAGATGTTGATTGTTTGTGAAAATAATACCGTAAAATATAATGCAGGAAAATTGAAAAAAAAATAAAAAATTAAACAAAAAACAAGCAATATGGATCTTATTTTATACCTTTTGTTTTCATGATTAAGAAAAAAAATAGCAAGAAAAGTGATAAATTAAAGAAATTACTTGAAATTATTTATATAAATAGGAGGAGGAAGAGAGAAATCTAAATAGAGGAAGTCTTATGTGAGACCGTCTCATGTATTTAAGTTAATGAGACGGATCCTAAACACATACAAAAATATAGATTCTTTTCATGCGTATGAGTTTGAGTCGAAATTCTATTTAAATATAAGATATATCTCGTGAATTATATTCATGAGACCGTCTCACACAAGTTTTTGTGTAAATATTATGATTGAGTACTGAGAAATGTGAATGAAAGATTGAAAAATGAGTTAATTTAGGAAAGAAATAAGATTTCTTTTTTAAAAAAAATCACTTTTTTCACAACCAATCACATGCCCTATAATTTTTTCTCTCAAAAATAATAATTTTGAAAAAATTCCCACAACCAATCACAACCTAAACTTTTATTTCTCTCTTATCTTGAAAATAACAATCCCTTACGACATACGGAAGAGATCTTCTATTGCAAAATGGTGTTTCATCTTATATTACACCGCACGGATGATTGACACATGTATAAAAGTTACCATATTAATTTGAAGCATAAATCAAGCCTAAATTGTGGGGTTTTCATATGATAGCTTTTTATACACGTGTCAATCATCCATGTGGTGTAATATAAGATGAAACATCATTTTGCAATAGAAGATCTCATCCGACATATACAAGTGTGTGAGAAATACATAAGTAAAAGGATTCTTCCATAGCAATTTAGATAAAATCAAATACTTTGCAATTCCAAGAATGATACATTATTCATAATCATATCAATTCTGATTTGATTTATTCTCAACATTTACAACAATCTACGTACGATGTCGACGAGATATACGGAGTTTAAAAAGTCGCTCCCTATAACGACCATTAACGAACATGAATGAAATTACACCTAAAAAAGCAGCAACATAGGATATAAGAAAACCCATCAAGAACTCATCCTTGAATGACTCTTCTCCTCCAGAGCTCGGAGATATTAAAGTTGACGGAGTTCGTCCACTCCTTGCGCAACTTCTATCTAAAGGTGGATCGCAAAGGAGAGGATTACCTTGGTAGCTGCTCGTTTCAAACATCCCGACTTGAGCTTTTCGATCCGGTATACCGCCGGATAAGTTGTTATATGCCACTGAGAAGATCGATAAGAAATTCAGCTGTGTCAACTCGGGGGGAATTCCACCAGACAACCTATTGAACGAGAGGTCCAAGCTTTGTATTTACTTCAAGTCGGAAAATGTTGTTGGGATTAAGCCAGTGAAGTGATTGTGGGACAAATTTAGAGTGTGAATACCTGTCAAATATCCCAGCTCATTCGGGATATAACCCGTCAGTTCGTTATGTGAAAGGTCAATGCCAGACATGAAGTACAAAATGTTCCCTCTGTAGCTTTCAAACCGACTCTTGGACATGAACTAAATTTCTTCTTCCACATCAGTCGAGTAGAAATTTGCCATAACATATTGATTCACACTGAGTTCACTTTTATACGAATAGGTTCTAAATGATAGATATATCGTCCACCCAAAAACATCTGTTGCAAATGTATCATCAATCAATGTTCTGCTACCAAACGGGATCTCATACAAGCAAGGGGGTATCAGCCCTGAAAATTTATTGAAGGACATAGCGAGTATACTAATGTTTCTAAGGTGGCAAATTTCAGAAGGAATGGAACTATTAAGATTGTTTTTCTTCACAAGAAGAGCCCTTAGATCCGAGAGTGACCTTATCCAATCAGGGAATTCCCTGGAGAATTTATTATCTCTCACATCCAACGTGACAAGGGAGGATGATCGAGACAGAACATGAGGTAAAGGTCCTGTAAAGTCATTTCCTTGCAAATGCAAGTATTTCAATGATGTTAGATTCACGCAAGAAGGGACGAAACCACTAAATCTATTACAAGACAGGTCTAAAAAAGTTAGTTGTTTTAGTTTGCAAAAGCTAGCTGGTATACGACCTTCCAAGGAATTATTAGATAGGACAAGAGAACCCAGTCGCGATAAATCCCCCAACCAATCAGGTATTTCACCAGATATCGAATTATTGCCTATATCCAACAACCCCAAGTAGATACTTTCAAGAAGTGCATTCGGGAGTTCTCCTGAGAAGTGATTATTGTCCAAATACAAGGAAAACAAGTTTGTGAGGTTCTACTTTACAGGAAGCAGAGGGCCTTGCAAGTAGTTATTGGAGTGCTTCAAAAATCTTAAAGATGTACATCCCATAACCAAATGTTTGGGTATTTCGCCAACGAAGTTGTTATTCGATAAGTCTAACAGATCCAGGTTTTCCATATCACCTAAAGAGGGATGAATTGATCCTTGAAGCATATTTACGGACGTGTTAAGAAAGAGCAAATTAGGAAAAATAGAACCAATCAAGTCCGGAAGGTTTTCTTGGATTTGGTTCATGGATATATCAAGCCAAAACATATTCAGATTTCTTAAATCTGGATGAAGTAGGAATGGACCAGTAAACAGATTGTCTCTAAGGCTTAGGAACTCTAAATTTGTGTTATTTTGGATGATCCAATTAGGGACATTTCCTATCATGCCATTGTGGCTGAGATTGACAACTCTCAAGTCATATTGATTCACAAGAAAACTCGGTATGGCACGAGTGGGCTCGTGGAGTTTACAGTTTAACAAGCGTAAAACTTTGAGCTGAAATAGAGGAGTCCAAGGAGGATTTTCGGTGTCAACCACTATCTCATTGTTGTGGCTATCAAGTTCGAAGACTTAAAGTTTGGAGTTGGAACTAAACGAACTGAACGAGATTACGCCTTCGAAATAATTGTATGAAAGGGACACATACTCCAATGATTTGAGATTTTGAAAGAGATTGGATGGAATATTCCCATTTAAAAGATTCTTAGAAAGTTCAAGGAGTTTCAGAGACGTCAAATTGCTGAGACATGAAGGCATAACTCCAGTGAGACTATTTATGCTCAGATCAAGCTCTTTAAGATTGCTCAACTTGCACAAGCCTGTAGGAGTAGACCAAAGCAAAGCATTCGGGGTCAGAAAATAATATTTATCAAGTAATTGAGATGTAATATGGGAGTGTTTGCAATCACTGAAACAAGTGCTTCTTAGCTTTTAGCTGGAAAAATTAAATTCATTTTTTAATGTTTGCAAATGTCAACTTCTGCTTAATTTAATTAGAATCTAAAAGCAGAGAGATGGGTGCTTTAGATTTCCGATTCTCTTCAGGTTTGGCTTTTACAAACAAATAAGCATTTTTACAACTTTTCCAGCAAACACTCTCAATTTCTAATTATATTTGCAAATACTACCAACTGTTGGTTCTCATTTACTATTACTTGTGCTACAATAAATCACTTCTGTAAAAAGCTGAAGTTTTTGCAAACACTCCCGAGTGAACTTTTCTTTCTCAAACACCCCAACCTTATAGCAAATTTATTTCTGAATTATTTCATAATATGAGACATGGCTCAACTTTAACCATAAAATATGCCTTCTTCAAAGTTGATCTGAGATGAACAATATATCACATGACATAAATAAATTGACAGATCAGACGGCATGGCCGTTGCTGGCCAACCATTTCTCAGTTTCGTAAGCTCGACTAAGGAAATTGAAAATTGCACCCCTCATTTAAATGGAATCCAATGTGAGAACTAAGATGTGTTATCCATTTACCTTGTTCAGGTTAGGAGCCAGTAAGTTCATTGTTTCTGAATGACAAGGCCTTCAGATTTGTTAATGCACCAATAGATCGGGGAATGTCACCGATTATATCGTTATAACCCAAATTCAACATTTCCAAAGCATTTAAGGTTGTTAAATCTGCTACCGAAAAGGAGAAAGAGAAAAACAATAAGAGCAATAATATCTAACTACTCTGAATGAAATTAAGTTGAAAAAATAGGTTCATAAATTCGATAAGTACCTTCAAAACGTGATAAATTTGTCAAAAGATTGCCTTCAAGGTTTAAATACTTTAAGGACTTTTTTCTAGTCAAGAATGGTGGGATCTCAGTTAGCCAGTTGTAACTCAAATCCAAGTACTCTAACTTTCAAGACTTTAGTTCTCCTGTGAAACCTGACAGATAAACCCAAAAATACCAGCATGAATTTTGTTTTTCAAAGAAAAAAATCATGATCATATATGAGAATTACAAATGAGAACTTATCATGTATATAGAAAAAGAAAACTGACCCTTTTAATTTGGTTGTCGTTCTTTACTATTTCGAAAATTCTCTCTCGAGAATGACAATTTTTCGAACATAATCATCTTCTTCAATCCAATTACTAGTCTGTTAATTATGGATTTCGATTCCTTACTATTTCTTGAGATCACCAAGGCAGGTATTGGGGATAAACAATCGATAAAATTGGCATCAAGACCCAACAACGCATCGCGCATTCATCACGCAGTGGCTAACCCAGAATTTCACGAAATCGCAGATCGTAAACTTCCAGATGAAATAGGTAAATATTCCATGGCTTCAGGCATCCCAATCGATAATTTCGATCCAGTTTTAGGGTGCCCTACTCATACCCATGCCTAAGATGGATGAGGGTTTTGTTCAAAATCCTAATTTAAACACTAATCCCATATACACAAGTAACGTGCATGGGACTATCAATCAAACTTTTGCTCAAATGCTATCCCCAGGGGAGATTTAAAAACCTGTGAAAAAGGGGGAGTATTTTTCGGTTACTATGGATGAGGAAATTACAAACAACGGGCGGCGAAATTACGGAACATATTGATTGGTAGATTAATATTACCTAAAGGATCCAAACCTTTAGGTTTAGAGGATCTTAAATGAAGACTTTGGGAGGTTTGGCATATTGACGGTTCATGGTGCCTTATACCCCTAGGAAAGGGTTATTACAACATACAATTCTCGAACGTGAACGAGAGACACAAAGTATTTGGGAGGCCTATATGGAATCTGAAACCAGTCTCAATTCGTCTCAGTAATTGGGTTCCGGACTTCAATCATACCACATAAATTCGTCAAAATCTCAGGTATGAGTTCATATATACGAGTTGAGTATGGAATATTGGCATCCTGCATTAATTATGAAGCTCGCAAGTGTTATTGGCACGCCATGCAGATAGACAATCGGGAGAAGTGGGGCATTTCGTAAGAGTTCTTGTAGAATTAGATTTTAATTCTCCATTGTTCGTTCATGTCGCTCAGTTACGGAATTTGCCAGAGTTCTGCTCTCATTGTCGAATTGTTGGTCATTCAAGCGCTAATTGCAGACAAGCGAACAATGAAGCGATGAAGCATAATGCAGAATCTAAAACTATGGATGGTGCTAAACCAGGCTACCATCCTGTGCGTGGCCGAACTCTAGTCCGAGACTATGCTACTACCAGTAAGGGTAAAGCTGTGGATTCAGAACAGTGGGTGCAAGTCAAGAAGCGGACAACCCAAGCAGGTCGTTCTCCGGAAGGGGATACATCTAATTTGCATGTTCAAATTAATAATCATTTTGAGTTTCTCAGGGACGAGGAGTCGAGGATGAACAAATTCCTCATGAAAAGATTAATTCGGAGCAAGTTCAAATTCGCGGGGAGGGGTCAAGTCATAACAGGGGTAATGGTGATTGCATGGGAGATACTAATCATGCAGGGGCAATAAACATTGATCGAAGGATGGTTCTTCATCAACCATTGCAGCAAAATTCAGTGGTAGCTTCGGATAATATGGTTATGGCTGTAAGTTTAGATGATAAAGGTAAAGAGAGTTTGCAACGAGCTATGGACACAGTCTCACGCAGTATGCCTATTAATGACTATGAGTTTAACATTGCTACTCCGTCGGAGAGTTTCCAAGTGATGGAGGCAGCCGCACGAAAACGATGGTCAGATATGGCAGAAGAGGAGGAACAAGAAGACGAGGAACAAGAAGAAGCTTTAAAGACAAAGATAGGTGACCCCTCCATCACTCCGCTTGTCTTTCCCTCATGTGATTCTTCGCGTCTCGATCCAAGTCTATGGCAATTGTGGCTCATGGATCATGGGCTGACATTCTACAGGCTACATTAGACCATCAAGAAGATACTCGAGCATGTGTCAAAAAAACAATTAACTATGCCATTCAAAGATCTTCTAGAAATAGACGTCTTTCGTTTAAATTTTATTTTTAAGTTATTTTTGCTGAATTTTAACATTTTTTTCCTTTGCTACCTGATCGATTTGTGATCAGGACTTTTTCCTTTCTTTTACATATTTCTATTTACTTAAAAAAACTTATCATGTATATATTGATTCAGAAAAATCATAATAATGAATCACCAGGAATCCAGATTAAACTCAATTGTGAACCTCATAAAAAAAACTCATCTCTTCTTTGGGCAAAAACTCACGTGGTTCTATACTATTATTTTTGGGATAATTACAAAACCCTCCCCGAAGTTTGGGCTAGTTACAAAAAAATCCAGAGATGTTTCAAAATTACACAAAGCCCCTCGGGTTCGATTATGTCTTAAATTTGAGGGTGTAACGTAATATTTCTATATATATCAAGGAAGTTTTTGAAATAAATTTATCGCTTACAAAGGAAGAAAATGTAAGACCAAATCAAACCTCAAGAGATTTTTTGTAATTTCAAAAATCTCTGGAGTTTTTTGTAATTGGCCCAAACCTCAGAGGTTTTTTTTTTTGTAATTATCCCAATTTTTTTATTACTTTCTCAATATTACTTTGTTTAGTCGGTTTACAAAGGCTGGATTCATTGACCTCTTCTTAATTAATCCAGTAAATATACAAATCTGATAGGCTGAATAATAGCAATTCACAAATAGCTTAATATAATCTGATGCACAGATTCTCATTAGCAATAAAATAATTTCATCACCATCCCAGAACTACTCAATCAGACTAATAATGGTCCAGGAATGAAAAATTCAACCTTTAATTAAGTCCTCTAATCATACATCAAGAAATTATAAATGAATAACTTAAAATAGGACCATATTCTAATTACCAAACACACAAAAATATAAAATAAAATAAAAAGCTAAAGAAATAAGAGAAAAATAGAGAGACACTGACCTCTCAAGATCCCTTCCAAAGTTAAATTCTTCAATTCTTGGAAGGGGTGGAACAAAGACAATTCCAGATACCATTCTTTATTACCAATATTGAAGGGAGAGAAATTCTTAGTTCTATTGAGGGAGAGCTTGAGAACACGCTTAGTGGTGAAATCGCACTTTATATTTTCCCACATGCAACAATCCTTTTCTAATTGTTCACTCCAAGAAGAAAGTGCAGAGCCATTTGGATAGTTGAAGGCTTCTTTCAGCTTCATAAGTCCAACCCTCTCTTCCTCCATGCAGGCTAAACTTACATAGCCCTCAAGTTGAAGTGTAAAAGAGATAAATAGAGCGAAAAGAGCCCTTATTGAGAATGAAGCCATGGCTGCAAATTTTTAAGTTGATCAGATTTTGGATATTGGAAAAAGCTGTTCAACAAGATTAGTCTCCATGCTAGAATTTTCCAAGAGAATTGTCTAAAATGAGGTCTGACATGTTGTACGACTCTTGTTTTCAACTTGATTGGGACCATTGCAGAGACTTATTAGTTAGGGAAATTTGTAAGAACGATCCGGTAATATGGTCTCTTTATATTTTTGGTTTGCTAAATTTTTAAACTTTGTCTTACTTTAGTAACTTTAAACATTTGGGATATTTGGTTCAATTTTTCATGGAATACTCTAATTTCACCGAAATTGCAGATTTGGATCAGAATGTGGATGACATGGACAACAAATTAGGTAAGTTTTTAATTTGGAGGGAAAATTATCACATGTCCGCTAATTGTATACATAAGTTTGACAAATAATAACACCTAAGCATTGGAGGAGATCTAGCCAAATTATTGGGGCCCCATCATCGAAATTTCTTTCTTACGTGTCACATAAATTTTTATTGTCTGCGAATCAACAAACAAGAAAAATCGTATAAATTAAATTTATATAAAGCAAGATGAGAAATATGAGTTGTAATCTCATTTTCTCCACTGTTTATTTTCCTCAAAAATATAATATCTGGAACTCGAGATTTTGGAGATGAAATCTCCAGCTTGATCTTCTCCAAATCTAAATTTGAATTCGAATAAAGTTAATTCGAGGGCTCAAAAGCTTGTTTTCAAATCAAACGTGATATTGTAGACAAATTAAATTTGCACCAATCAAATGATGACACATGTGAAATTCGATATTAAATATCAATTTTATAATTTCTATTTATATTTGGGAGTTAATTAAATTTAACTCCTAATTTAAATAGTTAATTAATTGATATTTTAATATATATTTTATTGGCCAATTAAATATTGCCAAATGTCAATTTCTTATAAATCAATATTTATCTTGATTTATTATTATTTCTTTTGATAATTATCACAATTTATGATTAAAGAAATAATATTAAATCTTGAAGGATCAATCAAATTAGAGTCCTCACAGTATGAATTATCCAAAGACCCCTCTCCTACAAGTATAAATAGGGGTCATTCTCAAGGAATTAAATCACAATTCGAAGAGAAGAAATCCAAGCAAGAAGGCGGTGGAGGAAATTCTCTCAAGGCAAGAAGAATATATTCAAGGAGATCCACGGTATTCAAGGCGAAATCTAGGTGTTCATCACGGAGTCCACTCAAATACGGCGTTTGATTCGGGAATAAGCTTCCAAGCCATCGAGTTAACGTTATTGAAATCAGAACCATCTTGGAGGAAGATCAAAAGGTCAATTTTACCAAGAAGTTCATACATTCAAATCAAATATCACCAAATATATCACGTTTGATTCGAGATCAAGCTTTCAAGCCCTCGAATTAACGATATTGAAGTTCAAGTTTAAGTTTGGAGAAGATCAAATTGAAGAGTTCAACTCCAAATTCTTAAATTCCATATATTATATTCTTGAAGAAAAGAATCAGAGGAGAAATAGAGATTGCAACCTATATTTATTTTTCATTTTGATTCATATATATTTAAATTTGTACGCTTTTTCTTGTTTGTTTATTCGCAGACAATAAAAATTTGCGTTACAAATTTTTGGCACGCCCGGTGGGACGATCTCTACCTCTCATATCTTTTCCTCAACAAATCTTGAAGTATCGTGATGGCTACTCGCAAAACCACATCAACAAAAGCTGCTTCTTTAAACTCTTCAAGTGACATAAGTAAAAGTGTTGGTATCACTACAAGGAGTATGTCCAAGAAGCTGAGTGCATCCTTTGAGAAGACTCCGGTGCGAGCTAAAGCAAATCTAACTCATCTCGAAGATGATGGGGACCTAAGAGATGATGTTTCATCCCCAACCTCCGCTCGACATCAAGTTGCCCAAACATGGCACCCATTATGGTGACAAATGCTACATCGCTTGAAGAGCAAATCGCAAGTTTGACGAGGGCCATTGATGGACTCGCCAATCATGTCAAAGAACAAGACTCACAAATTGCAAAGCTGATGAACAAAATAGATAGTGCTGATACAAGCCGTGCGATGGGCAAGCAAGTTGAAACACATGAGGAAGTCGAGACATCCATGAAGCAACAACCAAATGAAAAGGAGAAGTCTCCAGAAAATGAGTTGCAAGCCTCGTCTGATGGGCTGATTCCAGTCGACCAACTTAAGGAGTTCATTATGGAGATTATTAAGGACAAGTTCAATGGAAGTTCCAAGTCATCTATGACTTATGCCAAACCATACACGGAAAGAATCGACAACTTAAAGATGCCTGCTGGTTATCAACCTCCGAAGTTCCAACAATTTGACGGCAAGGGCAACCCAAAGCAGCATGTGGCTCACTTTGTCGAAACATGTAATGATGATGGGACTTATGGATATAGCCTCGTAAAGTAGTTTGTCCGATCCTTGAAGGGCAACGCATTCGATTGGTATATTGACTTGGAAGTAAACTTGATTGATAGCTGGGAGCAATTAGAATAGGAGTTTCTCAATTGATTTTATAGCACTCGGTGGACAGTTAGCATGATCGAGCTTACAAATACTCGTTAGTGGAAAGAAGAACCTGTCATTGACTACATCAATCGATAGAGGAACTTGAGCCTCAATTGCAAAGACTGGTTGTCAGAAGCTTCGACTATTGATATGTGCATCCAAAGAATGCATTGGGGTCTTCGATACATCCTTCAGGGAATCCAACCGAAAACATTTGAAGAGTTGGCTACTCGGGCTCATGATATGGAGTTAAGCATGGCCGTAAGTGGAGTTGAAAGACCACCCATCCAAGAGTCTCAGAGGCCCAAAGAGTGATATGAAGCCAAGAAAGGGGGCAAGTTTTCTTCTAAAGCTCCAAACAAGGAATCAATGGCAGTTAACACAACACCTATCAAGTTTAAAGCCAATGCAAATGCAAAGACTAATGAAAAGAAAGACATTCCTCAAGAAAGAGAACAAAAAAGGTTGACCTTGACTCTGATGTCTCTGGGATATTTGACGATCTGCTCAAGGCAAACCTCATTGAATTGCCCGAAATGAAGCGTCCCGACGAAGCTGGGCGAGTTGATGACCCAAAGTACTGCAAATACCATTGTTTGGTAGGCCATCCAATTCATGATTGCTTCGTTTTCAAAGATAAAGTCATGCAGTTAGCTCGCCAAGGAAAGATATCACTTGAGGAAGATAGTGCAACTAGTAATGTTATTACAATCACATCGGGATCCATGGATGCGTGCAATGTTGCATGCAACGTGACGAATGAGCAGCATGTTTCACTTAGTGAAACATGTTTACTTGAGAAGGAAGTTGACAATATTACTGAAGATTGCATTTCAACAATTTCTTTCACTGATGGGGACTTGTTGCTTGGTTCCAAACCACATAACAGACCTTTGTTCGTAACGGGCTATACTCGTGAGCAAAAGGTGAATAAAATTTTAATCGATGGAGGCTCCGCAGTAAATATCTTATCATTATGCACATTGAAAGAGTTAGAAATCCCCATGGATGAACTCACAAATAGTCGTTTGAAGATCCAAGGCTTCAACCAATGGGGGGCAAAGGGCTCTCGGCATCATAAGATTGAAATTGTTGAAGGGGGAGATGGCCTCAACTGCACTATTTCATGTCATAGACGCTAAGACTTCTTACAATATGCTTTTGGGACGTCCTTGGCTACATGAAAATGGGGTGGTTCCTTCTACTCGGCATCAATGCTTCAAGTATTGTAGAGACATTGTGGTAAAGAAAGTTTTTGGAGATGATAAACCTTTCACCGAGGCAGAGTCACATTTTGCCGATGCCAAGTACTACTTCGAAGACATCAAGGTAATCAAGGTAAATTCACCTAAGCCACAAGATGATGAAGTCAAACAAAGCAAAATCAAGAGTGCTTCTGCAGGTCGCAATGATGACGGACCTCTGGGCGAATTGGTGTTGCCTTTAACAAAACTTGATGACAAGAAACCGTCTCCTCAGCCACTCAAAAAGTTTCTCCGACCAACCGAGGGACCTAATACTGAACACGGGGAAGGGATCCAAAATGCGAAATGCTTTGATCCAAAAGCTTACAATCTTCTCGTTAAAGTTGGATATAACCCACAAGAGAATACCACCTTGGGTAGGCTCCCTTCTGAAGCTACAAATACTCAAAAGATGTCGAAAGAAAGTGGACATGTGGTTAAAAATACTCGGACAGGTCTTGGGCTTGTGGCACCAACTCCCATTCGTATCGCCATTAGAAGAGCCAACATCAATTATGAGTCTGAGGGAGAACTTTCATCGATGGAGGATGGCTTTGATGAAATGGAAAGAAGGTGCAACGTATATCAGTTTTTGATAGACTCGGACCCATTCAATAATTCAAGAGCAAAGGAACCATCCATCAGAGATTGGGCATCTCTACATCATCAAAATATTGGAAAAGATCTAGAAATTCATAGGCTACTGAAAAGATTCGAAGTCTTGTTCCATCTCGTATGAAGCGACAAACTACTTTGCTCATATCATGTGAAAGGGTGTTGAAAGCCAAATTTCAAACTGTTGTTTTCACGCAACCTCAAAACGATGAAGATAATAAAGAAAGTGTGGCTTTGACATATCATATCACCTTGAGCGAAGAAGGGGAAGAAGAAGATGCCAAAAATGCTCCTCCCGAACTTGAAGAAGAGATCAAAGCCACGGTCGACGAGCTAAAAGAAATTAATTTGGGCGACAATGATAATCCATGACCAATCTACATCAGTGCATTGTTAACAACTGATGAAGAAAAATCGTATATCGAATTGCTTCGGGAGTATAAGGATGTATTCGCTTGGTCCTACAAAGAGATGCCTGGATTAGACCCAAAAGTAGCAGTCACTTGTCCGTTAAGAAAGGAACCCATCCGATTAAGCAAGCTCAACGACGATTTTGGCCCAACTTGGTTCCATTGATCGAAGCTGAAGTAAACAAACTCATCGAAGCTGGGTTTATCCGAGAAGTCAAGTACCCTACATGGATCTCGAGCATTGTTCTTGTAAGGAAGAAGAATGGTCAAATCAGAGTTTGTGTTGACTTTAGAGATTTAAATGGGGCGTGCCCCAAAGACAATTTCCCATTTCCCATCACCGAACTCATGATTGATGCCACTACGGGCCACGAAGCATTATTTTTCATGGATAGATCGTCTGGATATAATCAAATACGTATGGCTCCAGAGGATGAAGAGTTGACAGCCTTTCGTACCCCGAAAGGTATATATTGCTACAAAGTGATGGCATTCGGTTTGAAGAATGAGGGAGCTACATATCAAAGAGCCATGCATAAAATCATCGACGACATGCTTCATAAAAATATTGAGTGCTATGTCGATGATGTGGTCGTGAAGTCTAAAAAGTGAGAAGACCACCTCCTTGATCTGAGGAAAGTTTTTGAGCGATTAAGGAGATATCAACTTAAGATGAACCCACTGAAATGTGGATTCGGTGTCCGGTCTGGAAAGTTTCTTGGGTTATAGTTCATCATCGAGGTATTGAGATTGAGCAAGCAAAGATCGATGCGATAGCAAGGATGCTTGAACCTCGTGATATTCACGAACTCAAAAGTTTGCATGGAAAATTGGCTTATCTTCGAAGATTCATTTCAAATCTAGACGGTCGATGCCAGCCATTCAGTCGTCTTATGAAGAAAGGCATTCCATTTGAATGGGATGAATCTTGCCGTAATGCTTTCAAAATTATCAAAGCATATCTGACGAAGTCTTCTATGTTGGTTGCACAAGTGCCTGGGCGCCTGTTGATCCTTTATATTGTTGCTCAAGAACATTCTGTTGGAGCTCTACTAGCATAAGAAAATGATAGTGGAAAAGAGAGCGCTTTATACTACTTGAGCCGGATGATGACACCAAATGAGTTGAATTATTCACCGATTGAAAAGATATGCTTGGCATTAATCTTCGCGATTCAAAAGTTGAAGCACTATTTCAAGCTCACACTATTTGTCTTGTCTCAAAAGCAAATCCACTAAAGTATGTTATGACAAAGCCAGTTGTCTGATAGACTTGCAAGGTAGTACATACAATTGCAATAATTTGAAATCACATATGTCCCTCAAAAGGCAGTAAAAGGGCAAGTCTTGGTGGACTTCTTGGCGGATCATCCCATCCCTGCTGAGTAGGAGTTATCCGACGAATTACCTGATGAAGATGTGCTTGTAATCGAGATTTCCCATCCATGGAAGATGTACTTTGATGGAGCTTCTCATAGAGAAGGAGCTAGAGCTGGAATTATCTTCGTTACATCTGATAGAGAAGTGTTGTCTTACTCCTTTACTCCAACTCAAAATTGTTCAAACAATGTTGCTGAAACCAAGCTCTCATCCTTGGGTTGGAGATGGCGGTTGACATAAAGCAATTGCGTCTTGAAGTTTATGGAGACTCTAAATTGGTGGTTAATCAACTACCTGGAGTATATGAAGTGAAGAAGCCTGAGCTACTCCCATACGTCAATTATGCGAAGAGGCTTATGGATGGCTTGGAGATGTAACAATTGAGCATATTCCAAGAAAGGATAATAAACAAGCCGATGCTTCAGCAAAATTTGCCTCTACACTCGCCATGGCCGAAAGTGAAGCTCGTGTGCCAATTTGCAGAAGTTGGGTAGTACCTCCAATCTTTGATGATGAAGGCTGCAATGAAGAAGAAGAAAATCACGTTGTAGAGGTATTTGAAATTGAGAAAGAAGATTGGCATCAACTGCTTGTGGATTATTTGAAGTATGAGAAATTACCTGATGATCCACGACAAAGGATAGATGTTCGACGCCGTGCAACTCGCTTCATTTACTACAAAGTCACACTTTATAGATGGTCATTTGACGGAATCTTCTTGCGATGCTTAAGCGATGATGAAGCTGTTCAAGCCATGGAATAAGCTCACTCAGGAGTTTGCGGCTCCCACCAGTCAGGCCCAAAGTTACACTTTCGAATTAAAAGAATGGGCTATATTGGCCGACAATGGTGAAGGACTGCATGGATTACGGGCAAAGATGCCAAGCCTGTCAATTTCATGCAAATTTCATTCACCAACCGCCTGAGCCATTGCACCTACTGTTGCTTCATGGCCATTTGATGCTTGGGGGTTGGATGTGGTTTGACCTATGACAAAGTCATCCGGAGGACACTTGTATATCTTGGTTGCGACAGACTACTTTTCTAAATGGGCCAAGGCAGTACCTCTCAAAGAAGTGAAGAAAGAAAATGTCGCCGACTTTATCCACATAAACATTATTTATCGCTATGGGATCCCTCGATACATAATAACGGATAATGGGAAACCCTTCTCAAATAGCCTCATAGATAAACTTCGTCAAAACTTTGGATTCAAACAAAGAAAGTCCTCCATGTATAACGATGCGGCTAATGGACTTGCTGAAGCTTTTAACAAAACTTTGTGTAGCTTGCTGAAGAAAGTGGTCTCAAAGTCAAAGCGAGACTGGCATGAAAAGATCAGAGAAGCTCTATGGGCATACCGAACCACATATAGAACACCTACTCAAGCAACTCCTTATGCACTTGTATATGGTGTTGAAGCAGTTGTTCCCCTTGAACAATAAATTCCGTCACTAAGGATAGGCTTGCAAGAAGGACTAACTGAATAAGAAATTGCGTGATTACGCCTTGAAGAATTAGAGGCTCTTGATGAGAAAAGATTAGAAGCACAACAAAGACTTGAATGTTATCAAGCTCGTCTTTCTAGGGTTTTTAATAAAAGTGCGATCACGTTCTTTTCAAGTTGGTGATTGGGTGCTTGCTGTCAGAAGACCCATCATTACTACTCACCGAACTGGAAACAAATTCACATCAAAATGGGATGGTCCTAGGGTTGGCAATGCCTGACACGACATGAAACCCGAACACGAACCCGACCCGAAGTTACTGAGAGAAACTCGAACCCGAACATGAGAAACACGAACTCGAAACCGACTAACACGAACACGACCCGATGTTACCAATTTATCTAAAACGTTGAAATTTTAAATTTTCATTAACTTTTGATGTATTTTAAGCATAACCCGAAATCAACCCGAAGCCAAACACGAACACGACCCGATGACCCGAATTGCCACCCCTAGCCATGGTCCTTATGTTGTTAAAGAAGTCTACACCAATGGCGCTTACAAATTGGTCGCTGAAGATGGCTTAAGAATTGGCCCCATAAATGGCAAATTCGTAAAACATTATTATCTTTAGAGACAGAATAAAGCTCCATGATGCACAAGCCTAAACTGCATGTTACTCCTGACCCGCACGAGTATAAAGTGTGAACGGTAACCACCAAAGGCAAAGTATGTGGTTAAACTGCTAACTTCCCCACCAAATGTATTTTATGTGGTTAAAACATTAAATACCACACCTAGTCTAGGGTGGTTAAGCAATAGATACTCCTGGCCCGCACGAGTATAAACTGTGTACGACACCCCCCTAAAAAAAATGTCCCTTGAACTACATTATGACTTGATCCCTTTTCTTGGGTACGTAGGCAACTTAGAATTTCATAAGTTCAGTTATGAGTTTGTGATAGTCATGATTTTGTTGATGAATTATGGTTATTCAAAAAAAAAAAAAAGAAAAAAAAGAAAAAAAGAGACTTAAAAAAAAAAGTACTTAACAGATTGCAAGATAGAAAATGATCAATTTCTATAATATAATCTAAAAAAAAAAAAAGTGCTCATACATGAAGTCAAAAAAAATAGAAAAAAAAAAAGAAAAGAAAAAAGCTAATCAAAAGGACGCAAGCTCTTCAATTCTTCCTTGGCAGCCTCTAAGACGCACCATCGAAAGCTCTAAATTTTCTAGCACTTCATCATTCGAAGGCGAAGTATTCTGACTAGTGGTAATCTCTTCTTCAATCTGTTGAACTTCAGTATGAGCAATGTGAAAAAGTTTTTCTTGTCGCTTTAATGAGGCAGTCAAATTCTTCTTTTGCTTCCTCAAATTGTCAAGCTCTCTGTTAATGGACTCTAACTCTTCCTTAGTGGATGAAATCCGGCCAGACTCTTTAGCTTCTTTAGTCTTCGCATCATGCAAACGATCTTCGACTTTGCTCAATTGTTGTGCAAGAAGTTCTTTAAACACAATCTCTGAAGATGACGACCTTACCTCATCATATGCAACAGCTTTGGCAAAAAGATCTTTCAAAGATTCCTCCACAAAAGAGATGTCAATAATATTAAAACTCTTCATATATTTGAGCACAATCATCACTTCATCTTGAATAGATGAAAGAGAGTCAATTGGAATGTTGGATATTTTCTCACGAAGATCGCCCCATAACTTTTGAAGGTATTCTTGCTGGTGGTTATGAATAAATTTCTCATCTTGAAATACTGAAAATACCGCACAAGGGGACGTTTTGGCCTCAATGGAGTTAGATGTAACCTTTTGATGATTCACGGTTGGCAAGTTGGGCCCCACGATTGACATCTGGCTATCTTGTGATCCATGCGCGCACTCATTATCGAGTAGTTGTTTCTCCAGCTAAAACATCACACCATCAAATTAGAAAACGGATTACCAACCAAAACAAAGTGACGAAAGAAAAAGAAAAATAAAGAAAAAAAAAAAAAAAAGAAAAAAAAATTGCTGACCTTTTCAACAAAATTCTCCGTAAGTGGTTGATTACTCGCAACACCATTGGCTTCTTGTTGCTATAGAGATTTGTGAGTCTTTTTAAGTCTTTTCCAATGACGGTCCGCATCACTGCTGCTACTTTCTTCAAAAGAAGGGATGACTACTTTTCTCTTATTTGATTCGCAAGCTTCAACGTCTAAGGCATCACACCTCTTAGGAGAAGAAACAACATGCACAAGTGGAGAGCTTCGAATATTCTCACCAAGTGGATCATGTCTATACCTTTTGCCCTTCGATAAAGCTTTCTTTGGCTTCGAGTTAATCAAACTCTCTATATTTTCTTCGAAGTAGTTTCCATAAACTCGGGCCCACCATTGTTTGTATTCCTCTGAAGAAAATGCCTTCGCACTTGGGGGCATGCAAGGAAGCCAAACTTTAGAAAAGGTCTTAGATGAAGTGCACACACGCCAATGGTAAACCCCTTCTTCTAATGAAGCTCCACGCACATCGTCTTTGAGGACTCCCGACACCATTTGATGAAATCCAAACTGGCGACTGCATCTATGGGGACTGTAAGGCTCAATCACAAAACGCCCACCTTGTCGCAGGGAAAGATAACTTGAATGAATGGCGATAAAGTAGTCTTTCTCAAACCTTTGCGCATTGCCATTGTCAACATAGTGAAAATCCTTGTTCTTCGTAATCATAGTACAAGTCCAAGAAATCCCATCTCCTTTGTGGATTCGTCTGCGAGCTTCTTTGGGTTCATAGTATTTCGCGTGTCCCTCGCCCGAAAAGATCGCCATCTTAGGGCCATTCATCCCTTGCCAAACTTGATTATGAGTTTTAAAATAATGAGCCAACCAACCATAGACAAAGTGGAAGGGAAACGTTGAATACACTTTATATGGCTTCGGAGAATTTGTAATCTTGTTCAAACCTCTGAAAATACTCGCTAAAACAGGAACAGCAAGGCCCGCCGTTTGCCCATACGTCATGAGACTCGCCATCTTGAAAGTGCCAGGGCATATTGAGTTGAGATCATCGTTTGGAAGGACAAATAAGCATAGCCAACAAGCCAAATATGCCGCCAAGTACGTCTCCTCCATCGAGCTCTCCTTGACACCAAGTTTGGAGAATAAAGCCTTCTCAATAGGGGACCATTCACCATGGATGCCAATATCACCAAGTGGATTATGAGTCGACTCGGGATGTTAAATTTGCTTCTTTTTACGTGGGGCCTTCTTCTCTTTACGCATGGGAGGTGGATTATACTTCGTAGCCTTCTTGAACCAAAATTTGACCCAGTCATTGATGGAAACTTGCGAACAATGATTCCCATGATCGCTCCCTTGAAGTAGATGATAAGCATGAAGCAAGCGGTTGCATGAACAAGGAAGGAATCTAAGTCCCGCTTCGTCAACGCCAGTAAGCTCCTTGGCACTCAGAACAACTTCATCATACAAAAACCCAGTCATAGGCAAGCCAACTAGAGTATGCAGATCCCACAGTGATATAGATAGTTCGCCATGAGAAGTGAGCAATGTGTTGGTAGACGGACACCACGCCTCGCAAAATGCCTTAACGATATTGGAATTGAATCATATGTGAAGAGAGAAGCATACATTGAATCATATATACGGGCCTCCTGGAGTTTGTTCTTGCATCGACTAAGGATGTCTTCGGTCTACTCCCAATAGCCTTTGACATAATAGAATTAACCGCTAAACCGGATTGGATCTCCCCATTTGGCCTCGCCTTCGATGATACGACGCCCCAAAGTTCGTAGTGAAATTGGCTCATCAAACTGTTGGTGATGGGTTGCTTCTAAAGCCCACATCTTGGATTTGGAGTCCTTGACTGGTGGAATCTCACGAGACCATTCCCTTAAGTGAAGTTGATTCGTCAACTTTGGCCATTGCTTTGCATATCGACCAACAAGTGGATCATAAACCGCCAAAATGGTATCCTTTCTATGTCGTGACTCTCATCATCAAGAATTACCAAGTGTTGTACGCCGGGCGAAGAAGACATATCTTTAAAGTACACCATGGTAAAATCTTAAAAATAGTTAGGAAAACATGATGAAAGATAAGAAGTTGGTGTATTGACATAACCAAATTACATTGCAATCTATAATTCAAGATACATGTCAAAGGCAGATTGTTATAATCAGAAATAAAAAAAAAAGAGTTTCAGAAACACGCTTAGTATTTTAGTTCAAAGTATAAATGTGCATGCATGTGCATGTGTATCTATGCATTCTTTGGCATGTAGACAAACCGTGATCCAAAGTTGATAGTAATATGCGATGGGAATCTTGCAACCTGCAATACAAGAAAATAGAATTAAAAAAAAAACTCACAGACAATTCGTTGAGCACGCGGTAGGCTAAAATTGCAAACCAAGAAATTAAAAACTTGTTGCATATAAAGCTCACCCAATTATCAAATCAAAACAACAACCAAGCAGATGAAAGAACAAATACAAAATCAACCACCGATAAGAAGAAGAATAAAAAAAGCTACAATTCAACCGACGAACGATGCTGCGAGAAATTTCTTGTTTTTCTTCTAGTTTGGTGTGAAAAAAAAAACAGAGCATCGGGGCTCCTTTATAGTTCTTTGAGGCATCAAAGGTTGGCGAATTAGAATTCTCGAATTATACAAATTGTTGTGAAGAAACAAAATCCAAATAGGAGAAGGATTTTCTGACAGGAGGAATGAGTTGTAATTTGCGAAGGAGTCTCCATGTTTCTGTCCTTTGATAAACAACATCAAAGGTGTCGGGATAAAGTCGAGTCGGTGGAGAAAGATGTTTTTGTCCGGAAACGCAATGCAACCATTTGGTGGAATTCCATCTCTTTACATGTGGGGCCAACTAGAATTAGAAAGAAAAAAGAAGAATTGTATTTCAATTTGAATAAAATAGTCATGTGCTGAGATAACCAGAAATGGGTTGGGCTTAAAATTAATGGCAACAAGGATTTCTATATGGATGCTCGTTTTTTTCACGAAGCTGACGCTTTGCAAAAGAGTTCGACTACTCAAAATTTTAAAGTGGATCACGAGGTTAAATTGGTTTTGGGTCAAATCAATTTCTATTGGAAGTTTTGAAAATATGGTCTTGGTCAACCATTTATAGCCTTCAAATTTCAAAGTCTGTTTCTTTTTTATGAATTAATTACATATCAAATTTTATGATTAATTTGTATGAGACTTCAAAATACTTGAATTCCAACCAAAGGAAATGGCGAACCAAGGTTGCAACTTATTCACTTCAAGACACGTCGTTTGTGAACGAGTCACAAGGGGGTATTTGTAGACAAATTAAATTTGCACCAATCAAATGATGACACATGTGAAATTCGATATTAAATATCAATTTTATAATTTCTATTTATATTTGGGAATTAATTAAATTTAATTCCTAATTTAAATAGTTAATTGATTGATATTTTAATATATATTTTATTGGCCAATTAAAGATTGCCAAATGTCAATTTCTTATAAATCAAAATTTATCTTGATTTTTATTATTATTTCTTTTGATAATTATCACAATTTATGATTAAAGAAATAATATTAAATCTTGAAAGACCAATCAAATTAGAGTCCTCACAGTATGAATTATCCAAAGACCCCTCTCTTACAAGTATATATAGGGGTCATTCTCAAGGAATTAAATCACAATTCGAAGAGAAGAAATCCAAGCAAGAAGGCGGTGGAGGAAATTCTCTCAAGGCAAGAAGAATATTGTTAGGAAATTTATTGTTTAGATTTTGATGAATGCCATGTAAAACTTAGAATAGAAAGTTGGCACCCCAATTCTTGTCAGTAAAATGTATTGTAATAAATAGAGTGGCCAAGCCGAGTTAAGTCGCCACGCCCTAACATGCAAGAAGACAATCAAGACTAAAAGGAAGACTCACCGGGAGACAAGTGAGTATGGCAAAGAAGAGTAGATGGGAACTCTATCTTGAAGAAGCGGTGAGATGCGGTGAGTGGAGTATCGTCAAGTCAACTCAAGAAAAGCTAAGTCTCAAGTTGAAGTGACGGAAGAAGAGTCATCCAATGATTGGAAGTCGACTCTAAGTCACCTGGGGAAAGCAAGGAAATGCGGTCAAGTCGAGATAATCGAAAAGATCCGTTGTACGTAAATCAAGAGAATTACTTAAAAAGTAATATCTCCATACCACCTTTCTCGGAGTGCTCGATCCCGAGAAGCGTGCAAAAGGAATGAACAATGGGAAGCACTACACCGTGTCGAACTCGAAAAGGTGAAAGAACAATTCATACGAGGAAATGGCAATTCCAAGGACCGCAACAAGACAAGCCAACGATCGCAAGTGACTTTCAAAAATAAGCCTATCTCTTCAACGGGCAAATTTTTGAAAGATCACTATAAAAGGCCGAGGAATGACTCGAGAGTAGGAGACCTGAACTACAAACATTCAAGAAATCAATCAAATTATAACCGTAAATACTCTCAAATCATTCAAGATTAATCCTCAAGCCTACATTACGAAGCACATCTATCCAACACTCACCGTGAAGGAAAGATAACTTCAATCGTTGAAGAGGAAACTTTTGAAGAAAAGGGGTCTACATTCCACGAAGGATTGTAGGAAGGTTCAAGGTCGAACCAAGTCTTAAGCTTTTGGAGGGCTTCGTGATCAAATCCAAAGAGCTTGAGCAAGTGAGTGTAGTAGCAAGGCGTTGCCTGTGAAGAAGTTCGAGTCGTAAGAGAAGCCAACCGAGTGATCAAGGCGTCTCGACTAAGTCCCAAAGGATCAAGTCACCGTGTGTGATCAAGACTTATATCCGGACTTGTTACCACTTTGTAAACCGATCATTACCTAGTGGATTCCTCCGGGGAGTTGGAGAAGAGAGGAGTAGAAGAATTACCCCATCTTCAAACCTCTATAAAAATTTCACGTGTCATTTACATTTCAAAGCATTTTAATTCCGCATTTTTAATCCTATATATCTTTGATAAATTTGCTATCCATTGGATAATACAAGTACTAAACCAAAGACTAAACTCTTACTTAATCAAACTTAAGGGTGTTAAGTCTTCCAATGAAAACAAAACCACAGTTGAGTTAATTTAGAGTCAACAGTGAGTTATTCCATCAAAGCTCGATTGAGTCTCATTTGAGAGACTAACTCTCTTGATTAACTAAATTGATCTGTCCATCAAGGACACATTGTGAAGAATCAACTCGTATATTTAAAAGGACTAAATCGAAAATTTGGTAAGGTTTATTCAACCCCCCTTCTAAACCTTACACTTACACCCCTTGGGACCTACAAGTGGTATCGGAGCGGTTGGTTCATTGAACCCTCCGCACCGGTTCTTGAACTAGATCTCCAAACTTTTCAAAGTCCGCTTTAGTACTTAAACCCTCGAAACTCTTTTTATCATTAAAAGTTATTATCATGGAAGCAAATTTGACACGCATCCCTATGTTCACTATTGAAGAATTTGATGATTGGAAAATTCGTATGCAGGCTCATCTATCAAAGATTACATGATGAGATGTGGATAGTGATAGAAGATGGGCCTCTGCAAATCTTAAAGGTGAACACATTTGTATGAAGAGTTGCGGTGAAGGAGAAGAAGATGTTGCTCCCGGACAAGTCATGGTTGAAAAACCAAGAACCGAGTGGACAAATGATGTGAGAAAAAGATACAACCTGGACAATGTAGCCAAGGACATCCTTTACAAAACCTTGGACAAAGCCATGTTCAATAAAGTCAAATCATGCAAAACGGCTAAAGAAATGGGGACAAGTGACATTGATTTGTGAAGGCTCGAGCAAATCAAAGAAAACAAATTATCGGTGTCAGAAATTTGAGAACTTCAAAATGATCTCGGGAGAAAACCTGGATCAACTAGATGCTCGGTTCATAGAAATCACAAATGGTTCGCACTTGGAAAGGAATATACACGAAGGAAATGTGTATGAAGATCCTAAAAAGTCTTCAAATTGAATGGGAAATGAAGGTCATGGCACCGAGACATTCCATGGACCTATCAAAGACATCCAACCATGAGTTATTCTCGGACCTCAAAGCCTACGAGTTTGAGCCGAGAAGAAAAGACCAGAAGAGAGGCAATTTGTACCCAAAACAAATTTGCTCTAATTGTTAAAGATGTGAAGAGAGCCGAGGTCAAAGAAGTCATTGACCCGGAAGAAATATAGCCACGATGGTTAAAAGATTCAACAAGTTCTTTAATAAGAACTACAAGAGAGAAAGGGTGAATCTTCCGAAGACACTCAGCTCCCTCCAAATCAAGGGAAGATAGGCCAACCAAGAGAACAGATCATCAAAAAGTTGAGTATCAAAGGGCCGACAATCCAAGAATGGAAAGAAGCTGATCAAAAGGTTGAATATCTATCTTTGAACTGTAGACAACCAGGTCACTATGCCATTGATTTGTCCATATCCCGTAGTCAACAAATACGGGGATGAAGAAGAAAGGAAGATCTTGAGAGAAAGAAGACAAGAAAGGAAAAAGGCAATGATGGCTGCAGAGATCTTTGAAACAACCAAGTCAAGAGAGACAATTGATTCGAGAGCGGTGAAGCGACTACTCAAATGACTCGAAGAAGAAGCCCCCGACCGCTTGATGGCCAAAGAACAAGATCAACTCGACCAAGAAGATGAGGTACAATCTAACTCAACAAACTCGTACACTAGTGATAGTGATCGTGACACACACACTTCATCACCCACTCGATCTTTATGATTCATTAGGCAAAATGATGAAAGATTTTGAACACATTAAATCCTCACACACACTATTGAATGAGGAAAACATTTACTCAAAAGTCAAAACTCAAAGCCGACTAAGGAGCCGAGTACTTTAAATCAAATAGCATTGTTGAGAATGAAAGTTTAAAGGCCGAAAATGCTAAATTAATAGCGAGAAATTGTCTGCTATAGAAAAGAGGGAGAATGACCTCAAGAATGTTATTGCCTCATTCACTAAGGCATCTAAATCATTGGATGATCTTATTATGAGTCAAAGAGAATGTGGAGACAAGACAGCTTAGGATTTAACTCCTCTCGTGCTATGTCAAACTTCAAAAGTAATTTTGGAAAAAGGATCTTCAAGCCATGAAGAGTCCGAAAAATCCAAAACTCTAAATGTTGCACACACATTCACTCCAAAGCACAATAACAAGCAAACTGGCCTTGGTTATAAAGGAAAAGGAAAACAACCGGTTGAGAGCGCTGAAAGGACGGTGAGAAGAGATCGGCCGAGTTCCTCAAAGCAAACTCCAAACAAAAATTACTCAGTAAAGAAGAAGCGAGCTACCAAAAATCCCTTAAAATCTATAAGAGAAATACATATGATGGGAATGGTAGAAAATATCCAAGCCAAGTGATTGGAATAATGTAAACTATCAAAGATAAACTTATGGAATATAAGCCCAAATGGCAAAGGCCTAGAACTCAAGAAAGGCCATTCCAAAAGTACAAGAGCTTTCATCAAAGACACATATGCACCTAGGCACTACACTCAAAGACACCACAATTACCCAAGGAAGGCAATTGCTAAAACACATATGCAGGCATACGACAAAATAGACAATTTGTATGAACCTAGAATCCCCAAGCAATTTGCCAAGATTAATTATGATTATGGCAGCGATAGATGGCAACCCTTAGAGTCAAATCATTTGGCTATAGGTTGGTTGGATCATCTTACAATTCTAACCCCTCAGGACCCGCACAAGTATGGGTACCTAAAACTTAATTTCCTTGATTGCGAGTTCAAGGAACAAAGTGAGTGCCAAGGAACCTGGTACATGGACATGTGGGTCATTCCGCACACATGACAGAAACAAGAAAAATCTGTCAAAATTCAAGGAAGTAAAAGGAGCAAAAGTGATATTTGGAGGAAATGAAGCTCCTGGTGAAATAAGAGGCATTGGATCCATCAAGAGGAATGGATTAGAAATCACGAGATGTTGCATATGTTGAAGGACTCAACTTCAACTTATTGAGCATCACCAACTCTGTGACAAGGGCTACAATGTTGGATTCAACATGGGTGTATGCCAAATCAAGGATATTGAATCAAATGAAGTTGTGTTGCAAGGATGTAGACGAAAGAATATGTATGTCGTGGATTGGTCAACCGCAACACCCAAAGACTGTCTACTAGCAAAAAGCACAATTGAATCAAGTTGGATGTGGCACAAAAACCGAGTCACCTGAATTTCAAAACAATTAACAAGTGGCAAGAAGTCATCTTGTGGAAGGACTACTACCAGATTATACAAAAAGGAGAGTATATGTGACGCATGTCGAAGGGAAAACAAATCAAGTCGTCATTCAAAGAAAAGACATGCCCATCCTCAACAAGAATATTGCATCGCTTCATATGGATCTATTTGGCCAAAGTGCAACCAGCCATCATAAGTGGAAAGAAATACACCTTGGTGGTAGTAGATGACTACTCAAGATATACATGGACAATATTCATGTGTAAGAAGAAAGAAACTCTACAAAAACTACCACGGTGATGAAGAGGAACTGAATTTGTCAATGGAATAATAACTCAAGATTGTGTTGAAAATGGTATTGGTCATGAACTATCAGCAAAGAACTCCACGTGAGAATGGAGTTGCGAGAAAGAAGAATAGAACCCTCAAAGAAGCGGCAAGGACCATGTTAGTCGAACGGGGGGTTACCAAAAAGATTTTTTGGGTGAAGCAATCAACACGACTTGCTACACCCAAAACAGGATGTATGATAAATAGACGGTGACAAAGACTCCTATGAGATCCGGATGGAAGAAAACCAAATGTTGCATATTTGAGAATATTTGGATGTAAATGCTTCATCCACAACAATGGCAAAGACAACCTAAAGGCTTTTGATGCTAAAGCGATGAAGGTATCTTCTTAGATATCACGGTGAAAGCAAAGCCTACAGGATACTCAACAAAAGAACTATGGTTACAGAAGAATCCATTCATGTAGTATTCGATGAGCTAAATGTAAATGGAGAAGACATCAAGAGTCGGTGATAAATTTGAATCATCCAACCATACGAAGAATCCCTATATCAATCTTTTGAAATTTTGGAATTATCAATTGAGAAGAAGATGAGATTGTTGAATCTCAAAACAGTGGAGAATTTGCAACTAAGTGATTACGAGAGAGTCGACCAAAGAACACAAACCGCAAGTCGATGAATCCGCCTAACTCACTCCAACTCGATGTAAGATGGCCGAGAGATCATCCACGAGAACTTGTAATTGGAGATATAAAAGAAGGTGTCAAAACAAGATCGAGAACTCAACAAGAAGCTATGTTCACATGCTTCATCTCACAAATAGAGCCCAAAGACGTGTCATAAGCCTTGGACGACACACACTTGATTCAAGCTATGCAAGAAGAGTGAATCGGTTTGAAAGAAATAAAGTATGGGAATTAGTGCAAAGACCCATACATCAAAATGTTATTGGCACCAAATGGGTGTTCGAAATAAGATGAACGAGGAAGGTTCTGCGTGGTAAGAAACAAAGCAAGACTAGTAGCCAAAGGATATTGCCAAAAAGAAGGGATAGATTTTGATGAAACATTTGCCCCTCGTAGCAAGATTGGAAGCTATAAGGATGTTTCTTGCCTATCTTTGCTCACAAGGATTTCATTGTATATCGATGGATGTAAAAAGTGCATTCCTAAATGGTTTATTGGAAGAAGAAGTGTATGTTGAACAACCTCCAGGATTTGAGCGAGAAGACTCTTGGAGATAAGGTATACAAACTCAAGAAAGCTCTATATGGATTGAAACAGGCACCCCAGAGCTTGGTATGATACCTTGTCACAATTCCTAATCGAAAATGGATTCACAAAAGGAAAAGTAGATAGAACACTTTTTTAATTCAAAACAAAAAGATATACCGCTTGTTCAAATATATGTGGATGACATCATTTTTGGATCTACAAACAAAGAGTTGTGTGAAAAATTTTCAAACCTCATGCAAAGTAAATTTGAAATGAGCATGATGGGGAGAGTCGACATTTTTCCTTGGACTTCAAGTGAAACAAGTGAAGGATGGAACCTTCATAAGTCAAACAAAATACACCAGAGATTTAATGAAGAAGTTTGGTATGGAGGAGAAGTCTTCGTAAAAATACCAATGAACACATCATCAAAATGGACATGGATGCGGATGGCAAGCCTGTAGATCAAACAAGATCTGAGCACTTATTGGATCATTGCTCTATCTCACAAAGAAGGTGCCAGGCATCACCTTTTTGTGTAGGTGTATGTGCAAGATTTCAATCGCTCCAAAAGAGAGCCATATGACAAAGAACTAAGAGAATATTGAGATACTTGAAAGGAAGCCAAGAAGTAGGCCTATGGTATCCAAAGGAAGGTGGATTCAAGCTAATTGGCTATTGATTCGACTATCTTTGGATGTAGAGTGGACAGGAAGAGCACTTCAGGCACATGTCAAATGCTAGAAACAGTGATTTCTGGTTTAGCAAGAAGCAAAATTCAATAGCCACCTCTACAAATTGAGGCGAGAATACATATCATGGCAAAATTGTTGTGCCCAAGTCCTATGGATGAGACAAAGGTGAGAGAGACTATGAAGTTGAGGAAAAAGAAATTCCAATCATGTGTGATAACACAAGTGCAATAGCAATCACCCAAAATCTCGTGTTGCACTCAAGAACAAAGCATATTGATGTCGATATCATTTCATAAGAGATCACGTTGAAAAGAAGGACATCATCCTGGAATATATCTCAACCGATAAACAACTAGCCGACATCTTCACAAAACCATTATGTGAGTCAAGATTTGAAGAACTCAAACATGAGTTAGGGTTAATTGAGTGGTGACACTTAAAAATCAAAGAAAAGAAATGGAACACAAAAAGGGAAAAAGAGTTGAACTCACAAATCAGCTAAGTAAATCACCAGATCGGAAAGACAATTACACCGAAAGTCACCGGTGATATTTGAGTCACCAAGAGAATCGTGAGAAGTAGAGTTAAATCACCTAAGGGATAAGCCGAGTCACTTATGAGCAAAGTGACAAAAACGCAAAATCGTTTTGACTAAGCGGGAATGTTTTAAGAAATACGTCAAAGATAATGATGGGACGTACGGACATAAAGCCGCACACCAAGCTTATGATTGGATATAAATCTTTGCCGCATTAAATACGAGACATTAAATGCTAAATAGGCGTGCAAAATCTAAGCCGTTGATTTCGATCACATTTCAAAACCACCACCGCACGCCCTTTCATAAACCATATTTAAACCATTTTCGTCCGTTTCTCTCTCACACTTCTAAAACTGTTCATTTCTTTCTCTCAAAAGCAAAGGCAAAAATTCTCTCTAAACCCTATCTATCTTCAAATCAATTTCGAGTTTTTCTTCGATATAATCCTGAAAAATGGCACCAACTTATGACTTTACCAAGTTAGGAAAGCAAATCCACAACGGCTCTACGGTGGATTTCGACGGAATGGTGAAACAGGGTCCGAAGACACCCTAGTGAAGAAAATCGTTGAAAAGTTGGAAACGCCCGGCCGAAACCGTTTCGGCGTTAGAATATCCGATGACATATGTGGAGGAGGTCGCACAATTCTACGTGAATGCTAAGATTCACGATAAAGGAATAAAGTCATCTCATTCACGGAAAGCGGTGACTATCTCTCGCAAGGATTTGGCGAACATTGCTCACTACTGCAGAGGGCATCGAGATTAACGGTTGATGTAAACATGGATGATGCTTGGAAAGAAATAGCCAAGCCCGATTGTCTTGATAAAATAGTATACACAAAGAAACAAAGAGAGCTGGAAGGAAGATTATCACAAGTCGTTGGACATAGTTGCCAAATGTATCGACATCAAATTTGGCGACTTTGACCAATGTCAAAGGCAAAGCCGATTGTAATGGCCGCAATCATCGCGAAAAAGAAGATAAAATGGGTGAGTTTGTCTCACAGCAGACTCGCGAACGTGGGAACAAATCCTTCAAGGAAGATGGCTCATTTGGAGGATCCCAGGATATGGCCTAGTGATTGGCCGGCTAATGGAGGTGAAAGAGTCCCTCTTAGACATGGGAAAGCATTCCATGTTAACAAGAGGATGTTGAGCAAATCTCTCGGGCGCAGTAAGAGAGCTTACGCCAAGAGAGCGACACGAGTGAGGGGAATCGGTGACCACTGAAGATACAAATGTTTCCTCCCCACCCAAGAAGAAAGCCGCCCCTGCAGTTTGCTAAGAAGACCGCTACCCCCTGCAAAGAAAGAAAACCAAACATGCTCCCCCGCAGAGAGTCACTGCCCCAACGGCCGTGTCTCCCGCCCTGCAGCGGCGGTCGAGAAGGACTCCCAAATACCTTCTCCGATCGTCAAAAGGAGGAGAAGCGAGAAGCCAAGACGGCCGCTCCTCGAAAAAGACACGGCCACGCCCCGCCGCCAAGACTTCAGAAAAAACCGTCTCTCGAACCAGAAATCCCTCGGTACAAACTAGGAGACGAAGAAGAATTGTCAAGCACTCGAGCTTGAGAAACGGGCCGAGTCACCACTCAGTGGAGCAGAGATCTGGGAGATCTGCTGGAGAAGTAGAGTCTCGGATGTAATTGATGAAAACGACCAAGTCTGTCAAGGCGATCGCAGAGGCAACAGAAGACAGGCTGTAGTCCACACAAAAACACAAGAAGAAGGCGATAAAGCGGATAGTGATGTGATGATCCTATCTCCACCTTACCCGGACATCCAAAATCATCTGCGTGAGTGGAGGAAATGGAAGTTGAGTCGATCCGAGAACAGTTCCAACGGCACGAGTTCATAGAAGAAGAAGAGGAAGGCTGTTGAGCTTCCTCGGGGACCCACTGTACTCCCCTTTGGATGAAGACAAGCGCACGGACATCCTGCAGATCTACAAGGACAAGGAGAAAGAAAAGCAAGCGAGAGGAAGGCGAGGCACGTGAGAAGGCAAGCATCCGTCCTATCTCCGGCACCACGAACACACACATCCTCTCCTTGATGTCCTCTCGATAGCGATGAGGATCCAGGAGAATCTTCTTTGCTCTCTGAAGAGTTGCAAATGCAAAGCAAGCATTGCATGAATCGAGAATCCTTCACGAGCAAAGATCGATGGAGGGACCGGAGAGTCCTCGACACAACACGGTGAAATTGATCCAATGGGAGTGGTTCAAACAAATCGCCACTGTTGTTCTTTGCCACCACTTCCTGACTCACTCGGAAGAAGGATAAGGGACTTGGCGATGAAACGGGATAGTGGGGACCCGGTCGAGCCAACCCCTATTGAAGGTATTTTACCACCGCCCCAACGGCTGAACATACAATCGAGCTTGACCGGGAGTTTGGAGACGAGTGACCCCATTCCAAGTCACTCGGTGGTGCGCCCCGGGGGGAAACTCCTCCACTGCAGCAAGGTTGGAGGATGTTGCAGATGACTCCACAACGAATCAAGGAGGCGAAGTAGAGAAAATACAAACACAAGAAGAACAACAAGTTGCCATCAACGAAGCTCGACGTTGAGATGTCTCGGTGAGGTGCCAACCGCTACGAAGGCTAATGACGCCGCGAGGCGATCGAGGCCTGAGATGGAACGGCCCGGGAGTTAACACTGGCGATGAAAGTGCAATCCATGGGGTTGAGACTCCAATGGATGCCACCGCAGAAGACCTAAGAAGGCGGTGACACTTTGTCGAAAGGGAGGACCAAGGCCTCGCCGCAATAGAGACTGGCTGGAGGTAATGAAGGCCCACGGAGGTTGAGACTTCCCCGGGGTAAGGTAGTCAAGTAGAGAACATCCCTCCCGCTATCATCGACGATCCGAGAAGGAGATAAGCGCACTTCATGATTCCCAGGATAATCCCGATGTCACCTTTCCGGGATCGAAGGCGAAGAAGAAGCGAGTCATCCCCGTGATGATCTAAAAGAGACTCAGTGCGGATGTTCCAAGCACGAGCAAGTCGATCCCAAGACTACTCGTCAAACCTTCAATTTTGATGATGAGCCACCAATGGAAATCTCATCATCGTCCGATGACGCTCGAGCGATAAGGCCGAGGACCGGTGTACTCAATTGGAAAAAATCGGTGAGACCAACGGTTGTTGAGACAAATTGAGGCTCAAAGAACCGGGACCACTTCACAACAAAACCCAACCAACGAGTCCATGCGCAAGCTCCTCAAGCTGCAAAGCATGATCGATTCCCAAAAGAACTTCACGCGCACCGCTCATCATCGAACAGATCCCGGTTGGCGGTGATGAATCCTTTGTAGAATCTTTTCCTTTTTCCCTGGAGATACCAGGAACTCCATGAAGAGTCGAAAATGAACAAGCACGCTACCACGCACCAGCTCTCCCGTTTTTCAATCGGCACCATTGTTCGGTGATTGACGATTTTGACGCCGCATGGCCATCGGCTACAACGGAAGAATCACCAAGTCCGCGAAGTGTTCAAGGCATTATTCACGAGATTGAATGGATGGAGAGGCATCAGGCCTCTATGGATATGCGATCGGACAACAGAGATGCCAATATCACTGGCGATTTAAGAGGCATACTTGATCCGGATCGGGGAATGGTGGCAACAAAGAAGAAACAATGCGTGTGGAACAAGTGAGATACTTGAGGACATTGTTCAACAAGTGGCCGGTGTGGAGAGTGAAAATGCCGATGCAAAAATGAAGTTGAGAGAACATATTGAGCACATGCATGAAGCTCACATTGCCGAGGTTAAAGCGCTGCGTGAGCAAAACAAAAGTGATCTACATCGTTTGGAAGAGACCATGAATACAAAATTCAGCCTTCTCATGGCCGAGATGAAGCGATTTCAAAGCAGAGTCCAACGCTACTCGATGCTGAATTTCGTCGCATACTCTGCAGCAGACTCGAGACAAAACTCAACTATCGCGAGGCTTGACTTCCCGGCTTGCAAGTCTATTTCGGCGTTCCTCTCTCCTTTGATGATGCCAAAAAGGGGGGGAAGAGGAATACTAAAAAGCGCAAGGGGATCCGAAGTTGAAAAGGAAGGAAGCGGCGATGAATGAAGGAAAGTCGGTGAGGAAGTGTTAAAAAGAAGAAAGGAAAATCACGAGGGGAAGGATCAAAAGATATGACCTTGATGATTGCACAAACCCCTCAACAAAGGTCTGTCACGGTGACATTATCGAAGACAAACTCCCCGTGACTCGCCACTCCAACACTCTGCTTTGTATCTATGGCCGAAAAGAGAAAAACAATTGAAGCGAGGGATGAAGGAAGTGGAAGGAAGAATGGATGCCCGAGTTATGAACATCTTGAAAGAACACGGAGGCATTCCAAAGAGAGAGACACTTATGCCATCTCGGATGTCGGAGACGAGCCATGATCGAGTTGATGAATTTAAAATGCTCGAATCGGGGATACTTTGCAAATATGTCTATGGCTCAAGCTTGGGACTTATCTTGGGAAAAGGGTCTCACGTTATGTGAAGAAGGCGACAGCGTGAGACCATCGGCGATTACTCTGCTTTGGTCACTCCTGGTCGGTCACTCATTTGGAAAGAAGAAGACCCCAAAGACAAAGATACGCCCGAGGTAGAGGAAGAAGCGATGGTGGAGGAAGAAGCTTGGACCAGGCTCCGCCCAAGAATATTGAATATATAGATCCGGGAAAGAAAGGAGGGATCTTGGGGTGGGCTTGACCAAGTGGCAAATTTGCAAGTGGCTAAAACTAACGCCGAGTATGCAAAAAGAATAGAAGAAGAAAACAAGAGACAAACTCGGCTATGGGGGAGGAGAGACAGAAAAAATAAGAAAAGATGAAGCCCGAGGAAGGCATATGAAAAGAAAAAGAAAGCGGTGACGACGAGAAAAAGAGAAGAAGAGAAGAAGATCTTTGAACAAGATGAAAGAAGGAGACAACGAAGGAGATGAAGTGTTCTTTGTCCAACCCTTCGTGTATTTCACTATGTAAATACATACAATGTAAGTCTTCTCGTAATAAAGCTATAAATTCTTTACTTTTCTCGTAGGCAAATATGTACTCGATACACCTTGTATGCTTGATTGTGTAAAAGAACAAGAATGATATGATCAATAAAAGAATTGATTCTGCGCATACATTCTATGTCAACACACTATCTGTATGTATTTTTCTTTGTTTGCATTTTTGAATGGTTTAAGTTTTGGCATCATCAAAAAGGGGAAATTATTAGGAAATTTATTGTTTAGATTTTGATGAATGCCATGTAAAACTTAGAAGAGAAAGTTGGCACCCCAATTCTTGCTGTAAAATGTATTGTAATAAATAGAGTGGCCAAGCCGAGTTAAGTCGCCTACGCCCTAACATGCAAGAAGACAATCAAGACTAAAAGGAAGACTCATTTGGGAGACAAGTGAGTATGGCAAAAGAAGAGTAGATGGGAACTCTAGAAGAAGCGGTGAGATGCGGTGAGTGGAGTATCGTCAAGTCAACTCAAGAAAAGCTAAGTCTCAAGTTGAAGTGGCCGGAAGAGTCATCCAATGATTGGAAGTCGACTCTAAGTCACCTGGGGAAAGCAAGGAAATGCGGTCAAGTCGAGATAATCGTAAAAGATCCGTTGCATTAAATCAAGAGAATTACTTAAACAAGTAATATCTCCATACCACCTTTCTCGGAGTGCTCATCCCGAAGCGTGCAAAAGGAATGAACCAATGGGAAGCACTACACCGTGTCGAACTCGAAAAGGTGAAAGAACAATTCATACGAGGAAATGACAATTCCAAGGATCGCAACAAGACAAGCCAACGACGCAAGTGACTTTCAAAAATAAGCCTATCTCTTCAACGGGCAAATTTTTGAAAGATCACTATAAAAGGCCGAGGAATGACTCGAGAGTAGGAGACCCGAACTACGAACATTCAAGAAATCAATCAAATTATAACCAGAAATACTCTCAAATCATTCAAGATTAATCCTCAAGCCTACATTACGAAGCACATCTATCCAACACTCACTGTGAAGGAAAGATAACTTCAATCGATTGAAGAGGAAACTTTTGAAGAAAAGGGGTCTACATTCCACGAAGGATTGTAGGAAGGTTCAAGGTCGAACCAAGTCTTAAGCTTTTGGAGGGCTTCGTGATCAAATCCAAGAGCTTGAGCAAGTGAGTGTGTAGTAGCAAAGGCACGCCTACTGTGAAGAAGTTGAGTCGTAAGAGAAGCCGGTGAGTGATCAAGGCGTCTCGCACTAAGTCCCAAAGGATCAAGTCATTTGTGTGATCAAGACTTGTATACGGACTATTACCACTTTGTAAACCGATCATTACCTAGTGGATTCCTCCGGGAGTTGGAGAAGAGAGGAGTAGAAGAATTACCCCATCTTGAACCTCTATAAAAATTTCACTTTGTGTCATTTACATTTCAACATTTTAATTCCGCATTTTTAATCGCCTATATATCTTTGATTAATTTGCTATCCATTGGATAATACAAGTACTAAACCCAAAGACTAAACTCTTACTTAATCAAACTTAAGGGTGTTAAGTCTTCCAATGAAAAACAAAACCACGATTGAGTTAATTTAGAGTCACGGTGAGTTATTCCATCAACAACTCGGTTGAGTGTTGAGAGACTAACTCTCTTGATTAACTAAATTGATTGTCCATCAAGGAGACAAATTTGTGAAGAATCAACTCGTATATTTAAAAGGACTAAATTGAAAATTTGGTAAGGTTTATTCAAACCCCCCTTCTAAACTTTACACTTACACCCCTTGGGACCTACAAATATATTCAAGGAGATCCACGGTATTCAAGGAGAAATCCAGGCATTCATCGCGGAGTCCACTCAAATACTGTGTTTGATTCGGGAATAAGCTTCCAAGCCCTCGATTTAACGTTATTGAAATCAGAACCATCTTGGAGGAAGATCAAAAGGTCAATTTCACCAAGAAGTTCATATATTCAAATCAAATATCATCAAATATATCACGTTTGATTCGAGATCAAGCTTTCAAGCCCTCGAATTAATGATATTAAAGTTCAAGTTTAAGTTTGGAGAAGATCAAATTGAAGAGTCAACTCCAAATTCTCAAATTCCATATACTATATTCTTAAAAAAAAGAATCAGAGGAGAAATAGAGATTGCAACCTATTTTTTTTTTCATTTTGATTCATATATATTTAATTTGGATGCTTTTTCTTGTTTGTTTATTCGCAGACAATAAAAATTTGTGTTACAAATTTTGGCACGACGATGGGACGATCTCTACCTCTCATCTCTTTTCCTCAAAGCAAATCTTGAAGTATCGCGATGGTTACTCCCAAAACCACATCAACAAAAGCTGCTTCTTTAAACTCTTCAAGTAACACAAGTGAAAGTGTTGGTATCACTACAAGGAGTATGTCCAAGAAGCTGAGTGCATCCTTTGAGAAGACTCCGGTGCGAGCTAAAGCAAATCTAACTCATCTCGAAGATGATGGAGACTTAAGAGATGATGCTTCATCTCCAACCTCCCGCTCGACATCAAGTTGCCCAAACATGACACCTGTTATGGTGACGAATGCTACATCGCTTGAAGAGAAAATCGCAAGTTTGACGAGGGCCATTGATGGACTCGCCAATCATGTCAAAGAACAAGACTCACAAATTGCAAAGCTGATGAACAAAATAGATAGTGCTGATACAAGCCGTGCGATAGGCAAGCAAGTTGAAACACATGAGGAAGTCGAGACATCCCTGAAGCAACAACCAAATGAAACGGAGAAGTCTCCAGAAAATGAGTTGTAAGTCTCGTCTGATGGGTTGATTCCAGTCGACCAACTTAAGGAATTCATTATGGGGACTATTAAGGGCAAGTTCGATGGAAGTTCCAAGTCATCTATGACTTATGCCAAACCATGCACGCAAAGAATCGACAACTTAAAGATGCCTGCTGGTTATCAACCTCCAAAGTTCCAACAATTCGACGGCAAGGGAAACCCAAAGCAACATGTGGCTCACTTTGTCGAAACATGTAATGATGTTGGGACTTATGGAGATCACCTCGTAAAGTAGTTTGTTCGATCCTTGAAGGACAATAAAAATTTGTGTTACAGATATATTTGACGATATTTGATTTGAATGTGAGAACTTCTTGGTCAAGCTATTTCTTTTATCCAGAAGACGCAATTTGAGTTATCAAAATGATAATATTCTCTTCCATAATCGGCAAGATATTATCTTGATTGCTAAGATATTGAGATTTGACATTTGGGGACTTTTGATTGGTCAATTAAATATATATTAACAATATCAAAATTAACTATTTACTTTTAGGAATTAAATTTGAAATTCCCAAAATATAAATAGAAAATATAAATTGATATTTAATATATTATTTTCCATGTCTAGCCATTTAATTGGACATAAATTTTAATTGTTTTCAAATGCCCCCTCGACACTTGTTTACAGACGACGTGTTTGGAAGTGAATAAGTCTCGATATTTTTTTTAACTGGACATTGTAATTAGGGATAAGGACAAAAATACCCAACATTCTAGAAAAAAAGACACCTTTACGCTCCAGGCCCTTTTTCTACTTGTACGCTCCCACCTCTTTTTCCGGATATTTCGCCAATTTTCCGGGATTTTTTACGTTGTTGTTCAAGGTTGTTTCGAACATGCTTTAAACATGTTTCATTTTGTAAAATTTCAGTGGAAAAATAATTTTTGCCCCCATTAAATAATCAATTTTAAACTCGAAATATTATAAACAATCAAGAAATATACACATAAAAACAACACATACTAAAACAAAATACATTAAAAATAATATAGAAACAACACAGTATAGAAAGACACAATTCAATTTCTGATCCAATGTATTGAAAATGTCGAAAACACCTTGAAACAACCAAGAAACGTCATTAAAAATTATATAGAAACAATCCTGAAATAATATAAAAAAATAACACAGAAACAAAAAGAACTTATAGGTAAAAAATACATTGAAATATCGAATGCATCATGGAAACAATAAAGAAACATATAACAACATTAAAAACATAGAACAACACAGAAATAACATAAACATTATACAAAATACCACATCAATAACATGAGTTTAAAATATAAATTGCATTAAAACATTGAAAACTACATGAAAAAAACAAAGAAACACCATAACACCATTAAACACGCTATAGAAAACAACCCATAAACAATATATAAAACAACACATGAACAAAAAAGAGCTTAAAAATAAGTAAAAATTGTATTGAAATATCGAACAACATATAAATAAGTAAAAGTTGTATAGACTATTTCTAAAGTGGAGGGGGGGCTTGTATTTCAAAATATTTAGGATTTTAATGATGCACTGCTAGCCAAACAACTTTGGAGGTTGATAGAAAAGCCAAAAGAAGAACTAAAAGCCATAAAGTGTTTTGTTGTATTCATATGAATCAGAGGATAATATCTTTCATAGATTTATTGCTAATGAAACAGTAAATAGGAGCTTTCATTTATAGAAGATGGCAGTCCTAAGATGCCAGGGAATATACTAACAAACTACACAAGATTGTGACACTTGGCAATAGATCCTACAATCTATAACATAGGAATAAAAAGGACAGATTACAGCTGTGAAATGAAAAGCATTTGCTGCACTATGTTGAGGGAATATTTTGAGAGAATTCTTCATTTACTCCAACATCCCTCCTCAATCTGTACGTGGTGAAGGGAAGACTTTAAGTCTGCTTCTGAACCGAGTGAAGGATTGCTTACTAAGAGGTTTAGTAAAGACATCAACAGTTTGATCAATTGAAGACACACGTTGCACATTGATAAGACCTTGTGAGACCTTTTCTCTAATGAAGTGAACATCCAACCCAACATGCTTAATTCTTGAATGAAAAACTGGATTAGCAGCTAGTGCCCCAACCCCTATGTTATCAGTCCAAACGATAGGAGTTTTGACTATGGGAATATGCAATTCAGTGAGAAGATTTCCAAGCCACATAACCTCAGTAGCACAATGGGCCAAACTTCTGTATTCTGCTTCAGTGTTTGACCTTGATACTGCTCCTTGTTTCTTAGAATGCCATGATACAAGATTATGTCCAAGATACACACAAAATCCTGTAATGGACTTCCTATCATCAATATTTGTAGCCCAATCTGAGTCGGAGTAACCTTGAGTAATTTGAAGAGTAGGAGTTTTCATGATGGATAAACCAAATGTAGGGGTTGCTGCTAGATATCTCAAGACTCTTTTTACTGTCTTCCAATGAGTGTCTAAGGGGTGCTGCATAATCTGACTGAGTTTATTGACACTATACACAATATCTGGTCTGGTGATTGTGATATACTGCAATCCTCCAATAACACTTCTATACAGAGTACTATCTGCAATCGAGTCACCAATAGACTTAGACAAATGAGGAGAGAAAACCACAGGAGTAATAGAGCCTTTAGCAGATGAGTAAGTCCTTTATGTATTGTTGCTGACAGAGATGCAAACCATTGTTAGAGTGAGTCACTTGAATTCCCAAAAACTGATGAATCAGCCCAAGATCCTTGAGAGAGAAGGAGTTATCCAAGAGTTTGATAATGTGAGATATATCCTTATCATTATTTCCAGTGATGAGAATATCATCCACATATACAAGAATAATAATGTAGGAATCCTTTGTTTTTCTGAAAAATAAGGAGTTGTCTGCTTGAGAGAAAAGAAATCCCAGCTTTTGAAGGACCTGTTTCAGCTTAGAGTACCATCTTTGTAGGGGCTTGCTTGAGCTAATAAAAAGCTTTTGTCAAATTGCACACCAGATTCTGACTATGATCACCCTGCTCAAAGCCATGTGGTTGCTCCATGTAAATTTCTTTGTCAAGATCCTCATTAAGAAAAGCATTATTCACATCAAGTTGCTTAATTTTCCAGCCAAGTGTAACACCAAGGGACAAAACCACCCTAATAGTTACAGGCTTGACAACAGGACTGAATGTCTCCAAGTAATAAAATCCAGGTATTTGAGTGTACCCTTTGGCAACCAACCTGGCTTTGTATCTTGAAATACTGCCATTTGTGTTTTTTTTTTTTAACTCTATACACCCATTTGCAACCTACAACTCTTTTTCCTGGAGGTAGAGGAACAACAGACCAAGTATTATTTTTCAGAAGAGCAAGTGTTTGTTTTTCAAGGCTTATTGATGAGAGGTAGGTTCAGAATCTTGCTGCAGAGAGGTAGTGAATACCTTGGGCTTGGAGTGACCTGTTTTAGACCTTGTCTGCATAGGGTGAACATTAGAAACATCAGCATTAAAATGGTTAGTGGTGTTAGGTTGATTGTTAACTTCCAATGGAGGCAATTCAATAGTTAAAGGAACAATGTTATAGGTATTTTGGGAAGCAGTGTGAGGCAGAGAAAATGAATGAAAAGATGGAATAGACTCATGGGTGAATGGAGATGGAGGAGCTGAGTTACCAGCTGAGTCAGAAGTGTTATAAGGAGCTGAGTTACCAGCTGGTTAGTTACCAGCTGAGTCAGAAGTGTTATAAGGAGCATAGTCAGAAGTGTTATAAGAAAGCCAAGTAGTGAGAGGCAAAAGAGTTGAAGCTGGCTGATCATAGGCACAGGATTGGAAGTATTTTTTGTGGAATTTTTTGAAGGAAACTCAGTTTCAATGAAAATCACATTCCTATTCATGATGACTTTTCCATACTAGATAGTTGCCGTCACTTAACTTGACAGAAACTAGCTGGTGTTGAAGCTGAACAAGAGAGCTTTGGGAGGAAGGAGTTGCTCCCGACATAGAGGAGCCATCATCAGTCATCTTTTAGAGAAAAAAGAGATGATGAATAAACAAGGAGAAGAGGTGTATCAGAGTCAGGACCTAGCTTGCTCTGATACCATGATAGAAAAGCTAAAAGAAGAACTAAAAGCCATAAAGTGTTTTGTTGTATTCATATGAATCAGAGGATAATATCTTTCATACATTTCTTGATAATGAAACAAATTAAATAGGAGCGCCATTTATAGAAGATGGCAAAGTCTAGGATGTCGAGGAATATGCTAACAAACTACACAAAATTGTGACACTTGGCAATAGATCATACAATCTAGAACAAAGGAATAAAAAGGGATGATTACAATGTGAAATGAAAAGCATTTGTTGTACTATCTTTGAGGGAATATTTTGAGAGAATTCTTCATTTACTCCAACAGAGGCTAATTACCAAACCTAATCTTCTTATGTGCAAACTCCTTTGCTAGACAAATTTCATTTCTCGCAATTTTAATGCATTTTTTGGAGACCGATTTCTCTCAAAGAATATCTTGTACTATCATTTGGTTTATACCTTTTTTTTTTTTCGGTTGGATTTTGAGTTGAGATCCTCATGTTTTGGATGTCCCAGTGTCATTGGTTGGTGTTTTGTACTAACCTTGGTGCTTGACAAATGTGCCACGTGATTTTGTATAGTCTCATGATTTTCTATTAATGAAAAAGCTTTCGATTCTGGCAAAAAAAAAAAATAAAAATAAAAGTAAAGGTCATGGATGAATTTTTCTTTTTTGTTTTATGAATTGACGTGGTACAATCAATATTAGGTGGTTCATTTAAACGACCGAAAATTGACTTTTCTTAGTTAGAAAGTAAGTTGTGGATTTAGGTTTTGGTTGCAACACAAACAAATAGTTAGGTTTTCCTGGGTTTTCCAAAGATACCCCTCCAATGCTCAACTCTAAACTTAGTGATAGAGCTAGAGGGAATAACTTTTCAATTAATAACCGAGGCACCTTCAAATGGTATTATGTATTGGGGATATTTTACCCAAATATCGGAGGATATAAAAGGTAACATCCTGAAATTAAGTCCAAACACCTATCACAAGGCTGGAAAAGTTAACATCATTAAACTAAGAAATAAATTGATTGAGACTCATTTTGTCTAATCAGTCTCATGATTCCATCTCCACTCTCAGTTTGGTCTAGAGTAGAGAGCATGTCACTTGTTGTGGTGAAGCTCCTTCTTTTAACTCAATATGACATTTGGTGATAACCTCTGCATGTGTATCCTTATTGTTTTAGTTTTTACATGTTATACCAAGTTCACTTGAATTGTCATATATATGTGAGTGGACGTCAGTGTTGTTGATGATCCTTTAACTCCAAATACTTAGACAAATTTTGAGGAGGGATTTTCTCTCGGACAAAGTTATCATTGAAAATGATGTCGCGTCGTTGATGTCTTATCAGCTGCGTTCATGAGTGGGCGGTTATTATCACACGATGCCGATGGTGTTGGTTGAAGCTAGCTTCTTTGAGGTGTTATTAAGGGCCACTTTGGAGGGGCCTAACACATTTAATCGGTCTTTACGTTTCTTGAAACGCTCGTTATATAGATCTTCGGGTTGTCGGATGAGCTCGTCAGGTCTTTTACATAATCCATAAGCACTTTGGTGTTGGCCTCAAGGAAAGCTGAACTTGTATGGTTCCATGATCAAGCTGACAAAGCTTATTTATGATCACAGGGGATTAGGGATTAGGAAGGGACAACATAGCGTCCAAAGTTTTCTAAGTACGTACTTTGGCTATGGCTACTTGAGGTTTGACAATTTGAGGTGAAATGTCAATCTTTCGAAATGATCCTCCCGATTAAAACTTTGTACAAATTGACTAATGGACCCTTTCTCCCGAACCTCTTGAGGTTGCAAGTGCTCGAGCTACTCATAAGGATGCGATGGCGCATGACGATGTTTGAGCTCTTTTTTGGGGTGTGACACACGAGAAATTGAGAATTACTTTTTTTGTTTCTTCCAGAATTTGCAACCACTCCCTTAATATATGATGTTGATTGATTTCCACATATTATAATATAATCTCAATCAATTATGATATTATTTTAAACCAGCTTAAGTTGTTCCATAATTAGTTTTACACTTCTTGAGCGTTTATAATCAATATTGTGATTGAAATTTAAATAAAATTAAAAGGAATGTAACAAAAGTACCTATAATTTTTTTTTTTTTGTCGAACGATAGAATATATTAAAATAACTCAAAAACTAAAATTACAACTACAATCGTAGCAACGGGCAAGCAAGAGCCGACAAGACTAACTAAGAGCCAGCGGGGAATTGGTAAAACCAATTGATTCACATGTACTAAAAAAACTACCCACCCCAAAACTACCCACTCCACAGGAGACTTCAAAGACTCCTTAAAGGAGGCGTAACACACAAAAAACTAAAATCGGGCACGAGCAACCACTACATCTTTGCATGACGAGAAAAAACCGATCCGCCTACGAGTTTCGCAAATCAACCGAGAAAAGAAAACACAAACAAAATAAGAAAACAAAGAGATATACTAACAAACTAGAGAAAAAAGCAAAAAAATTGCCTCCCTCTCCCAAATCTCATCGCCGTGACCCATCGTCTTCTCCGCTCCGAGACACTCCGTGAAGCTCCGACCCGCGCCCGGACCAAAAATTTCGGCCACCTTCATACGCCCGAGGGACCGCCATTTGGTATCCCTCCAATAGAAACCATGGGAGGGGGGGGAGGGGAGGAGGAGGAGGAGGGGGGGAGGGGAAGGGGCTACTGCAAAGGGAGAGGGAGGGGAAACTTAGGGTTTTTTTTTGGGGGGAGTTAGAGAGAAGGGGGAGAGAAAAGAGTTAGAGAGAGACAAAAGTACCTATAAATTGAAGCAACTCTAATATGGTAAAAGAATACAACACAAACTCAACAATTACATGTTCTGAATATTTGTTGAGCTAGCAGAGTACTACATTAATTTAATCATGTATCATTAATCTTGACACTTCAATATATATGAAACAAATAAAGAATGTTCCTATTGCACCATAAAACACTAAGGGTTTAAACATTTACCCGGATCTCCTATGAAGTATTTCAATTATTGAAATATTAGATGAAATACCATAGGAAACAGGACATTTCCTTTCCTGCATGAATAATTAGCCATTCAATAAATATGTGGCACACAAATATAAATACATCAAGCAATAGCGTCACATCCCATCGTACTCCGATACTTCAAGAAAATTTGTGCCGCACCATAATGCGCCAAGGCCCCCATAACCACAAACACATGAAAAATCTGATGACTATGGCCGGCTAGGTCAAACCAACCGGGCCTCCACCTCTCGGGAATCCGGCTAACATAAAATCCCGTCCCGATCAAATACGACAACGCCATGCCCGATTAAACGCCAAAGTAATGTTACGATGAGGATCGTCCCAATTCAGCGAGAGCATGGACCGCGGGAATTAGGCCGAACAATCCCATAGACACAAAGAGGAGCACACGGAGAGATCGATATTTCCCGGCCGAGAGGGCCGGAGAGAGCAACGCGATGATAGTGCATATTCCCATGATTGTGATGCCGGTGAGGTAAAGGATTTGAAGGTGTGGGGTGCATTGGAAAACGTAGTATATCGGAGAAAAAACAAGGTGATTATCATGACCGTTATCCCGACGTAGTCGATGTGGAGTAGGTGTATGTTTAGGCGATGAGAATGGCAGGAAAAGAGATGGCAAATGCTGCTTGAGAGTAGACAGAACATGGAACCACATAGGAAGACATAGAATGGCCAATATGTTGTTGTGGTTATTTCAGGGGAGGTGAGAATACTGGATTCTTGTTTTAGGTCTACCAATTTTGTTGGCCCCTGTTAGAAAATAAGTGTTAGAATCATATGTTTTTTTTCATTATGTGTCTTTTGTCAAAGAAAGAAAGGGTTAATTACAAAACTACCCTGAGGTTTAGCCTAATGGCAAAAAAACCCATTATCTTTAAATTAATTTACAATTACCCCTGACATTTTTTTAGCTTAATTTCAAAATTGGCCCTCAAGATGCCTCAAGGGGTATGTGTAATTCTAAAAGATAACTGGAGTCTTTTGTTGTTAGGCTAAATCTCAGGGGTAGTTTTCGTAATTATCCAAAAAGAAATGGTATTGATTGATTTGTGGATGATATGCTCAGTGCTCACCAGGGATAAGTTCTTGGAAATATTGGATTCTGCACTTGATGGGAATTGTCTGCACAACAAAGCAATAATTTGCATTATTCCTCTTGCTTAATTAGTGCAAAGCAATAACATATTATGAAACACCATATTTTTCACCATAATACAAGATAGTCATTTGATTTCTTGTTTGTATAGCATTTTACCGAAAATAAAAAAAATGAAGCTGGAATATAGATAGTGATTACAAAAACTACCTATAAGGTTTATTTTAATTATAAAAAACTCAGAGATATTTGAAAATTACAAAATATCTTTTGAGGTTTGATTTTGTGTTATAATGTAGGAGGTAATTGCAATATTTTTACAAATGTAAGGGGGGTGTTTGAAATATTTTTTCTTATGAAATGGGGTAAAGTGTAATACAAAATCAAACTTCAAGTTGTTTTTGTATTCGAAACTTGTGTTTTTTTTTGTAATTGATCCAAACCTCAGGGGCAGTTTTTGTAATTATCCCTTAAATTAATGGGGTTTTGAGTCGTTATATGAGAATTTAATTATGTTATAAAGTGAAATACAAATATAAATATGTAATATGACGGTCCACAATGTACATCTAACTAGGTCGATGGTATAGAATGGGCCGCATAAATTGTTGAATTGGACAGACATTTAAACCAATACACATCTTGATTAATTTTCTCTTTAATGCTACAGTTCAACTCAATGTTGCCTCAGAAAACTAAATTAATATAAGGGATAATTACAAAAGACCCCTAAGGTTTGGGCTAATTATAAAATCCTAGAGATGTTCTAAATTACAAAAAGCCCCTAGGTTTGATTATGTCATAAATTTAAGGAAAGTAATTGTAATATTTCAAAAAATATAAGGGGGGTTTTTGAAATATTTTTTTCTTATGAAGGGATGAATGTAAGCGGACCAAAACCTTGAGGGGGTTTTAATTTCAAAAAAACCTCCTCATTTTTTTAATTATCCCTTAATATAATTCTACCTAAGTTATGATAGCGTCATGCAAGCAGATAACGAGTATTCATCAGCTAGCCTTGAGGAGTCTTTGGCCACTACTTGAATGCTTCTGTTTGGAAGCAGAATTTTACACCACCTACTTAGTATGTAAATAAATTTATGATCAAGTAAATATAAATACAATAATACTAAGTTTATTTCTTGAAACTTACTCAGTAATCATAGTGATGAAATCTACCATCTGAGGCACATCCACAAGATTGGCCAATGTTAATCCCACAAATAACAAAAATCCCAGTAAATGCCTGCAATAAATTAAAGTAGAGAATTAATTAATCAAAATTATAAGATTAACAAAAAGAGTAGATAATTAATATTTCCGAGAGATTAAAAAAAAGTACTTACGTCCACACATTAAGTGTCTCATTATGCCACCTAAATAAACTGAAAAAGGCTTCTTTGATAGGCCAATTAGCCCTGTAATAATCCAATATATACTCATTATCCTTCATGTAATCCGGCAGTTCATGATAGGATAAAAGTGGGTATTTTTCCCCTTTGTTTCTGCTATCAATCCGCTCCTTGCTGCTGCAATTATCTTCTGGTACAGTCAAAAGGGAGGTTTTTTTATTCTTGTCCTGATCCATTTTCCCTACTCTTTTCCTCTGCCAAACAGACCCTTTACTGTTTTTTATCATAATATAACAGATTCTTAAATTTCAGCAAGAAAATGGAAAAAACCTCTTTTTGTATATATGGAAAAGACAATGAAGAGAAAATGTGTGTGTGTGTGTGTGTGTTTGTGTGTGCTAGGAGCAATATTAAGTGGTGATGAGGGTATGGAGCAACTGCCAACTAACAAAATTTAAAGGAAATTTTTTTAGTCCTTTCCTTGGTGGGATTGAATGCCTGAGAGTTAGGTTGGTACGCATTTGGTTAGGTTATCAATAACTTCTCCATGTTTTGGTGGTATCATTTATTTATGGACATTGGGTGTGCAATTGTCTCAAGTTATTATTTGGATTGGATTTTCCTTTTTTTTTTTTGTAGTACGTATCTGAATGGAATGGCCGAATGGCGATGAGAATCAAACCTAATATCTCTAATTTAAGTACTCAACCACTGCTAATTTCCATTTGGATTGGACTTTTGGTCGAACTCAAATTAATTATGTGATAAAATTAATTCCTTAATATACGATCAGTATATAGCATGCTTTAAGGGATAACAAAATAAAACAAAAAATACGGATAATTATATCAACACCCATGAGGTTTGATCTAATAACAGAAAAATCTGGAGGTTTTTAAAAATTACAAAAAAATCAATTATGTTTGATTTTATCTTAAATTTAAAGGTTAACTGTCATATTTCTCTAAAAGTCATGAGAGTTTTTTTTTTTTAAATATTTTTGCTTATGAAAGAGAAAATGTAAAATGAAACCAAATCTCAAGGGGTTTTCTATTATTATCAAGGCAAAAACTCATATAGGACCGTCTTACGGGTCTAAATCCGTAAGACGGATCCTATTGACCCGCAGATCCTATTGATCAGGTCCACGGGTCAAAGCACCTGCTCCCTTTTTTTATGTTTTTCTTCCTCAGTTAAAGTAAAAGTTTTATGAGAAAAAGTATCGATTTTTTAGATAAAGTATCATATTTTTTAATATAGTCACAAATTATGATTACCTTACAGTGAAGGAAAAATAAATATATTAGAGTTAAAGTAACACATTTATGAGTAAATATATATATATATATATTGAGACAAAATATCATGTTTTAAGAGTAAAAGTATTTGTCTTTTTAAATAAAGTATCACCTTTTTTAATATAGTCACATATTATGAATTCAATAAAAGAAAGATGATAATAGATATGATAGAGTTAAAGTAATGCTTTTATAAGTAAAGGTATTTGTTTTTTGAGATGAAGTAACATATTTTTTAATATAGTCACAAATTATGAATATATTACAATAAAAAATATATAAAAAGAGTTAAAGTAACACTTTTATACGCTAAAGTATCTATTTTTTGAGATAAAGTATCATATTTTTTAATATAGTCACAAATTAGGAATGAAGGAAAGAAGGAAAAATAAAAAATAAATATGATATAGTGAAAGTAACACTTTTATAAGTAAAATTATCAATTTTTGGTGATAAAGTATCATGTTATTTAATACAGTCACATATTAGGAATTCAGTACATCTAAGAAGAAAAAATATATTTGACAAGAGTTAAAGTAACACTTTTATGAGATAAAGTATCAATTTATTGAGATAAAATATCATGTTCCTTAGTACAGTGGAGAAGGAAAATAAATATGACGAGCTTTGGGAATTTATAATAATTTATGAATGAGTAATATTCATTTTTTTTTAAAAGAATGAATTATATTCATGGTTATACTGAAATTGTACAACAAGCACTAACTGTCTAGTAGTAGAATAGCACTCTGTCTTGTTATGTACTCAGGTTTGAATCCCTGCTAGCCCATTCAGGGCGTTGATTCTTTTTTTTTTAATTTACTGGTGGGTATGGATCTAGATCCGGGTTGTAGGATGCGTCTTATCGATTAAGATCCGTAAGATGGTCTTACAAGAGACCTTCTCTATGGGTTTTTCCGTGGGTATGGATCTGGATCCGGGTTGTAGGATCCGTCTTATCAATTAGGATTCGTAAGATGGTCCTACAAGAGACCTTCTCTATGGGTTTTTCCTTATTTATGGGTGGGATAAGTATTTAATTTCCGTTGACTTTTCTACATAGAGTCAGTTAATTTTTGTTGATAGGTAGGAAATGTATATACGAAGGACATATTTATTGCAAAGTTTTGTAAACTTTTAAACAAATAAATAAAGTCGGAGGCAAAGTAAAATCGACTCTCAGTTATATAAATGGATTTATTATTAGTAGAGAGAACTATCTTTATTAATTCGTTTTCCTTTGAAAACGATGACATTAGTTCTATGAATATTCCAAATTATAAGTAAAATTTGTTCCCTAATTGCCACCAAGATATTAGGACACCTAACTCTTTCCCCTACAAAATTAGATAAATGATTCAATAATAACTTTATTGATTGTCATACGGCATACGTATATATGCTACTTCACCAAAAATGAACCTCATTGATCCATCATTACATATAAGAACTAGAAACTCGCTTAAATTAAAGTGGTAAATATTTATAAATTAATACAACTTGATTACACCAAAATATATGTAAAGATAAATACAAATTTGTTTTGACTGAAAAGTTTTCTAATAGTAGTGAAAAATGTTGAGTGTTTCCATAGTTTTCAAATGGGATTGCTTGTGGGGCAATGGTAGTTAAGAAATCCTACAAGCCATTTTAAGCTTATATTTCTCATCACTTCAAAGTTTATCGAAGATATGTTTTGTTGTCATTTTTTTGTTGGTTTCAATAATTTGTTGCCCTTAAGAAACTTTAGAAATAAACCATAAATCACAATTTTCTTGCCCACATAACCATAACTCATAATCCAAGTCCTTTGCTTTAAATTCAAAAAAATAAAAATAAAAAAGTCTTTGCTTTTCGGTTTACAAATGCAAGACATACGTAATCTAATTTAACTAATAATGAGTGCTTAAAGATTTTTATTATAATTATGAATGCTGTGATTTATATTCATTTTATTATTTCAAAATCATAATGGAGTAAAAGGTTGAGTATCGTCATATCGTACTAGATCACTATTCAAAAAAGGACTACATCAATTCTAGCAATATCTTTGACTTGTCTAAACATTTTCCAACATTTCCAGGCTACTTCTAGTAATTTATAAGATATCCAAATCAAGTAGTACTATTTTCAAGAGCTAATGATTTATATATTAATCATATATGATCCGTCTTTAAGTAGAAATAATAAATTAGATTAATGCTTAGTAATAGAGATTCATAAACAAAACACCGATCATAAAATAAATATGATGATTAATTAAAAAAGTAAATAGGTAAACTTAAGTTGCATTTGGTTGTAAAAAAGATTTACAAAATTCTCCCAAACATTATTTTTCAACAAATGCATTTACAATCATCAATCACATCAAATTATATTACGTTTTACTAAAAAAAACATTAATTATCAACTATCATCATTGCACAATCATATCACAAATATATACACTATTCATTCTCTCTTAATTTTCAAATCACATCAATCATATCCAATCATTATTTTACTACGAAATATCTCATTAACTATCATCATCATATTTTTATCCTACATTAACCCAATCACACTCCCAAAATTCCACAACTTTTAAAAATAATCTTTCACCACTACTCACTTAAAAAATAAAAATGGACGGAATGAAAAGTCATCCAATCATATCCTCACTTTTCCAAGGGATGAGTGAAGATATTTAAGAAAACCACTAGATCATTCGACATCATTGGATTTGTTAATGACTAATTTGATTTAACTCCATTAATTTCAGTATTTTTGAAAAATGAAATTTAATATTCAAATACTGAAACCTCCAAAACTATTTGCATCCATGTCCGAATATTGCAAAAAAAAAAATAATATGCTCTCTCCTCTCTCCTCCTTTGAGATAGTCAACGGTTGCCCATTGTGATCGTTCCGATCACCTTCTCCGACGTCCTCATGTCGAAAATTTTCCATGGATTGACGTCCAAATTTGCTCCAAACTCCTCATGTCCGAACATGAAATTTATGTCTTCGAATTCTCACGTCCAAGATCACCATATTGCTTCGACGATGGCTTCTCTTCGAACGGCTATTATGGCAGCAGGTTCTTCTTCGTCAATTTCTCCATCCACAGCAGCTACGTCAGCCATGGCATCTCCCTCTCCACGAATTTCATACCTTACACATAGCAACCCAAAACTTCTTATCCTAGCTTAGGGCTTATCTCCTCCGATCATTAACTTACCTCATCTACAAGCGATACACTTCATGGCCCTGCTCCTTTCTTGGACAGCATGAAGACCGCCCATGGGGGCCCTTGCCCCCCCAGTGGTTAGAGAGGTCGCCCTTATTACCCCCGTGGCAGCCAACCATGGGGGGCCCGACTCCAGGTGTTCTCTTGTTTGAGGGGTCGACAGGGGTCATCGTATATGTGATGACCCCGCCCTGAGGGGTCATGGCCCTGGGAAATTCATGGTTTTAGACGTCATAATTCTTATCTCGTGGTTCTCAATGACGGCCTCAATCCTCAAGTTGTAGGCCAACCTACTCACTGCATCAATTTATCAGGGGCCAATTCATCAAGGGTGTTCATGAAGTTTCAACACTACCCCTACAATGCGGTTCTTCTTTTGTTAAGATGGTTTCTGGTAACTCTTCTACTATGGATTCATCTTTTCTTCGTTAGCAAGGTAACCCTATTACCTTTTTCTCAAATTGTGTCTGTAATCGAATCCTATTCCTGAACCAATTAAGAAAGGAGATTACTATTATGTTATTATGGATGAAAATATTTATCAGCAGCGTCTTTCTAAATATGCTCATACTTTAATTGGTCGGTTATTCTTGGGAAGGTAATAAACCATGACCTATTATGCTTTGCATAAACGTCTTTTGGAATTATGGGATATCAAAAGTGATTTGAAATTAATTCCTTTAGGAAAATAATTTTTTTGTCTTAATTTAATAATGCAGCTGATCGGCGATCCCGGGCTCAAGCTCGTGTAACTTGGTCTATTTATCCTGGTTCTATTCGACTATCTCCTTGGGTGCCGGACTTTAACCCCTACAAGGTCAATTCTTTCATTTCCAGCGTCTAGGTTCTAATATTTGAGTTGAGTATTGAGTACTGGGAACATAACTGTATTATGGGCCTTGCCAAGGCCATGGCACTCCAGTACAAATAGATGAAATGTCTTTAAATTGTTCGCTTGGGCATTTCGTTTGGGTTTTGGCGGATGTGGATCTCTCAAAGCCTCTGCAAGAAACTTTCATGGTGGAACATATGGGTCACTGCTCTCTTATGTCTCTTGGTTATGAAAAGATTCCAGAGTTTTGTGGGACTTGTGGCATCACGGGCCACTCTTCTGCATTTTGCCGTCATTTGGGGAACACAAATAATGTGAGAGAACAGAAGGGGCATCCTGCTTCCCAGTGTAGTAGAACCCAGATTCGAAAAACTTATCATTCGGTTCATGCTTCTAAGGAAAAGGCAAGGTTGTTGATAACTCAATGGAAAACACGGCCTTGCCAATGCCTGCTGGTTCCACATCTTGTTTCATTGTTCCAGATTATTTTGTTATTGTTTTGGATAATTCTTTTGATGCCTTAGATTCGGAGGATGCCGTCATTAATAATTCAACAGATATTACACCGCCTCTGCCTACTCGAAACTCTATTCCCAAACCACCTACTTCGTAGGATAATCAGTTGCCAACTTTTTCCAAAATTCGAAAGCAACCACAAACGGTTCAATATCAGCTAGACAAACCCATTCATACACTGTATAAGGCTATATGTGATAGATCATTGGATTCAGCCAAAGAACGTCTTCTTCAGTCTGTTATGCAGGGGGACAAACCTGATATCCATAACTTATCAATTCATGGTGATATTGATGGCCCAGATAATTTAAATGTTGCTGCTCATAAACGCTGGGTTGACTATGCTGATGAAGACTCTAGACCGTGGCCTTGAAGGTGCCGCCCAACTCCGTGTCATCGTCATGGATTTCTCCACCTCCATCATCTCCATGAATTGTCTCTTCTAGAACATTCGGGGTATTGGGAATGTTGCTTCCCGCAATGTTCTTAAGGCTTTATGTCAAAAGCACAAGCCTTCGTTGTTATCTATTTCTGAGCCTAAAGTGGATTTTCAGGTTATTTCTGATGCTTATTGGGCTAGTCTTAATTTACATTTTGTTACTCAAAATTTTAGGGACAATGGCAATCAAACATTTGGGTATTTCGCGCACATGAGGTTTACATTCTGCAGCATACTTAGTCTCCTCTCAGTGCATTATTCTTAAAGTTAAAGTTGCTTAGTTGGTTTTCCATGTGGGTTTTGTTCATGGGCTCTGCGATCATGTGGCTCGGCGAGATCTTTGGCAGGATATTGTTTGTCTGGGTTTGGATAATCTGTTACACTTGGGGGATTTTAATGCAGTTTTGGGTCATCACAGGCGTCTAGGCAGTGGAGTGTCATCTCAGGCTTCTTGCCAAGATTTTCGTGGTTTTCTGGAGGATACCAATCTGTTGACCATCCCTATGACTGGTAATTTCTTCACCTGGTGTGCCACACGCCCACACCATTCATTACTTCGGGCTAAATTGGATCGTGCACTGGCTACTTTACGGTTTTTTCTTACTGGAAAAAAATTGATGGGTTAGTTCTTCCTCAGGTTTCTACGGATCATCACCCACTTCTGGTTTTCTGTTCGCCCATTACATCTCATGGGCCCTTACCATTTCGTTTTCAACACATGTGGCTTAAACATCATACTTTTTTGGCAGGGGTGCGTGCGTCCTAGGATCAGGTGTGTGAGGTTTTTAATCATATCTTACGCATGATGGTGAAGCTTAAGCGGCTTCATATTTTTCTCAGGGGTTGGAACAATGAGGTCTTTGGGGATATTAATCGCATGATTGATTCGCAATTTGAGAAAGTCCAGGAGGTTCAGGATGATATCGAAGCTTGGGTTATAATGAGAAAGGGAAATTTGGGAAGCTCTTTCTCATTCATTATTGTTGCAATCAGAATTCTTCTGACAATAGTCTCGGACGTCCTGGTTGGTGGATGTGATCGTAATACTACCTTTTTCCTTTATCGTGTCAGACGAGAGCCAGACGACAGGGTATTCATGGGCTAACGATTGATGGATACTTCATTACTGATCTGTCAATCATTAGCCAGCACATTACATCTTACTATTCCACTTTGTTCTCAGCTCCAGCCAATACTTCTAACGATTTTGGGACTGTTGTGATACATCTAGTCGTTTTTAGAGGCTGATAATAAATTGCTTACAACTATTCTTCAGCATTAGAGATTTGGGAAATAGTGTTTGATTTGGGTGCCGATAACTCTCTGGGCCCGGATGCTTTTAATGGGATTTTTCTATCATCACTTTGTTGGGATATTATAGCTTTGGATGTCATTCCTGTAGTTGGACACTTATTTGTGCATTCATATTTGCCACTGGGGCTGAATTCGAGTTTTATGGTTCCTATTCCTAAACGCAATGATGCGAACACTGTGGACAATTTCCAGCCTATTGTGATGAGTAATTTTCTTTCCAAGATAATTACCAATGTTTCGGCATCTAGATTTGGGATGATTATTCATAAAGATATCTCCCATATGCACTTTGGGTTTATTATCGGGACGACGATTCATGATTGTATTGCACTGGTCTCGAAGGGTTTCAACGTTTTGCAGTCTCGGCTTGATAAGAATATGATTATGAAGATTGACATCCATAAAGCTTTTGATACTCGAGTTGGGATTTTTCAGTCTATGTGTTACGCCGATTTGGCTTCTCAGATACTTTTGTGAATTGGATTGGTGTCATCCTTCGCTCTACTATGGTATCGGTTTTGTTGAATAGTTTGCTAGTAGGTTAATTTCCGTGCACTCAAGGATTTAGTCAAGGTGATCCCATTTCTCAATGGTTATTCTGCATGGCAGCAGAGGTCCTTGGTAAAATCATTGATTTGGTCATCCGCACACGTCACATCACGCCTTTCTTGGTCTCTCGCCATATTGAATTCCCTTCTTTGGTTATGTATGCGGATGATATTATTGTTTGATACATGTTTTTATCTTAATTTTGATGATTTTATTCTTACACCAAAACAATGTTTTTAATTGTTGTCCAAATACTCCTAAATGATTTAAAATGGTTTAAATATTTTCCGGAGTATTTCTTCAAGTTTTATTTCAGATAAATTTGGACAACACTTTTAATGATTCTATGTTTATAAGTTTTTTACTTCAAAACAAGGTTCCTAAATGTTGTCCAAATACTCCCGATTGGTTTAAAATGTTTTTACTAAATTTTGGAGTATTTCTTGAGTTTTATTTTCGACAAAAATTGGACAACATTTCTGTCTCGAGGTCAACCGGTCGCCGTATAGGGCAACCCGTACCTGAAGATGAATTTTGAAACAAAAAAATGAGACGGACCTAAAAAAGACCAGGTCGACCGGTCGACCAGGGCGTCGACCGGTACCTGGGAGTTCAACTTTGAAACATAACACCCTGTCTTGTTTTTTGGTCATGGTCGACCGGTTGGGGTGAACGTCGACCGGTCGAGGTGTACGTTGACCGGTCGCCTGTGTAAATTTGTGATACATTTATTTCAAACTCTATTTTTGTGCGACCGGTCGCCCTATCTTTTGACAGCAAAAATCTGACCGTTTGACAACAGACAACATTTCATTAAAATGTGGGATTGATTTCTAACAGCTATATTCTTGATTTTAATTGCATTTTTTTTTGTAGATTTTCAATCCCCAAGAGGAGCCTATGCTTGATCAATCATCTCCTATAAATAGAGGAGTTTTGGAGCAACGAACACAACAATTGAGATACAATACAACAAAATACTCTTCAAGAAAATATTTGTTCTTCATAGTTATTACTCTTGTTGTAATTTTGCTTAGCTTATCACTTTCACATCCTTGAGGTCTAGACTATTCTTTATTACACTTTGTACTCATATTGTAATATTCATTATTGTGTTGTAATCTTGATTTTTGGTCATCATTCAACACAAGACATCCTTGTGAGTATTCTTGTGGTAAGAATACACTTGGGTGATCTAGGTGATAGGTGTTTCAAGAGTGTGGTGCTCTTGAGGTGTTGAAGAATTTGGTAATCTTTAAGATTGAAGATTGTGGTGATCTTCAAAGGTGCCGTTGAAGGAAGATTGTGGTCATCTTCAAAGGGAGATTGAGGTAATCTCCAAAGGTGGTGTTGAAGAAGAGTGTGGTGCTCTTCAAGGTGTTGTAAGTTGAGTTTGTATTAATTTTGGTAATTAATAAAATCTTTTTGCTTCTTGAAATCCATCCCGGATATACTGGGGTGGTAGAGGATTAGGCCCTAGGTGGGTTGAACCTCTTTAAATCGTCGCGTGTTGTTTACATTCCGCACCTTTATTATTGTCTTTGAGCATTCGGTTCCAAAAAGAGGGTAAAATCGAAATGATGGAGATAATCTATTCACCCCCCTCTAGATTATCGTAGCCGCTTGGACTTACAAGTGGTATCAGAGCTAAACTCTTTGGCAAGCTCGTTTCACATCGCGAGTGAAGAGGAACGATCGTCGGCTACGAACGAAGCTCATCTTACCGGCACCTCCACCACCAAGCCACCACTATTTGATTCCAAACATTTTATATTTTTGGAAAGAAAGAATGGAATGTTATCTACAAGGTTGCGGGTTCGATATTTGGAACATCATCATAAATGGAGAATCTATTCCGATGATAAACACACCACACACCTCCAAAGGCCTCAAAGAGCTAAATGATGAAGAGAAGAAAATCATCTCCTTAAATGGTAAAGCTCTCAATATTCTATATTGTTCACTTACTTATTTGGAATATGAACATATTGTAGGAATTCGATCGGCACATAAAGTATGGCAAAAATTAGAAGCCATTCATGAAGTATATGCAAATGATAGGAGCAACTCAAAAGCATCTACTTCTCAAAGGGATACAATGTCAAATCTAAGGAACAAGCCTTTTACAACTTCCAACTATGAAGAAGTTGAACATTGTCTTTTGGGCATCGAAGAAGAAAACGAGGTATGTCTTAAACCCTCTACTTCTTATGATATTGTTATTCAAAATAATTATAGTGATTTGCAAAATGATTTTGATGATCTTCAAAATGAATTCCAAAATTTACTAGTGAAGTACAAAAATTTGAAAAAGGAATTCAATGTTTTGAAAAATGAAAAGGATAGTTTATTTACTTCCTATGAATCACTATCATGTGCTCACACCACCACACTTGATAAGGTTAGAAACATTGAAAAACAAAATAATACTCTTGTTGAGGATATTAATTGCATGAAAAATGATTTATCAAAACCCAACTTGAGTACCAATAAATTGCCCAATATTGTGAATGTTAATGGTTGTGATAACTTGAATAGTGAACTTGATCATGAGCCTAATATTGTCAAGCATATGAAAAAGAATCGAGTTCCTATGCATGTTAGTAATGTTACTTGCTTTTATTGCGGTAAGAATGGACACGCCGTAAATACTTGTCGGGCTAGAAATAACTCAAATTTCTATCGGAGACCTAAAAGTCTCAAAGCTAATCCAAAAGGACCCAAGCACTTGAGGGTACGACAAAACAATGTCATTTTAGGTACCTGATGGATTAATAATCGAAGAAAATTTATGCCGCCAAGGAAACATCAAATGAACATCTCATTTGATCAAAGAAAACAAAGTCAATTTCCAAGAAGAGGATATAATCAAAAATGGGAAGAACACAATCCTTGGAAATGGCAAAGACATCATCAACAAAATGACTTTCCAAAAGAAAGACACTTTCAAAAAGGAGAAACCCACAATGCTTGGAAATGGAACAAATAGAGAAGCCATCATCAACAAGATAATTCTCAAAGGGAAAGATATCATCAACAACGGGAATGGCACAACCCATGGAAATGGCGTAATTGGTAAATCGTATCTCCCCATTTAAATATGTATTTTATTTAGTTAGCATGCATGTTTTTATTTATGTCTAAATTGCAAATGAGTTTTCATTAAGGTCCTCAATAAATATTTGTGTTTTTAAAATCCTTTGAAAATGAGACCTTACATGTTGTCTTTAAACTCTTATGAATTTTTATAGCATAAGTTTTTTTTTTTTTTTTTTTGTGATATCTCATATTACTTGCCTACACTTGTGCTATTATATCTTGTGCAATTTGTTTAAGAGTTGTGTAGGTTATATATCTCATCAAGATTCTTAAACCATCGAGGTATGTTCACTCGTATTTGTCTTAGAACTCGATATTATGTTTATGCTCATGTCTTTCAAAATATTTCATTTCAACCCCTTAAGTGCCCCTAAATGTTTTTGTAAATTTTTCTTAAAAGGGAACTACTCGTTAAATCTCGTTTTTCTCGTATATGTGTTTTTTCGAAACTCATATTTGTTGGATTTAGTCCATAATTATCTTTTTGCAAAGTTTTAAAACTTTTGGGGTGAAAAATCGAATTTTAAAAAATTCTGGATAAAATTGCACTGAAACTGGTACCCAGGAGCAGGTACCGGTCGACTGGGTGTATTCAGCGGGCATAAGGTTTTTAATTTTGAAACAGGGGCAATTTCTTCTCATTTCTTCCTTATAACATTCGAACCCTAGCTCAACTTTTCTCCCAAATTCTCTCAAAATATCCCAATACCTCACATATTGTTTCATCCTTGAGCTCATATTTCTCAAATTCATCTTGTGTTTCATGGCACCTCGTCAATTCACCGGACGAAATCCTCAAAAGAGGAGAAGGAAGCAAAGGGGATAATCTTCCTCCAACCCCCAACAAGATGATATTCCACAAGGAGATAATCCAAACCGGCTCACGGAAGAAGATATTGATGAATTGAGAGCTGGGGTTTCAAAATCAAACATTCATTGGGATTCAAGTAAGTTATCACTTCTTTACGAGCCTCCCTCTAGAGCCAATAAATTTCGATTTCTAAATAAACTTGCGGAGGAGCATTATGAGAATATTGGATTGAACGTCAAGAAAATTGCATGCACTCGTATGGTTCGATTTTTGGCTTTTCATGATGAATATCCGGATATTAGGGCTTATTTTGAAATTCAAGGTTGGGTCTCATTATGGGATAATCCGTGTTTGCATTATGATGACGAGCTTATAAAACTTTTTTATGCAAATATGTGGATTGTTGATGCTACGGTAGATAATCCGTTGGAACTTCACACATTCGTTAATGGTAGGCACTTTTCATGGACATTGGCCGATATTTGTAATCATTTTAATGTGCCGAATGATGGTGTTGAATATGTGGATTGTGCTCATTGGGATAATGATCTTTTTGGTGTCTCACTCTATGAGGTAAAAACTTTTTTAGGAGTTTTTCCGGAAGTAAGCTTCTCGGCAATGCCACCAAATTATCGGATTGTATCAATTATTTGCTCCTATTGTGTTTGTGGTAAAGAAGTTAAACTTCCGAGTAATCTTGAACTCTTTCTTACCTATAAGATTATCCGAGGAGAAAGAGTAAATTATGGAGCTATTTTTGTATATTGTTTGTCGGAATCAAGAAGGCTTACTAAGAAAAAATATACGTTGGGAAATTTGATTTGTCGACTACTATACCTTCCGGGCTATCCGGAAAGTGAGATGAATACCGAAATTCGGTACAATGACTATGATAATGCCAACATTCTACAAATGGTAAGAATGCGACAACACTTACCATGAGTTCCCACCAAAGCCGCTAGGGGACGTGCTCAAGATCCACAACAACCTCGAGATGATTTCTTCAATGACAATGAGGTTGAAAATATTGGTAGAGGAAATGTTGAGGAACAAGAAGATGAAGAAGAAGAGAATGTGGGGAATGAACAAGAAATTGGGGAGGAAGAAAATGAGAAAGAACACTTAAATGAAGGAAATGAGGAAGAAGATGAAAACGAGCCGGATGTTGAAGATTTAAGTCTCAAAGAGAGAATGGACAAAGTGGAAAGAGATACATTTAGAGATGTAGCTTCTCTTAGAAAAGAGCTCCGGGTTGTGAAGGAAGAAAATTCTAGATTGAAAAAGTCTATGGGAAAGTTGAAGAAATTCATCAAAGATCTTATTCCCGGAACTTGCTTCTCTTCGGATGAGGATTGATGTCCCCACCCCTTTACTATATTAGCATTTTCTTTCTTGTCCATGTTGTTTTGTATTTCTTTTAACTTTCTTGTAAAACTCTTTCGTACTAATGAGATTTGCTTGTTTTCTTGAAAGGGTTAAAATAGCAAGTTGATAATGACTTGTGGATGATCATGATATTGATGGAGTATTTGATGGTAAAAATACTCTAGTTTGGCATTATTTGATAGTTGGTATGAAGTACTTGATGGTAAAAGTGCTTCTTTTAATTTTTGCTTAAATGCATTTGACATGTCTTGATCATTTTGTTTAGCTGAATAATTTGGGACACTTGTAATGTCTAATATGCATTGTTTGATGCTTGACATGTATTTCTTGATGGTTCTTTAATTTTTGCTTGATGGCATTTGTAATGCCTTGATCTCTTCTTTGGCTATAAATTATCTCAATTGGGTTGAACCCTTGAGAATTTACTTTGTTTAGGCCTATTATTTGTTGGATATATGTTGAAAATTGTTTTTGGTGATGATATGAAAAACTTGGCTTACAAGGGCTATATACATCTTCTTCAAACTTTGACGCCCGCCAAGTGTTCGATAAAATGTTTCAATGAAAGACTCATCACCTACATGATTCTCTTATTTTCAAATGTCTTAAAATCTTATTGAGATCATGTTTTTGGCTAACAAAATGAGCTTATGGATTTCTTATGATACATCTCTCCCATTTTTTTTGGATTCTAAGCTTAATTCTTTCAATGGTTGATAAATCGTATTGTTGGCGCACTTTGATAAACTTGTATGATGCTTTTATCATCCTAATATTCTTTTTGATGATTCCAAAGGGGGAGAAACAGGAAATTGGCTCATTAGCTCAAAAAAAAAAAACTAATAAAAGCTTGTTATAAAAGCTATAAGCTATGGCTCTTAAAAGCCATAAGTTGCGAATTATTTTTAGTCCAATTGTTGCTTGATGGACTTATTACTTGTCTAATGATGTTTTGTTGACAGGGGGAGCTTATAAGCTCTTGAACAATATATAAAAGCTAAACTTTTGGCTTATGGTTAATTGCTTTTACATTATTCTTATTGTGCTTGTTGATAGGGGGAGCTCGTGCTTATTATTGAATATTTTTACTCCCTAACTTGGTTGCTTTTGTACTTTTTGGAAATTTTGGTTGCTTCTAAACGGTTAGATGTTTTTACCGGAAAATCGTTTTTAAAATTGTCCTCCAAATAATTCTAAAAATTGTTTTGGTTTGTAATCATCAAAAAGGGGGAGATTGCTTGATACATGTTTTTATCTTAATTTTGATGATTTTATTCTTACACCAAAACAATGTTTTTAATTGTTGTCCAAATACTCCTAAATGATTTAAAATAGTTTTAATATTTTCCGGAGTATTTCTTAAAGTTTTATTTCAGATAAATTTGGATAACACTTTTAATGATTCTATGTTTATAAGTTTTATACTTCAAAACAAGGTTCCTAAATGTTGTCTAAATACTCCCGATTGGTTTAAAATGTTTTTACTAAATTTTCGGAGTATTTCTTGAGTTTTATTTTCGACAAAAATTGGACAACATTTTGCCTCGAGGTCAACCGGTCGCCGTATAGGGCAACCCGTGCACTGAAGATGAATTTTGAAACAAAAAAATGAGACGGACCTAAAAGGACCAGGTCGGACTGGTCGAGGGCGTCGGCGTCGGCAAGTGACATCGGCCGGCCGACCCCTGTCGCCGTGCACTTGGGAGTTCAACTTTGAAACGAACACCGTGTCTTGTTTTTTGGTCATGGTCGACGGTTGGGGTGAGCGTCGCCGACGTCGGTGTACGCCGTCGGCCCGGCCGTGTAAATTTGTGATACGTTTATTTCAAACTCTATTTTCGTGCGACGGTCGCCTCTATCTTTTGACAAAGAAAAATCTGACCGTTTGACAGCAGACAACATTTTCTTAAAATGTGGGATTGATTTCTAACAGCTATATTCTTGATTTTAATTGAAATTGTTTTGTAGATTTTCAATCCCCAAGAGGAGACTATGCTTGATCAATCATCTCCTATAAATAGAGAAAGTTTTGGAGCAACAAACACAACAATTGAGATACAATACAACAAGATACTCTTCAAGCAAATATTTGTTCTTCATAGTTATTACTCTTGTTGTAATTTTGCCTAGCTTATCACTTTCACATCCTTGAGGTCTAGGCTATTCTTGATTACACTTTGCACTCATATTGTAATATTCATTATTGAGTTGTAATCTTGATTTTTGGTCATCATTCAACACAAGACATCCTTGTGAGTATTCTTGTGGTAAGAATACACTTGGGTGATCTAGGTGATAGGTGTTTCAAGAGTGTGGTGCTCTTGAGGTGTTGAAGAATTTGGTATTCTTCAAGATTGAAGATTGTGGTGATCTTCAAAGGTGCCGTTGAAGGAAGATTGTGGTAATCTTCAAAGGGAGATTGATGTAATCTCCAAAGGTGGTGTTGAAGAAGAGTGTGGTGCTCTTCAAGGTGTTGTAAGTTGAGTTTGTATTAATTTTGGTAATTAATAAAATCATTTTTCTTCTTGAAATCCATCCCGAATATACTGGGGTGGTAGAGGATTAGGCCCTAGGTGGGTTGAACCTATTTAAATCATCACGTGTTGTTTACATTCCGCACCTTTATTATTATCTTTGAGCATTCAGTTCGAAAAAGAGGGTAAAATCGAAAAGATGGAGATAATCTATTCACCCCCCTCTAGATTATCGTAGCCGCTTGGACTTACAATTGTCATTTTATGTGCTGCTACTTCGGGTAATGCGAGACAGATTGTTGATCTTTTGAGAGTTTACGCGAATATTTCGGGGCATATTTTTAGTCCCAATAAATCTACTGTCTTCTTTAGTTCGAGGGTTTCTCTTCATGTTCAAGGTCACATCCAAAATTTTACTGGTATTTCCTTAGGCACTCTTCCGACTTTGTATTTGGGCATCCCCATCTTTAAAGGAGCTCCGAAAAAGGCTATGTTGCAGCCTTTATTTGATAAGATCCTTATGAAATTCAAGCGATGGAAAGGATCATCTCTGTCTATTGCGGGTAGCATTTGTTTGGTGAATTCGGTGATCACTAGTTCCTTCGTGCACTCTATGTTGGTTTACAAATGGCCGGTTTCCATGCTTCAGAAAATGAAAAAGCCATGCGTAATTTTATTTGGACTGGGGATATTCAATCAAAGGGTTCGGTGGTTGTAAACTGGGCATGATGTTGTATGCCTCATACCGAAAAGGGCCTTCATGTACGATCCATTCGTACGGCTAATTAGGCTTTTTTAATGAAATTTAGCTGGAAGGTGCTGACATCTGACTCGCCTGTTTTCAAGTTGCTTCGTGGGCGCTGCTTCCTATCTGATGGGACTATACGTCGTACCTTCTTGCCCATCCTACTTCTGGTCTGGGATAAGGCCCTTATTGGATGATTGTCTGGAGACCTCTCGCTACATCCCTAGCTTCAATTCTGAGATATTCTTTTGGACTGATAATTGGTTGGATTACTCCATTGATGATAAAATTGGAATCCCCCAAGAGTACATACATCATTTTTGAAATCATATCTCGGTTATTTCTATGAAAACTCTTGGCATTTCACGGTATATTTTGTCAAAGCATACCTGGATATTGTAAGAGACATTGTGCGCGTTCCCATTGCCCCTTCCTCGGTTGATAAGAGAGTTCGAGTTGATTCCTTAGATGGAGATATTTCTTCTAAGGCAGCATATGCTTATTTAAAAATGTCCTTGCCAGCGGTTAAATGGGGTACTTGGATCTGGTCCCCTTCGATCCTGGAGAGGCGCTCTATTGTTGTTTGGAGAACTATTTTACATCGCCTGGCCATCTTGGACTTACTGCGGCATCGTTGATTTATCGGTCCCTCATTCTGTTGTCTCTGTCATGCTCATTCAGAATCCATTGACCACCTATTTGTTTCTTGTACTTTTGCAGGGGCTCTGTGCCAGTAGATTTTCCATTATTTCGATGTTATTTATCAGCATGAGTAGGTCCAAGGGGTGAGTTGTAAGGTTTAAAAGGGGGGTTGAATAAACCTTACCAAATTTCTCGAATTTAGTCCTTTTAAATAATTTTAACAGAGTTAACTCAAATCAGCTAAGTCCTTGAGGGACTAGCTAGGTTGGCTTACTTCAGCAAAGTTACTCACTCAATAGACTCGACTGAGCTATTGATAGTATAACTCAGTTGGGTCAACTAATACTTAACTTTACAGTTGATTTGGTTTTGCTCAGCGGACAACTTTTCACCCTTGATGTTTTAAACTTATTTTTAGCAAGGTTATTATCATCTAGGTTTAGCAATTTTAACTTAACAAAAAGATATCAAGAATATACAGGAAAGTAAAGCATTGTAAGTAAAATGACACAAGCAAATTTTGTAGTGGTTCGAGAATGAGGTAATTCCTCTAATCCACTCTTCTCCAACTCCTGGAGGAATTCCACTAAGTAACAGATTTGATTACAAAGCAGTTATCAGTCTGAGTCAGCCTTGATCACACAGTTGGCTTGCTCCTGGACTCAGCTTCTTAACAAAACAGCATTTTGCTACTTCAGCTCCCTTGAACTCTTGGAATTGATCACACAACCTTCCAATGAGCTCAAATCTTCTGGTTCGACCTTGAACCTTACTACAACTCCTTCAACCTTGGAGAGTAGACCCCTGTAGGCCCCAATGGGTGTAAAGTAAGGTTTAGAAGGGGGGGTTGAATAAACCTTACCAAATTTTTGATTTTAGTCCTTTTAAAATAATTCAACAAAGTTGACTCAAACAACTGTGTCCTTGATGGACAGTTAAGTTGGCTTTTCAGCTAAGTTACCCACTCAACAGATTCGATAGAGCTGTTGATAGTATAACTCGGCTGCTCAAGCCAAATACTTAACTTGGCTGGTTGGTTTTGTTAGGTCCCAAGGGGTGTGAGTAAGGTTTAGAAGGGGGGGTTGAATAAACTATACCAAATTTTCGATTTTAGTCCTTTTAAAATTACAGCAGAGTTGACTCAAACAGTTGTGTTCTTCAGGTACAGCTAAGTTGGTTATTCAACTAAGTTAGCCACTCAACAGACTCGATAAAGCTGTTGATAGAATAATTCGGCTATTTAACCTAAACTTAACTTGGCTGGTTTGGTTTTATCAACGGAAGACTTAACACCCTTGATTTGTTTTAAGTTTGTTTTAACACTTGATTTTTAGCACTTGGTTATTAATCAGTTGGATAGCAAATATGATTCTAACAGCAATTATGATGTAAGTATGCAAGAAAGTAAATGTGCTGAAAATAAATGACACAAATATTTTTATAGAGCTTCGAAGATGGGGTAATTCTTCTAATCCCCTCTTCTCCAACTCCTGGAGGAATCCACTAAGTAACATATCAGTTTACAAAGTGGTGAATAGTCTGGAGACAGCCTTGATCACACAGCTGGCTTCACTTGGGACACAGCTTCATCACAGGGCAGTTGCCTTGCTACTTAGCTCACTTGTCAAGTTCTTGGATTTGATCACGTATCCCTCCAACAAACTTGATACTGGTTCGACCTTGAACCTCCCTACAATCCTCCTTGGAAAGTAGACCCCTTTTGATTCTTCAAAAGTTTCCTCTTCAACAGATTTGAAGTTGTCTTTCCTTCACAGCTTGTGTTGGATCGATTTTCTTCGAGTTTCAGGCTTGAGGATTTGCTTGAATATACTTGAGAATATTGCAGGTTAAATGCTTGAATATTGATTGCTTGTTCGTGGTTCAGGTTACCTTTTCTCAATAAATTCATCAGCCTTTTATAGTGCAGTTTTGAAATTTTGCATGTTAAAGAGATAGGCTAATTTCAATAAAGTCACTTATGTTCGTTGGCTTGTCTTATCTGCAGTCCTTGATGTTGACATTTTCTCATATTAAATGTCTTGCCGGATTGCAGTTTTTCTAACACACGGTGCAGTGTTTCCCATTGGTTTATTCATTTTGCACAATTCTGGGACTAACACTTTACACCTGACAGCTTTGACATGTTACTATTCTATTCTGAGTAACATTCTTGACTTTAATCAACGGATCTAAGCCAGTTGTCTTGACTAGACTGCTGTCTTTACCCTAGGTGACTTGAGTCAGCTTTCCAGTCATTGGATGACTCAACTGTCACTTCAACTTTGAGACTTGACTTCTTGAGATAACTTGACTGATACTTCTTACAGTTGTTCCTCAGCTGACACTCCTTCAGTCGAGTCATTGACTTCCTTCTTGGTCATACTCAGCTGACACACAACAGAGTCTTCAATCCAGTCCGCAGTTGACTTCTTGTATTTCTTGGCATAGCTGACTTGACTTAGCTTTTCCAGCCCTATCTATTACAATACAAATTACAAGGAAAATGGGGTGCCAACTTTCTAGTTTAAGTTTTACATGGTATCATCAAAATCTACTTAATAAATTTCCTAACAGTTTTTAACAGCGGAAGACTTAACAGATTAGCTTGTTTAGATTTAGCTTATTTTAAACACTTGATTTTTAGCACTTGGTTATTTATCAATTGGATAGCAAATATAATACTAACAGCAGATATAAAGTAAATATGCAGGAAAGTAAATGACATAAATGACATAAATTTTATAGAGGTTCGAAGATGAGGTAATTCTTTTAATCCTCTCTTCTCCAACTCGGAGGAATCCACTATGTAATGATTAGTTTACAAAGCGGTGAACGATCACGGAGATAGCCTTGATCACACACGGTGGCTGGCTTCTTGCGACTCCTTCTTCACGGGGCAAATCGCACTACTTCAACTCACTTTTCAAGTTCTTGGATTTGATCACGAAGCCCTCCAACAAACTTGATAATGGTTCGACCTCGAACCTTTCTACAGTCCTGACTTGGAAAGTAGACCCCTTTGGTTTCTTCAAAAGTTTCATCTTCAACAGGTTGAAGTTATCTCTCCTTCACGGCTTGTGTTGGATCGAGTTTCTTTGAGTTTGAGGCTTGAGGAATTGTTTGAATGTCTTTGAGAATATTTCAGGTTAAATGCTTGAATATTGCTTGATTGTTCGTGGTTCAGGTAACCTCTTCTCAATGACTTCCTCAGCCTTTTATAGTGCACATTCGAAATTTTGCCCGTTGAAGAGATAGACTAATTTCAAAATGTCACTTTGTATTTGTTGGCTTGTCTTGTCTTGGTCTGTAGTCCTTGATGTTGACCTTTCCTCGTATTAAATGTCTTCGCAGTATCGCAGGTGCCTGACACAAGGTGCAGTGTTTCCCATTGGTTCATCCCTTTTGCATAATTTTGGGACTAACACTTTAGACCTGACAACTTTGACATACTACTATATTGAGTAATATTCTTGACTTTAATCAACGGATCTAAGTCAGTTGTCTTGACTAGACTGCTGCCTTTATCCCAGGTGACTTGAGTCTGCTCTAATCATTGGATTGACTCAACTGTCACTTCAAATTCTAGACTTGGCTTCTTGAGTTGACTTGACTGACACTTCTTACAGTTGTTCCCCAGTTGACTCTCCTTCAATCGAGTCCTTGTCTTCCTTCATGGCATTACTCAGCTGACACACAACAGAGTCTTCTCACAGTCCGCAGTTGACTTCTTGTAATCCTTGGCATAGCTGACTTGGCTCAGCTCTTTCAGTCCTATCTATTACAATGCCAATTACAAGAAAAATGGGGTGCCAACTTCCTAGTTTAAGTTTTACATGGTATCATCAAAATTTAACAAATAAATTTCCTAACAATTTCCCTCTTTTTGATGATGCCAAAACTTAAATTAAATAAGTAAACAACAAGGAAAAATATAGACAATGCAGTAACATTGCAAAAGAAGTACTTAGTAGGTTTATTGAAGTGGCGGTGGATCGAAGATCGATTGGTTGGTTCAAATCATTCCTTTAAGCTATCCTTTAACTATGCAATGTTTCCCATCATCGATTTTATATGCAGATGATATTATTATTATTGTGGGGCTGGGGCTTCTTCAATGCCCGTGTTCTTTCGCATTATCACCCTTTATGCAGATATCTCGGGCCAGGTGTTCAATCCTAAGAAATCTAAAGTTTACTTTGGCTCTCGAGTCACATCGTACGCTTGGGGAAGGGTGCAAACGATCTTAGGGATTCAGCCCGAGGCGTTTCCCACTATTTACCTAGGCGCACCAATCTTCAAGGTGCCCCCAAGGTTGCGGACCTACAGCCTGTTTTCGATAAGGTAATCCTCAAAAAGAAGATGAAGATGGAAAGGTTCATCTCTTTCCTTCCGGTAGAGTTTGTCTTGTTAATTCGGTGATTACTAGTTCTTTTGTGCACACCATAATGGTTTACAAATCCCAACACAAAACTTAAATTAAATAACTTTGCTTAAGCAAATGGAAAGGCCATGCGTTTAATTTCATTTGGATCGGGATGTGAATACTAATGGGTCGGTGGTGGTGAATTGGAATAAGTGTTTCATTTTCGGATCGAGGGGGCTCAATCACAGGGCGTTATCAAGAAATCAAGGTTTCAATCCTAAGAAATCTTTGGCTCTCGAGTCACATCGTACAAGGGGGAAGGGTGCCGTTCGATTTGTGGCGGCTAACACGGCTTTCTTTGAGTTTGAAATTACTAGTTGGAAGGTCATGAACTCGGACTTGGTGATTTTGATTGGAATAAACCCTTAGGCGTCGTTTCTTGTCAACTCGGACGGGGGCACGGAGTTCATTTATTCCTTCTTCAATCAAGGCTAGGATTAAACCTTGTATCTCGGCTTGCTTGGACGAATCCCGTTGGATCCCAGGGGCTAATTCTGAGGTATTATTTTGGATTGATAATGTGACGCCCGGGGCTGAAGAGGGCCGGGAGTGATCGCCGGTGCAAGAAGGCACGGACAAGGAGCGCTCCGACGATGTGCTTCTAGGCGGAGGGGACATGAATGAACCGATCCCACACCCGAAAAAGAGGAGATTCTGAGACTGTGTAGGTATGGGACTATACAGTTGAGGAGAGCCTATAAGATTTGATAGGTACTACTCATATCAACAAGATGCATCTTCTTTTCTGGTGCTCATCATGTAAAAACTCCGAAGTTAAGCGTGCTTGGCCCGGAGTAATTTCATGATGGGTGACCCCCTGGGAAGCTGCTCCCAGGGTGCGCGTGAGTGAGGACAAAGTGCGCTGGAAAGACTTGTGTTGGTTTGTGGGGACAGTCGTCGATCGGGAAGGTGGGTCGTTCTGAGGATGATGGTATCAGAGCGGGACCTCTCCTAGTACGGTGTGGTTCGGGGACGAACCAAGCGGAAGCTGGTGGGCATGTGATGCCCGGGGCTAAAGAGGGCGAGGAGTGATCGCCGGTGCAAGAAGGCACGGACAAGGAGCGGCTCTAGCAGTGCTTCAGCGGAGGGGGACATGAATGAACCGATCTCACACCGAAAAAGGAGATTCGAGATCTGTGTAGGTATGAGACTATACAGTTGAGGAGAGCCTATAAGATTTGATAGGTACTACTCATATCAACAAGATGCATCTTCTTTTCTGGTGCTCATCATGTAAAAACTCCGAAGTTAAGCGTGCTTGGCCCGGAGTAATTTCATGATGGGTGACCCCATGGGAAGCTGCTCCCAGGGTGCGCGTGAGTGAGGACAAAGCGAGCTGGAAAGACTTGTGTTGGTTTGTGGGGACAGTCATCGATCTGGAAGGTGGGTCGTTACAGAAACCGTTTTTGACAATGGAGTTTCCGTTGACCTACGTGGAAGAGGTCGCACAGTTCTACGTGAACGCTGAAGTTCATGATGAGGGCATCAAGTCCTCTGTTCACGGAAAAGAGTTCACCATCACTGCCAAATATCCGCGAACATCGCTTGCTTATTCCGCGAAAGGAGTGAGGGAGATTTATGAAGCGATGTTAACCTGGTTGCTGCTTGGAAGGAAGTGGCCAAGCCCGACTACGCTGCGAAGGTTGTCTACACAGTGAGAGAAGAAGCTGTCAAGGAAGGAAGACTACCACAAGATCTTTGGATATTGTTGCCAAGTGTGTGGACATCAAATTTGGAAGCTTTAATCAGCTATCCAAAACCAAACTGATCGTGATGGCTGCGATCATAGAAGAAAAGAAGGTGAACTCGGCTGAGTTTGTATACAGCAGACTCTGCCAAAATGTTGGGAATAAATCCTTCAAGAAGGATGGTTCGTTTGGAGGATCCCTGGGGTACGGCCTTGTGATTGGCCGGATGATGGAAGTAAAAGGAGTCCCTCTTCGACATGGAAAGGCGTTCCATGTTAACAAGAAGATGTTTCGGTCTAATCTTTCCGGAGCACAAAAGAGAGCTTATGCCAAGAGAGCTGACACGAGTGAGGGGGAATCAACTGGTCCCGAAGAAACAGTTGTCTCCTCCTCTCCCCAGAAGAAGGCTGCCCCTGCAGCTGCTAAGAAGATTGTTGCCCCTGCAGCAAAGAAACAGAAAACAAAAGATGCCCCTGCCCCTGCAGCCAAGTCACCTGCCCCCGCAGCCGTGTCTCCTGCCCCTGCAGCCGCAGTGGAGAAGGAACCGTTAATCCCTTCTCCAGTGATTAAAAAAAGAGGATTGTCACAACAAGGAAGGCGGTGCCTCTTAAGACAATCTGAAGGCATTTACCTTCGACGAACCAGGAGGATGTAGAACGGATATTCCTCTGGTGAAAACCAAAAGAAGAAGAAGAATATTCAAGCGCTCCGAGCTTGAGAAACCGGCTTAGTCAGCCACTCAGCTGAAGCAAATACTGGACACTGCTGGAGAAGTAGAGTCTCCAGAGATTATAGATGAAATAGCCAAGTCTGCTGAAGCCGATCAGCAGAGGCAAATTGAAGACACATTTGTAGTCGAAACACCGAGACACAAGAAGTAATCGAGAAAGCTAACTCTCCTGTTGACAGGGTTGTTTCCCCTCCTGCAACAGACGCTACTGAGGGTGAGAAGCACCAAAGTTTGCTACCTTCAATCCCTGAGAACGAGGGACAGTAGGGAGAAGATGATAAAGATGATGATGATGTAATGATCCTATCCCCACCATATCCAGACATCCAAAATCATCTGCGAGAATGGAGAAAGTGGAAGTTGAGTCGATCCAGGGAACAGTTCCAAAGACCGGAATTTGTTGAAGAAGAAGACGAATCGTTGAACTTTTCGGATTGACCAATGTAGTCAAGATCGGATGAAGAAAAGCGCACGGATATCTTGCAGATCTTCAAAGACAAGGAGAAGCGAGCGGAGGAAGCCGAGGCTCGTGAAAAGGCCGATTTGTCCCTTTACTGGAACCATGACCATACACATCCTCATCTTGACATCCTCTGCGGGAGTGACGAGGATCTCGGATCCCGCCGCCGCTGCTATAGAAGAATTGCGGATGCAGAAGCCATGCGGGAATCCAGGGGAACGCATGAGCAACGCTTATTGGAAGGACTGGGAGTCTTCCACATCACACGGAGATCGTCGATGGGAGTGGTGCAAAGATATTGCCCGCGATTGTTCTTTGCCGCCACCACTTCTCCACTCACTCGAGAAGAAGGTGTTAAAGGAACTGGCGATGAACCGGGATTGTGGGGACCCCCCAATCGAGCCTACCCCTAATGAAGGTGTCTTACCACACCTTACTAACGGTGACTACTCAAAGTGAACAATGGGAGTCCGAGACGAGTGACCCCATTCAAGTCACTCGGTGGTGTGCCGGTGAGGGGGACACTCCCTCCATGCGGCAAAGAAGGTCGGAGGATCTTTGCGGTGACTCCTCAACGAAACTTGGAGGCAAAGTGGAGAAGGAACAACAAACGGATACACAAAGAAATTGTCAGACGAGGCTCGGCGATTAAGTTAAGATCGTCTCGGTGAAGTGCCAACCGCTCGCAGGCAATATCTTCTGCGCAGTGCGGTCGAGGGCATGAAGGAAGCGAACCGCGAGAGTTAACACTATGGGCAATGAAAGTGCAATCCATGGAGTTGAGACTCGGTGGATGCCACCTCGAAGACCCCAAGACAGTGACACTTTGTCGAAGGGATCGTCCCAAGGCCTGTTGTAGTTGAGACTGCGGGGAGGTAGTGAAGGCCAACGGGAGGTTGAGACTTCCGGGGTAAAGACGGAAGAAGCACGTAACATCCTCATACTATCATTGATCCATCCGAAAAGGAGATAAGTGCTCTTCATGATTCCCAAGAAAATCGATGTAACCTTTCGGGACGAAGGTGAAGACGGTTTGAGTCATCCCCTATTGCCAATCCAAAAGACTTAGCCGAGGATGTTCTCCCAAGCACGAGTAAGTCCGACCTTAAGGCTACTCGCCAAACCTTTAATTTTGATGATGAGCCACCCTTTGAAATCTCATCATCGTCGATGACGCTTCGATATGGCCGAGGACCGGTCAACTCATGTGGAAAAACCAATTTGAGACCGACGAAGTTGTTAAGACAGTGAGGCTCGGCAAGTTGGGTCAACTTCACAATAGACCCACGGTGAAACAGAGTCAATCGCGCGGGCTCCCAAGCGCAGCAGGATCGACTCCACCGGAACTTCACAAGCACAAGTCGTCATTCAGATTCCGTTGCGTGTGATGATTCGTTTGAAGAATCATTTCCCTTCTCTCTAGAAGTACCTGACCTTCCTAAAGAATCAGCTCGAGATCAAGAACGTTTCCATAAACTTGATCCCGTTATTCCAACAGACACCATCATCAATGAGACTTTGACTTGACTTTTGGCGCCACCGGTGAGTGATGACAGTAGCGGTGAGGTTCGAGAAGTTTTCAAGGCCATATTTGTAGAGATAGAGAAGATGGAGAGGCACCAGGCCTCACTAGACATGAGGCTGGATAACCGAGACGCAAATCTTACTGCCGATCTACGAGGAATAATTGTCAGGATCTGGGAATGGTGGCAACAACAGCAAACAATACGCGTAGAACAAGCTCGATATTTCAGGACATTGTTCAATAAATTGCTAGTCGGCGGGTGAGAATGCCGTCGAAGACAAGAATGCAAGAGAACATCGAACGAATGCATGAATCTCACCACACAGAGATGAAGCTACTCCGTGAATACAATAAGAAAGAGCTCATGCGCGTAGAGGAGAACATGGATCGGAAGTTCAGCCTCCTCATGGCTGAAATGAAGCTGGTGACAACTGAATCCAACGCCACCTGCTCCGAATTTCGTGCAGCATACTCCGCAGCAGATTCGAGGCATAACTCGGCCTATCGTCGCTTAGACTTCATGATTGCTAGCTTGTTTCGGGGGTTCCTCTCTCCTTTGATGATGCCAAAAAGGGGGAAGAGGAATACCTAAAGGCGTTGAAAGGATCTGAAGCTGAAAAGGAGGACGTAGCTGTGAAGGGAAAGACATCTGAGGAACAGAGAAGAGAGAAGAAAGGAAAATCTGTTGAGGGGGAAGGCTCGAAAGATATGACCTTGATGATTGCTAAAACCCCCAACAAGGTCTTGTCACCGGTGATATCATCAAAGAAACTCCCTGTGACTCGCGCTCCAACATCTGCAGTACCCATGCCTAAAAAGAGAAAGATAGTTGAAGCGGGGATGAAGGAAAGATGGATGCCCGAGTTATGGATATTACGAAACAACATGGAGGCATTCCAATGACAGAGACACTTATGCCATTTCGGGGCGTCGGAACCGAGCTAAGATCTGTTGATGAATTCAAGACGCGCTCGCATCAGGGTTACTTCGTAAATATGTCTATGGCCCAAGCTTGGGATTTGTATTGGGAAAAAGGCCTCAAGCTATGTGAAGAAGCGACAGGCGCAAAGAGACATCGGCGATCGCTCTGCTGACACTCGCTAGTCACTCACCGGGAAAAAGAAGGCTGATGAGACAATACACGCCCGGAGGAAGAGGAAGAGGTTTCGGACTAGACCTCTCGCCCAAAAACATTGAGTACATAGATCCAGGCAAGAAAGAAGGGATCTATTGGGCTGGATTCGACGAAGTAGCCAACCCGCAAGTGGCTAAAAATGATCTTGAGTATGTGAAAAGGATTGAAGAAGAAAATAGAAGACAAACTCATTTTGTGGGAGGAAAGACAAGAAAGAAAAAGAAGAGATGAAGTCGCGAGGAAGGGCTTATGAGAAAAAAAAGGAGGTCAAGATGAGAAGAAGAGAAAAAGGTCGAAGATGACGGAGAGTGAAGAAGAGGAAAGAAAGGAGGGCGAAGGAGATGAAGTGTTCTTGTCCACCCTTCATGTATTTTACTATGTAAATACATCTTTATGTAAGTTTTCGTACATCGAATAAAATTGTATAATTTATATACTTGCGTAGATATAGAAAAAGCATGGTTACCTTAAGTTCGTTTTAGCGATACACACATCGTAAAAATGGTACAAAAAGAACAAGAATGTTATGATCAATAAAAGATTGATTCTACGCATACATTCTGTGATTCTACATTGTCTGTCACGTATCTTTCTTTTTGTTCAATTATTGAATGAATGTTTTAAGTTTTGGCATCATCAAAAAGGGGGAAATTGTTGGGAAATTAATTTTTAGATTTTGATGAATGCCATGTAAAACTTAGAATAGAAAGTTGGCACCCCATTTTTGTTGTAAATTGCATTGTAATAGATAGGGTGGTCGAGTTGAGTTAAGTCACTATGCCAAGATATGCAAGAAATCAAGCGATGACTAGAAGGAAGACTCTGTGTGAGGCGGTGAGTGTGGCAAAGAAGAGAAGACAGGAACTCAACTGAAGGTGCAGCTGAGATGCAGCTGAGTGAAGTGTCAGTCAAGTCAACTCATGACAACCAAGTCTCAAGTTGAAGTGACGGATGAGTCATCCAATGATTGGAAGGCGACTCAAGTCACCTCGGGAAGTCAAGGAAATGCGGTCAAGTCGAGATAATCAAAGAGATACATTTGCCGAAGTCAAGAGAATTACTTAAACAAGTAATACTTCCATACTGCCTTTCTTGAAGTCCTCAGTCCCAAAAGCGTGCAAAAGGAATAAACCAATAGGAAGCACTGCACCTGTGTCAGAACTCTGAAAAGCTGAATACTCATTCATACGAGGAAATGTCAATTTCAAGAATTGCAACAAGACAAGCCAACGACCACAAGTGTCTTTTGAAAATTAGCCTATCTCTTCAACGGGTAAATTTTCAAAAGAACACTATAAAAGGTTGAGGAATCTATTTGAGAGAAGTTGGTTACCTTGACAATCAGAAAACAAACACGAACAAGAAAAGCAATATCTGTAACCAAAAATATTCTCAAATCATTCAAGTTCAATCCTCAAGCCTACATTACGAACGAAATCAATCCAACACTCACCTGTGAAGGAAAGACAACTTCAATCAGTTGAAGAGGAAACATTTGAAGAATCAAGGGGTCTACACTCCACGGAGGATTGTAGAAAGGTTCAAAGACGAACCAGTCTCAAGTTTTTGGAGGGCTTCGTGATCAAATCCAAGAAGCTTGAGCAAGTGGGCTGTAGTAGCAAGGCAAAGCCGCCTGCCTGTGAAGAAGAAGCTCGAGTCGCACGAGAAGCCATTTGTGTGACCAAGGCATCTCGGATCGAGTCCCAAAGGATCAAGTCATTTGTGTGATCAGACTTGCATCTGGATCTGTTAACCACTTTGTATATTGATCAATACTTAGTGGATTCCTCCAGGAGTTGGAGAAGAGATGAGTAGAAGAATTACATTTCAAAGACTTTAATTTCGCACATTGCTTTAATATCTGCTGATAAATTTGCTATCCAATTGATAATCAACAAAGTGCTAAAACCAAGCATTAAAACATATTTAACCAAAATTCAAGGGTGTAAAGTCTTCCGTTGAAAACATATCACGGTCGAGTTAAGTCTTTAGTCAAAACAATTTGAGTTATTCCATCAACGGCTCGATCAGTCCGTTGAGTGACTAACTATTTGATTAACTAACTTAGCTGTCCACCAAGGACTCAGCTGTGAAGTATTAACTCTGAACGTTTTTAAAAGGACTAAATCGAAAAGTTGGTAAGGTTTATTCAACCCCCCCTTCTAAACCTTACACCCACACCCCTTGGGACCTACACAAGGGATACACGTGTTTGGTTGAATTCGGATGATGGTTTGGTTACCTCGAAGGTGGCATGTGATCATATCTGTCCCCATTACCTGGCAGTCAAGAGGGGGTCTTGGATTTGGTCGCAACATATCCCAGAACGGCGATCGGTGGTGGCATGGCGGGCTATCCACAATCGACTGGCTGTCTTGGATTTACTATGGGCTAGGGGAAGTTTTACGGGCCCCTTGGGTTGCGCGCTTTGTCGCGAATTTGCTAGAATCGGTTGATCATTTATTTGTCTCTTGTGTCTTTGCAGGAGCTCTCTGGCGATGGATCTTTGATTCATTCAACGTTCACCCTTTTGAGGCTCATAGCTTTAATGAATTTATGGTGTGTTTAATGAACTTTCATTTTAGTGAGCAGGTTACTTTCCTCTGGCGTGTGGCTATCATTTCCTGCATATGGATTATCTGGCATATCCGAAATGAGCTGGTTTTTCACAACAAGATTTGGAATATGGAGGCGGCTACTATCCATCTTCAGGTACTAATTGTAGAATCATCATCGTTGGATCGGGGTTGCATGCACAACGATCAACAAGACCTTCTCATCTGTGCAACCTGCGAGTCCTTGGGCGGGCTAGACAAGCTCCGAAGATCATAGAGGTTAACTGGCAAAAACCCCTCCCGGGTTAGACCAAGGTAAATACTGATGGCAGTTCATCGGGGGCACCGGGATATCTCACTGCTTCCGGGGTTTTCTGGAATTGTAGAGGTTTCTTTTGGGGTTGTTTTGTTCATCATTGTGGTTCGGGCTATGCGTTTGAAGCTGAATTGGTCGCAGTAATGTGGGCAATTCAGTATGCTTTTGAGAAGGGTTGGACTCAACTTTAGCTGGAGTCGGATTCCATGTATGTAGCGAACTTGCTAGAGAAGACATCAGCGGAAGTCCCATGGAGCCACCTTAGTCATTGGTGCCACACTCTACATCTTCTCGCACAGATGGATTTTGTAGTCTCACATATATTTAGGGAAGGCAATCGGGTAGCTGACATGTTGAGCAAGAAGATGGAGTACGTCACATGGTGGGGCGTCCCGCCCACAGAGCTCGCTCAATATCTCACTGAATACTATGTTGGCCAATCCAACTATAGGTTTGTTAATTAGGGCGTCCCCGCTTCAGGTTTCTTTTCCCATTTTTTGGATGCCTATTTTTTTCCTGGGGGGTACTCTTTTTCCTTCCAAGGGTTTTTCCCACAAGGGTGGGTTTTACCTTGGGAGGTTTTAACGAGGCCCCAACCATTCAGCCATTCGGTCGGCTTGTGACCATTTCGTTTTCTTTATAACATTGTTTCCAGGCTTACATTTGGTTACCTAATCACAGGACAACTCTCTTTTTTCATTTTTATATATTATTCGAATTTATTCAAAAAACATAGACAATGCAGTAACAAAGAATGTATGCTTTGAATGAATCATTTTATTGATCATAGCATTCTTGTCCTTTACACAGTTGTTTACAACACGTATCAGAGCTATATTATTATACATATCAATACACAAATTTAAGCTTAGATACATATAGAGTGAAAATTACAGGGAAATACACTGAGCTTATTTACAACAAAATACATGTAGAGGTTTGCAGCAACACTTCAACGCCTTTGCTGCTTCCTTCCTCTCTCTTCTTCAGCTCTTCTTCTGTCGGCATCAACTATCTTCCTCTTTCTTTCCTCTTCTTCTCTTTTCTTCTTTTCATAGGCCCGTTTGGCAGCAGGGTCATCCATTTGCTTCCTCTCGAGCCATTCTCTTGTTTGCCTCTCATTTTATTCTTCTTGCCACTTCTTCACCTCAGCGTTCTTTCGTTGAAATTCGAGATTTGCAAGGTGATCATATCCAGCCCAATATATAATGCCTTTCTTTTCAGGATCTACATACGATATGTCTTTTGGTTTTGGTCGAGGTTGAGAGCCTCTTCCACCACCACTTCTTTCCCTTCCTGACTCAGCTCCCCTACCTCTGGGAGTGTACTTTACTAGAGTCTTCTGCTTTCCAGCCGAGTGACTGCTGGAAGTCTGCTGCTTTTCAGTTTCTTTACATAAGTCCAAACCTTTCTCCCAGTACAAGTCCCATGCTTGAGACAGAGTCATTCCTTGAAATTAGCCTCCTGATTCTAGAGTCTTAAACTCCTCAATTGATCTGGGCTCAGATCCATCATCAGGCATAGTGATTTCCTTAGGGGGCTTGATCGCAGCGTAGTCCTTCCCGGCTGGAGGACCACCATATTGTTTCCTTATCTCCTGAACGCGAGCTTCTTGCTTTTTAGCTAACTCCTCAAATTCAGCTTCAATGACCTTTCTTTTATCTGCCATGGCCACTGCAGCTTTCTCGATGGGTAAGGTCACAGGGAGTTTGCTGAGAATGGAGGCAGTGACATCACCTAGCGGAGGGGTTTCAGCAAACATCAACTTTAAATCTTTCGAACTCCCTTCCTCCTTAGCTATGTCATCTCCTTGCTTCATTTTCTCTTCCTTCAATCCCTTAAGGGACTCCTCTTCCCCCTTTTTGGCATCATCATCAAAAGAAAGAGGTATCCCAGGGAACAATCCGCTGAGGAGAAAGTATTAGTCCAAGTGGCTACTATAATCTAGAGGGGGGTGAATAGATTATCCCGGTTTTTCAGATTTTGCCCTCTTTTTCGTAAAACTCAAGCAAAGATGAAATTCTAAGTGCGGAAAGTAAATAGCACACGTCGATTTATATTAGTTCAACCCATCTAGGGCCTAATCTACTACCACCCCAGTATATCCGGGATGGATTTCAAAAAGAAAAAAAGATTTTATTAATTTACCAAAAATTAATACAACACCTTGAGGATTACCACAACCCTCTTACACCACCTTGAGGATTACCACAATCCTCTTACAACACCTTTGAAGATTACCACAACCTTCAAACACCTATCACCTAGATCACCCAAGTGTATTCTTACCACAAGAATACTCACAAGGATGTCTTGTGTTGAATGATGACCAAAATCAAGATTACAACTCAATAATGATTGATACAATATGAGTACAAGTGTAATCAAGAATTGAAAGCCTAGACCTCAAATTTGTGCAAGTGAAAGTGCTAAGGCTAATACAACAAGATATATGAAAGTGTTTGCTTGATTGCTCTTTGCTTGTGTAGAGTGTTGTATCTTGTTGCTTGAATGAAGCCTCTATTTATAGGAGAGGACTTGGCTTTCATTTCCGGACATAGGTTCCTCCTTGGGAGTGATTTTGCAAAAGCAACCATTTAAAATCATCAATAGAGCTGTTAGAAATCAATCCCACAAAAATAGGGAAAAGTCATGCGAAAATGCAACGGACGGTTTTTGATAAACAAGGAAGTGCGACCGGTCGTGCAGAGATAAGATTGAAATTGAATTTCAGCGAATTTTACACAGGGGACCGGTCGGAGGGGGTGCGCGACGGTCGCCTTAACAATGACCGGTTGAGGTTGAAAGAAATACGAAACAGAGAAGATCAACCAAAATAGCATTTGCTCCAGCTCCTGCAGTCCGGGTCGCCCTCCCCATTTTTCTTACGCCCCATTTTTGTTTCAAAACTCAACTCAAGGTACGGGTTGCCCTATAGGGCGACCGGTCGAGCCTGAAACAAATGTGTTGTCCAATTTTTTATCGAAAATAAACTCCAAAAAATACTCCGAAAAATAGTAAAAACATTTTAAGTCGATCGGAAGTATTTAGACAACATTTAGGGACATTGTTTTGATTTAAAAACTCATTTGACAAAATCGAACAAAATCATCAAAATCATGATAAAAACATTTATCTAACAAACCCCCCCCTTTTTGATGATTACAAACCAAAACAATTTTCTCGAGGACGACTTTGAAAACAAATCAGTTTTCCGGTTTACGAGTGAACTATCCGTTATTCCATACAAAGCTCCCCCTATCTATGAGCATATCCACAAGAGATATTGCAAAATCTAGAAGCACAAGCTATAACAAGCTTATATAAGATGCCTATAAACGTCATAGGCTAAGAAGCTCCCCTGTCTCAATACTTATAATCTTTTGCATTTGAGTCCATAATACAAGCCATGGACTAGGTATTCTTGGCTTTACGAAGCCATAGCTTAGCTTTTATTGCGAGCTTTTATTAGCTTCTTTTGGCTAACGAGCCAATTTCATGTTTCTCCCCCTTTGGAATCATCAAAAAGAATGTTAGGATGATAAAAACATCATACAATTATATCAAAGTGCGCAAAAGAGACGGTTTATCAACTGTTGAGCAATTTAGGCTTAAAATCGAAGGAAAATGGGAGAAATGTGTCATGAAGAGTTCATACGCTCATTTTATTTGCCAAAACATGATCTCAATAAGTATTGAAGACTTTTGGAAGCAAGAGAATCATGTAGAAGTTGAAATTTTCATTGCGACATTTCATCGAACACTTTGTGGGCGTGAAAATTAAAAGAGGTTGTATATAGCCCTTGTAAATGATTCAAGCCAAAAAATTTCATTACCAATTCACATCAAACATCATACAATACAACATACTAACTAAGCTCATCAAGATCATATGCACAATATAGCAAGAAATATACAAGAAAGTCATAAACTCAAGGGTTCAACCCAATTGAGCAAAGGAAGAAAAATTCTTACCATTTGATCGGAAAAGATGAGCTATGATGATGATAATCATGCTATATAATGTCCAAGTTGCGAATAGAATGCATGAAAACAAATTTTGAATGAAGTTTGTGTGAATATGGCAAAGGGGACGAAAAATGGCCTAAATAAGTTAAAATGAAGAATGCTAAAGACAGAACGGTTTTAATCCAAACTTAGGCTTAGGGCGACCGGCCGACGTTGAGGGCGGCCGGTCGACGTTGAGGGCGACTGGTTGCCCTCAACCTGTTCAGCCTACTGTCTTGTCATTTTATATAAAATCCGAATTTTCAACCAAGAATCCAATTTTTCGCCCCCTAAGTTTTAAAAACATGCAAAATGCAAACGTAAGCCTCATTCAATATGCATTATGCCTAACCGAGCTCGTATCGACGCAAAAGCCTCGAAAGATAGCGGTTTTGTAAAAATGTCCGCTAATTGATCTTGAGATGGTACAAAAGATATCTCAATTTTTCGTTTTGAAACACAATCCCTTAGAAAATGATGTCGAATCTCAATATGTTTAGTACGGTTATGATGAACCGGGTTTTGAGCAATATTTATAGCGGATATATTATCACAAAAGATAGGTACATTTTCAAAAGAGCATTTGTAATCCGCTAAGGTTTATTTCATCCAAAGAAGTTGAGTACAACAAAAAGCGGCGGAAATATATTCGGCTTCGGCCGTTGAAAGAGAAACACAGTTTTGTTTCTTTGAAAACCAAGAAACTAGGCAATCGTCTAAAAATTGACATGATCCTGAAGTACTTTTCCGATCATCAATATTTCCCGCATAATCCGAATCACTATAACCTTTAGGAGAAAATTTTTCATTCTTTGGATAAAATAGACCATATTGAATAGTGCCTTTCAAATATCGAAAAATCCTTTTAACGACACTCATATGAGATTCTTTGGGATTGCTTTGAAAACGAGCACATAGGCATACGGCATGAAGAATGTCCGGTCTACTAGCGGTTAAATAAAGTAAACTACCAATCATACCTCGATACTTTGATTCATACATGAACTTGCCTTTTTCATCTTTGTCAATTTTGACATTTGTTGCCATGGGAGTAGATACGGTTCTTCCTTCTTCAATGCCGAACTTTTTCAAAAGTTCTTTTGTATACTTTGATTGCAAAATGTAAATACCTTCTTGACATTGCTTAATTTGGAGTCCAAGAAAGAAGTTGAGCTCCCCCATCATACTCATTTCAAAATCTCCTTGCATCAATTTTGAGAATTTCTTGCCCTTTTTCAAAAACAAAGAGAGTTGTATCAACTTTACCCCTTATAAAGCCATTTTGCAAAAGAAAAGAGCTAAGTCTATCGTACCATGCACGGGGTGCTTGCTTTAAACCATACAAGGCCTTTTTAAGTTTATAAACATCATTAGGCCTAGAAAAATTTTCAAACCCCGGAGGTTGTTTTACATAGACTTCTTCTTGAATAATACCATTTAAGAAAGTGGATTTAACATCTATTTGGTAAAGTTTGAAATTTCAAGAATAGGCAAGTAAAATACGAATAGCTTCTAAACGTGCTACGGGTGCAAAAGTTTCATCATAGTCATTACCTTTTTCTTGACAATACCCTTGAGCTACTAACCTTGCCTTATTTCCAACAATGTTGCCTTGATCATCAAGTTTGTTCCGGAATACCCATTTTGTACCAATAATAGTTTGAGATGGAGGACAAGGTACCAATTCCCATACATCATTTCTTTTAAATTGATTTAACTCCTCTTGCATCTCTAAGAACCAATCCTCATCCTCAATGGCCTCCTTAGCATTCTTAGGCTCTTTTTGGAAATAAGAGCTTTCTCGGCAAATTTTCTCCGGGTCATCACTTTGTCAAGGGGATCACCAATAATAAGATCTTTTGGGTGATCTCCCTTAAATTTCAATGCAACGGGAAGATCCGAGGTATCACCTCTATCTTCTTGAGGACCATTTGAAGTGGACGTTTGATCATTTGATGTAGACGGTTGATCATCAACTTGAACAATTTGTTCAATATATCCTCTTCATCACTTTCATCATTAGGTATTCTTTCAACACCCGAAGCTTCATTAAATTTGACATGGATGGATTCTTCAACAACTCCACTAGTCTTATTGTAAACCCGATATGCTTTGCTTTTTGTTGAATATCCCATAAATATCCCTTCATCGGCCTTAGGATCAAGTTTGTCCAATTGATCCTTGGTATTCAAAATAAAGCATTTACAACCAAATATCTTGAAATAACTAATATTTGGAGTTCTACCTTTCCAAAGCTCATATGGAGTTTTATTCATTTTAGGACAAATATAAACTCGATTAATGACATAGCAAGCGGTACTTACGGCGACCCAAAAATATTTTGGAAGTGAAAATTCATTGAGCATGGACCGACTCATCTCTTATAGTGTCCGATTTTTCTTTCGGCTACTCCATTTTGTTGAGGTGTCCTTGGATCCGAAAAATTATGAGCATATCCTTTGGTTTCACAAAAGACTCTAAATTCACCATCAAATTCTCCACCTCGATCGCTTCGAATAGACTTAATAGTGTCTTCCTTTTCATTTTCAATGAGTCTACACAACTTAACAAACTCATTAACGGCATCGCTTTTATTGGTAAGAAAAAGAGCCCAAGTATATCTAGAAAAATCATCGACAATAACGAAAGTGTAATGTTTTCCACTTAGACTTGCCGTACCAATATCCCCATACAAATCAAGGTGAAGCAATTATAGAGGTTTGGTTGTGGAAATTTCATTTTTGGGCTTAAAACTACTTTTAACTAATTTGTTCTTTTGACAAGTGTCACATAAGCCAATATTTTCAAAATTCAATTTGGGTAGTTCTTTCACATGTTGGTTTTTGTAAATATTTTTCAAATTCTTGTATCCAACATGTCCAAGTCGCCTATGCCATAAACTAGTTAAATCATTATTGGCGACTAAATAAGAAACATTTTGACTAACCAAATCACTTGTACAAATTTTGTAAAGATTGCCTTTTCTATTTGCTTCACAAATAATTTCACCATTTTTAAGTATAAGGCATTTTTCTTTATTGAAGGAAACATTATAATTTGAATCACAAAGTTGGCTAACACTTATCAAATTAAACTTAAGCCATTCTACTAAAAGAACATTATTAAGAGAGAAAGAAGAGTTACCAATTTCTCCATTTCCAAGAATTCTTCCTTTGCCATTGCCGAACATGACCATACCCTCTTCTTGGAGCTTGATGTTGGTAAAAAGTTCTCTCCTCCCGGTCATATGGCGTGAACATCCGCTGTCCACGAGCCATTTTGAATCTTCCATTGTTGTTATAGCCCCTATTACCTACAAAAGAATTTCTTTTAGGTACCCTATAGTTTTGGGGTCCATGGGGGTTAGTCTTGAGACCTTTGGGTCTCCAAACATGTCTAGAGCTATTTCTCAATTTGCAATTATTAGCATAATGTCCAACTTTGCCACAATAAAAACAAGTAGGAGTATTATAACTATTAGCACGTACAAAAGTCGGACCTTGGTTATTTTTCTTAAAAACACTTTGAAATGGCTTATAACCAAGTCCCAATTTGGAATGCTCACCTCTTTGTGCATCTAAAATTTTTGTGACTTTATCTGTGCTTATGTTGAAACGATGCACATTATTTTTCAAACATTCAATATCTTTTGTGAGCGATTCCTTTTCGGTTTCAAGAGAGTAAACTCTAATAAGAGTAAGAGCATGAGCTTTGTCTAGAAATTCATAAGAGGTAAATAATTTTTCTTTTTCAACCTTAAGCTCCTTATGCTCCTTTTTCAAATTTTTGTATTTAACAATTAAATTTTGAAACTCAATTTGCAATTCATCAAAATCACATTGCAAGTCATCAACCATGGAGGAAGTAGAAGAGTTAGAGCGTACCTCATTGTTTTCATCGTCTATGGCCATGAGACCGTGTTCGGTTTCTCCTTCCTCATCGGTTGTTTCGAGTAGTTCATCCCACGTTTTGACCTCCGCATTTAGAGCCTTCTTTTTCGTGAAAGGCTTCCTTTTCTTTTGCTCCTCTTCATCGAGCTTTGGGCAATCGGCAATGAAGTGCCCGGATTTTCCGCATTTAAAGCAAGCATTATCTCTTGGTTTTCTTGCTTTATTTTTATTCACAAATTTTGCAAATTTTCGAACAAGTGCGGCCGTCTCCTCATCATCATCATCATTATCATAGTATGCATTATTAGAAGAAGAAGCAAGACCTTTAGGAATAATTTGCATACCCGATTGATTTATGGATGGTTTGGAATTTTTCCTCTCCTTGAGATAGACTTCATAGATGAGGAGGTTTCCAATAAGCTCGTCAAACTTGAGTGTCTCAAGGTTTTGTGCTTCCGTGATTGCCGTTACTTTTTCGGACCATGAGCCGGGAAGAGCATTCAATACCTTAGTCACCTTGTCTTCTTCGGAGATGACTTTACCGAGGGCCAGAAGAGGATTGACAATATTATCAAGCCTTTCTACCATCTTGGAGATGATTTCACCATCATGCATGTTAAAGTTTTCAAAGTCTTTAACAAGCATGGTCTTTCTTGCTTGCTTGACCTTCTTAGTCCCTTCATAAATTGTCTCCAATTTTTCCCAAACCTCATGTGCCGACCTTATGCCTCTTATGCGATTATACTGTGAGTCGTAAGAGAACAATACAAAATATTTAAGGCCTTACCGTTTAGAGAGAAAGCCTTTTTGTCATTTTCATCGAACTCCTTGAAAGGTTTAGGAGTCGAGGTACCATCGTCCGATTTCTTGGTTGGTTGATCAACTCCTTCAATGACCACATTCCAAATGTCGAACCCGCACTCTTGTAGAAAGCACTCCATACGGTCTTTCCAAAATACGTAGTTGTTGGCGTCGAATAGTGGTGGCTTGTTGGTGGAGGCGCCGGTGGTGAGATGAGCATCATATTTGGAAATCATCAAGCTAGCCAAAGAGTTTGGCTCGAAATGTTAGTCAAGTGGCTACTATAAATAGGGGGTGAATAGATTAGATTTTGCCCTCTTTTTCGTGAAAAACTCAAGCAAAGATGAAATGCTAAGTGCGGAAAATAAATAGCACACGTCGATTTATATAGTTCAACCGAAGGGCCTAATCTACTACCACCCCAAAGATATCAGGGATGAATTTCAAAAAGAAAAAAAGATTTTATTAATTTACCAAAAATTAATACAACACCTTGAGGATTACCACAACCCTCTTACACCACCTTGAGGATTACCACAATCCTCTTACAACACCTTTGAAGATTACCACAACCTTCAAACAACTATCACCTAGATCACCCAAGTGTATTCTTACCACAAGAATACTCACAAGGATGTCTTGTGTTGAATGATGACCAAAATCAAGATTACAACTCAATAATGATTGATACAATGATGAGTACAAGTGTAATCAAGAATTGAAAGCCTAGACCTCAAATTTGTGCAAGTGAAAGTGCTAAGGCTAATACAACAAGATATATGAAAGTGTTTGCTTGATTGCTCTTTGCTTGTGTAGAGTATTGTATCTTGTTGCTTGAATGAAGCCTCTATTTATAGGAAAGGACTTGGCTTTCATTTCCAGGACATAGGCTCCTCCTTGGGGAGTGATTTGCTGCAAAAAGAAACCATTTAAAATCATCAATAGACGGTTAGAAATCAATCCCACAAAATAGGGAAAAGTCAGTTCAGAAAATGCAATGAGATAGTTTCTTCGATAAACAAATGTGCGGTCACAACAGAGATAAGATTGAAATTGAATTTTTAATTTTACAGGGGGACCGATCGGAGGAAGGTCGATCGTCGCCTTAACAATGACCGGTTGAGGTTGAAAGAAATCGAAAACAGAGAAGATCAACCAAAATAGCTGCTCCCGGCCGGTCGTGGGTCGTTTCGGCCGCTCTCCCCATTTTTCTTACACCCCATTTTTTTGTTTCAAAACTCAACTCAAGGTACGGGTTGCCCTATAGGGCGAACGGTCGAGCTCGAAACAAATGTGTTGTCCAATTTTTTATCGAAAATAAACTCCAAAAAATACTCCAAAAAATAGTAAAAAGATTTTAAGTCGATCGGAAGTATTTAGACAACATTTAGGGACATTGTTTTGATTTAAAAACTCATTTGACAAAATCGAACAAAATCATCAAAATCATGATAAAAACATTTATCTAATGAGAAAGTCCACTTTGTTGGTCGAGTTCTGCTTAGAGTCTACTGCATCATACGCCTTTTGAAATTCCGAGAGAGTGACCCTAGACTCGACTAATACGATCTTCATTTCAGCCATGAGAAGACTGAATTTGTCATTCATGCTGTTCTCGAGTCTGGTAATCTCATTCTTGTGGAAATGTTGTAGCAGCTCCATATCCGACTTATGGGACTTGTCAATCCTTGCAATATACTCCTTCATCCGTTGTTGATACATGGAATTGTCCGCACTCCACAATAGCATTTTTGCAAACAAGACCTTGAAGTGGTAGACTTGCTCAGATCGCATAGCTGTCTGCTGCGCAGCCCATTCCCTGATGCACACTACAATCCCTCTCAAATCAGATGTGAGGATGGCATCACGATTGTCCAATCTGAGGTCCAAAGATTCTTGATGGCATTCCATCTTCTCAATTTCTTCCCGGATAGTCTTGAAAGTTTTTACTTTAACTCGGTGCGGAGGTTGACTCGGTTCTTTGGCCATTCGCATCAAAATCAAATCCATTAGAACAATGGTATCCGGGGGATGACTGCACTTCGTGTAATCGCATATTTCCTTAATTCTCTCGCAGATTCAGCTTCTTATTCTGGCAATTCAATGGTGAACGGAAATTCTTCCTCAAAAACATCATCTCGAACAAATGGGATCCCCGAGTCTTTTTCTTGTGAAGCCTCACCTTGTTCTTGATGAGTAGAAGCGACTCTCTATGCCTCATTTTTGGCAACTTCATTGGTGTGTCACAATTGTGGGAGCCTGTGACGGAGTTGTAGGAGTCGCATTACTATTGCATTTGTGGAAGCCTGCGCGGTGACTTCTTTGCGGTTTGGAGCATTTATTTGGTTTGCTCAGCTGACTGAGCCTCAGCTATCTTAATGGATTCTTCGGTCTTAGTGTTTTCTGCTAAATGAATAACCTGGTCCTCAGATGTATCATCAGCATCATCGGAAGATGATGAGACCTGAGGTTTTGGCTCATCATCAAAGTTAAATCTCATGCGAGCCGTCTTCTCACTGACTTAGCTCTGAGATTTGAGAACATCCTCAGCTATGTCCATTGTAGGATTTTCATGTTGAGTGGACTCACCTTCATCCTCCGATCCCAAAAATGATGTATCAATATTTTCCTGGGAATCATGAAGTGCGCTTATTTCCTTTTCTGCAGCAACACCTTCGATTTGAGGAATGTTCGAATCTATCAGCTCTTTACCTAGGGAAGTCTCAACCTCCCTTAGGCCTTCATTACCCCCAGCAGTCTCAATTGCTGCAGGGCCTTCTGCAATCCCTTCGACAGAGTGTCTTAGGGTCTTCTACTCTCCTTTGACAGACTCAGCTGTCTTAGGGTCTTGGATAGTGGCATCCATAGGAGTCTGAACCATTGGATTGCACTTTCAGAGCCCAGAGTGTTAACTCCCAGGCTTCACCATCCTTTGCCTCAATTTGTGGCGGCAAAGCAAAGATCGCCGCCTTCAATACGGTGACATTTCATTTGAAACAGATTTAATCTGTTTGAGCATCGTTAATATCACTGCTTCTTGGTAAGTTCATTCTCAACTTCGACTCCTAACTGAAATTGTGTGTCTCCCACAACAACATCCAACCCAGTTGTGGTGGAGAGAGTTTTCCCCTCAGCTAGCGCGCCAGCTAAGTGAATGAGAGTGGGGTCACTCTGCTCCTGAGACACGGCTTATGTTCCCTCTGAGTGTTGAGCCGCAGGGGCAGGTGTGGTAACACCTTCATCAGGGGTTGGCTTAGCTTGGGGGCCCAAAGTCCCAGCTTTATCGCCATTACCCTGCGGGCCATCAGTCGAGTGCACGGGGGACGTGGTGGTAGCTATGGTTGATGCAATCTGTTGCGCCACTCCCAAAGTGTCAGTCTAAAGGAGGGTTTGAGACGACTCTCCTGGACCTTCCAGTAGACTTTGCTCGTGCATGGCTTTGGATTCCTTCAAAGCTTGCTGCATTTCCAACCTCTCAGCTGCAGCAGCAGGATCCATGTCTTCATCACTGTCAGTAGACTCATGGATATGCTCATAAGTCTCAGTCTGCTAACAGATATTGGATTTCTCTAAGGTTCTTGCTTTCTCCTCCGCTTTCTCCTTCTCTTCTTCCTTAAGAATGTGGAGGATGTCCAAGCAGTTCTCTTCATTTAGGGCAGATTTGACATCTGAAACACCAAGGAATTGGAGAAGCTCTTCTTCCTCCTCGATGAACTCAGGGCGAGTGAACTGCACCCTTGAATGATCCAACTTCCATGCCCTCCATTCTCTCAAATGCCTTTGAATGTCAGGGTAAACTGGAGAGTACATGATCAAATCATCATCAAGACGCTTCATCTCAGTCTCTGAATGGGGGCCAAGGGACCTTGCTCCTCCTCGACTCGGCAAGAAAGATCTGTCCGAGGAGGTGAGACAACCGTTCTTGCATAGGTTATGTTGTCTCGATTCTCGCCTATTTGCCTCACAACCGAGTCTTCTTGAGTCTCTTCGAGTTCATCATCGCAGTCTTCTCGGGGACATCAACGACTTCGGAGATCGCTTTTCCTAAGCATCAGCAGCCTCAGTTTCTTTCTCAGGCTGAGTATCGGATTCAACTGCCTTTTCGGCTGCATACTTCTGTGTCAGCCGTCTTATCTTGGTGGGAACCAGTTGAATCTCAGGTTCCTCCACCTCTTTAGGCTCGTCAAACGTGAAGGCCTTTGGACTTTTCTTAGAGGTAGCTGCCTTTCTTGACTTGGCAATCCTCTTCTTCTTTACGATAGGGGAGGGAATATGAGGTTCCTCTTCTATCTCAATCGCCGGGTCAAGACTTACCGCATGGGCAGTGACTTTTGCATGGGGGAGCTTTCTTTGTTTTTGGCTGCGGGGCGGCGGGGCTTGATACCGTAGCTTTCTTCTTGGGTGGAGGGGTCTCAGTTGTGTCTTCGGGATCAGCTGATTCCCCCTCACTGGTATCAGCCTTCTGGCATGAGCTTTTCTCTGGGCTGCTGAGAGGTTTGCCTTGAACATCTTTTTGTTGACATGGAAGGGCTTGCCATGGCGGAGAGCAATACCCTTCACCTCCATTAGATGGCCAATCACCAGTGCAATAACCCAAGGAACATCCAAAGGACCCATCCTCCTTGTAGGTCTGTCAAAGACATTTTGGCAAATTCGGTGAACATAAACTCGGCTTGATTGACTTTCTTCTCTTGCATGATCGCAGCCATCACGATCAGCTTAGTCTTGGACAACTGGTTGAAGTTTCCAAACTTCATGTCCACACATTTGGAGACTACATCCATCAGCTTACGGTAGTCATCCTTCAATTATTCTTTCTTGGCTATATAAATAACCTTTGTAGCACACTCCGGCTTGGCCACCTCCTTCCAGGCCGCAGCTAAGTCGACATCTTTTTCAGAGATGTCCTTCAATCCCTCTGCGGGCAACAAGCAGTGCTCAACAAGGTCTTTTACATTGAGTTTGATGACCTTGTTGTGGACCGATGATCGGATTCCATCGTCCAGCACTTCAACATTCACATAAAACATAGCAATCTCTTCAAGGTACGTATGAGTGAATTGCATTGTCAGAAAGTCCTTCAGGCCAGACTTCTCTAACTTTTCAGCTATCTTCTTGACCAGGGCATCATCCACGCCCTGTTTGATCATCCCTCAAAATCCACAGAAGCACCAGTGTGGATTTGCTTTGAGAGCTTCACGAAATCATGTTTTGGAAGTATTTTCATAAATGTTTACCAATTAAAATACGAGAAAACTTGCTTGAAAGAACTAGGGTTTTTTGCTTAGTTACAGAGAGAATGCTTTTTCTTGCTGGAGAATGAATAATTCGCGTGAGGAGAGAGAAGGATGAAGTTTCGTATATAAGGAACGTGAAAGGACAATTTTTGGGTTTTGAAATTTTTGATCGAGATCAACGGCTAAGATTAGAGCTTCAAAACCGCATTTAATTCCCCGCATTAAATGCAGCAACATTTATATCCAATCATATGGTTTACTGTGCAGCTTTTACTGTGACTGTCATTATTATGCTGACGTCATCTTTAAAAACATTCCCGCTCAATTAAAATGACTGAGTTTTTGTCACTTAGCTCATAAAAAATCCAGCTTATGTCCAAAGTGACTTAACTCTACCCTCTCTCTTCTCATGAAATAACTCTGCTGTCGGCTAACTCGATACAACTGACTTTATGACTGGGCTGTTTCACTTGGCTGAAATGTGAAACTTTCTCTTTTTCAATTTTCTCATCTTCCATCTCTGCTGTTTGAGTCTTCTGAGTAAACTAACTCAGCTCAATTAACCCTAACCCATTCTTGAGCTCTTCAAACCTTGATTCACATAATGGTTTTGTGAATATATCAGCTAACTGCTTATCAGTTGAGATGTATTCCAAGGTGATGTCTTTCTTTTCAACATGATCTCTTATAAAATAATATCTGACATCAATGTGCTTTGTTCTTCAATGCAACACTGGATTTTGAGTGATTGCAATAGCACTAGTGTTATCACACATAATTGGAATTTCTCTTTCTTCAATATCATAATCTCTCAGCTGTTGTCTCATCCATAAGACTTGGACACAATAGCTGCCCGCAGATATGTACTCTACTTCAGCTGTGGATGTGGCTATTGAATTTTGTTTCTTGCTGAACCAGGAAACAAATTTATTTCCAAACATTTGACATGTACCTGAGGTACTCTTCCTGTAAACTCTACATCCAGCATAGTCTGAGTTTGAGTATCCAATCAGCTTGAATCCACATTCCTTTGGATACCATAAGCCGACTTCCCGGCATCCTTTTAAATATCTTAGGATTTCTCTTTTTTTGATCATGTGGCTCTCCTTTGGTGCGATTGAAATCTTGCACATACACCTACCGCAAAGGTGATGTCGCGCCCCGCTTGCTGTTAGATAGAGAGCAAAGATCCAATGAGGGCTCTATATCGGTTTGATCAACAACTTTTCCATCCGCATCCATGCCCATCTTCCATCTTGATCAAGTATTCATTGGAATTTGCATAGAAGACTTCTATTCCATACCAAATTTATTCATTAAATCTCTGGTATATTTTGTTTGGCTTATGAAGGTTCCAACCTTCATTTGTTTGACTTGAAATCCTAGGAAGAAAGTCAGCTCTCCCATCATGCTTATCTCAAATTTGTCTTGCATGAGGTTTGAGAACTTGTCGCACAGCTCTTTATTTGTGGAACCAAAAATGTTATCATCCACATATATTTGAAAAAACAGTATACTCCCTCCATCTTGAATCCTGAAGAGTGTTCTATCAACTTTGCCTTTGGTGAACCCATTGTCAGTTAGAAATTGAGACAATGTATCATGCCATGCTCTTGGTGCTTGTTTCAATCCACACAATTCTTTCTTGAGCTTGTAGACCTTATCTCCAATAGTTTTCTGCTCAAAACCTGGAGGTTGTTCAACATAGACTTCTTCCTCTAACAGTCCATTTAGAAATGCACTCTTCACATCCATTTGATACACAGTGAAGTTCTTATGTGCTGCATAAGCAAGAAACATTTTTATTGCTTCCAATCTTGCAACAGGAGCAAAGGTTTCATCAAAATCTACACCTATTCTTGGCAATACCCTTTGGCTACCAATCTTGCTTTGTTCCTTACAACAGATCCTTCCTCATTCATCTTGTTTCTGAAAACCCATTTTGTGCCAATAACATTTTGATGGGTTGTCCTTTGAACTTATTCCCATACTTTGTTTCTTTCAAACTGATTCAGCTCTTCTTGCATGGCCTGAATCCAATGTGTGTCATCCAATGCTTGAGACACATCTTTAGGCTCTATCTGGGAAATAAAACAAGTGAACATAGCTTCATGTTGTGCTCTGGATCTAGTTCTTATGCCATCTCTAACATCTCCAATCACTAACTCTGGTGGATGGTCTCTCAACCATCTCACATCAGCTTTAGCATCAAAAGCCTTCAAATTATCTATGCCATTATTATTGATGAAACATTTACATCCAAATATCCTGAAATATCCAACATTTGGCTTTTTTCCTGTCCAAATCTCATAGGGAGTCTTGGTCAATTGCCTGTTGATCATGCATATATTTTGAGTATAGCATGCAGTATTTATAGATTCAGCCCAAAATCTCTTAGGCAATCCAACTTTAGCTAATATTGTCCTTGCAGCTTCCTTGAGAGTTATGTTCCTTCTTTCAGCTACTCCATTCTGCTGTGGAGTTCTTGCAGCTGATAAATCATGAGCAATACCATTTTCAACACAATACTGAGTTATTATCCCATTGACAAACTGAGTTCCCCTGTCAGATCTTATTTTTATAATGGTTTGACTCTTCTCATTTTGAACTATCTTCATCAGCTGAGGTAACTTTTGCAGTGTTTTCTTCTTTTTACACATGAAAATTGTCCATGTATATCTTGAATAATCATCCACCACCACTAAGGTGTATTTCTTTCCACTTATGCTAGCTGGCTCAACTGGACCAAATAAATCCATATGCAACAGATGTAATATCCTTGTTGAAGAAGGATTTGGCTTATCCTTGAATGAAGATTGATCTGCTTTCCCATCTGGCATATATCACATACACTTTCTTTCTTGTACACTGAGTTTGGCAATCCTTCTACAAGATGACTCCTTGCAAGCTTGTTGATTGTCTTGAAATTCAGATGACTCAGCTTCTTGTGCCACAACCAACTTGATTCGCCTGTGCTTTTTGCTAATAGACACGTACTTGGTGTAACAGTAGACCAATCTACCACATACATATCCTTCTGTCTTGACCCTTACAGCACTATTTCATTTGATTCAGCATCTTTGATCTCGCTTTGTCATGTTGAACCCCACATTATAGCCTTTGTCACGAGTTGGTGATGCTTAATAGGTTGAAGTTGATGCCTTTAACATAAGCAACATCGTGATTTCCAATCCATTTTTCTTGATATATCATGTGCCTTTGATCTCCCCTGGAGCTTCATTTTCTCCAAATATAACTTTTGCACCTCTAATCTCCTTGAATCTTGGCAGGTTTTTCTTGTTTCCTGTCATATGTCTAGAATAACCATTATCCATGTACCAGGTTCCTTGGCACTCAGCTGTTCCTTGAACCTGCAATCAAGGAAATCAGTTTTTAGGTACCCATACTTGTCTGGGTCCTGAGGGGTTAGTGCTATAAGATGTTCCAACCAACATATAGCCAAATGATTTGACTCTAAGAGGTTCCCATCTATCAGTGCCATAATCATAATGAACATTAGCAAATTGTTTGGGGGTTTTAGGTTCATACAACTATCTCTTTTGTCTGTATGCTTGTGTGTGTGTTTTAGCAATTGCTTTCTTGGGGTAGTTGTGATACTTCTAAGTGTAGTGCTTGGGTGCATATGTGTGTTGATAATAGCTCTTTTGCCTTTGGAATGACCTTTGTTGAGGTTTAGGTCTTTGCCATTTTGGCTTGTATCCCATAGGTCTTTTGCTGATGTTTCACATTATTCCAATTAGCATAGTTTGGATAGTTTCTACCATTCCCATCATATGTATTTCTCTCGATGAAATTTTCGGGGTTTACGTAGCTCTGTTTGCTTTTCACGAGTATTTTTCGTTTGGAGTTTCTTTGAGGAACTTGGTGGATTTCTTCTTAGTTGTCCTCAAAGATACTCAATGGTTGTTTTCCTTTCCCTTTGTATCCAATGCCAGTTTGTATGTGATTGTGCTTTGAAGTGAATGTGGGTGCAGCATTTGGTGTTTTGGGTTTTGAAATGCTTCATTGCTTGAAGATCCTTTTTCGAAAATCACTCTTAGAATTTGACTATGCACAAAGGAATTAAATCCTATGCCTGTCTTATCTCCACATTCTTTTTGAAATGCTTCATTGCTTGAAGATCATCCAATGATTTGGATGCGTTTGCAAATGAGGCAATCACATTTTTAAGATCTTTCTCCCTCTTTTCTATATAGACTAACTCGCTTTATAATCTTGGCATTTTCGGCCTTGACTTAGTGTTCTCATCGCCTATGTGACTCAGAGTAGTACTCGGCTCTCTAGTCATTTGTGAGTTTTGGCTTTTCGGCATTTTGTTTTCCTCATTTAAAATTGTGTGTGAGGATTTTATGTGTTCAAAATCTTTCATCATTTTGCCTAATGAATCATAAAGATCAGTGGGTGATGAAGTGTGTGTATCACAGTCACTATCACTTGAATCTGAATGAGATGAGTTAGAGTGTACCTCATCTTCTTGGTCTGGTTGATCTTGTTCCTCAGCCATGAGGCAAATCATAGCCTCTTCGTCAGAATCACTTGAGTAGGCTGCTTCACTACTATCTCGAGCTCATCGCTTCTTTGGATTTGACTGTCTCAGTAGTCTCAGCAGCTAACATAGCTTTTCTCTTTTCCTGTCTTCTTTCCCTAAAGACTTTTCTTTCTTCCTCATTCCTATACTTGTTGATTGGTGGATAGGAACAATCAACTACAAAGTGTCTGGTATCGCAATTCGGCAAAGACGGGTTCTCGCTCTCGATCGACTCTGTCATTTCTTTGATTATCATTTCTTTGATAATCAACCCTTTGATGCTCAGTTTTCTTGGGTAGCCTTTCTTCCCTTGATTTAGAAGGAGCTGAATGTCTCCTGGAGGTCTCACCCTTATTCCTTTTATAGTTCTTATTAAAGAACTTGTTGAATCTTTTGACCATCAAGGCAATTTTCTCCTGGTCTATGTCTTCCTTTGACTCAGCTCTCTTTCCATCACTAGCCATCAATGCAGCTGTCTTGGGTACAGTTGTCTACTCTTGCTCTTTCTTTCTCAGCTCAAACTCATAGGCTTTGAGGTCTGAGAATAGCTCATGGTTAGATGTTCTTGAGAGGTCCATTGAGTGTCTCAGGGCCATGACCTTCATTTCCCCTTCAGCTGGGAGGCTTCTTAAAATCTTCATACACATTTCCTTTCGTGTATATTCTTTCCCAAGAGTTGAAAGCTCATTTGTAATCTCAAAACGGCATCCGGTGATCCAAAGTTTCACCTGCAAGTATTTTGAAATTTTCAAATTTTTATACAACAACATTTAATTTATTTTCCTTAATTTGTTCTGATCCTTCACAAATTAAGGTCAGCTTTTCCCAAATCTCTTTTGCAGATTTGCAAGATTTGACTTTATTGAACATGACTTTGTCCAATGTTGTAGAGAATGTCCTTGGCCACATTGTCCAGATTGCATCTCTTTATATCCTCATTAGTCCACTCAGTCCTTGGTTTTTCAACCATGGCTGGTCTTGCTTCAGCAGCAGCTTCTTCTCCCTCTGCTGCAGTTGCTCTGCGTACAGTTGTGTTCACTTTGAGTATTTGTAGTGGCCCATCCCCTATCACAAGCCAACTTTCATCATGTAATGCAGATAGATGAGCTTGCATACGAATTTTCCAATCATCAAATTCTTCAACAGTGAACATAGGAATGCGTGTTAGATTTGCTTCCATGATAATAACTTTGCTTGAAAAGTGAAAGACTTTGAAACGCAAGTGTTTAAAATTTTGAAAAGATAGAGATCTAGTTCAGTAACCAGTGCGGAAGGCTCAATGAACCAACTGCTCTGAGACCACTTGTAGGTCCCAAGGGGTTGAATAAACCTTACCAAATTTTTGATTTTAGTCCTTTTAAAATAATTCAACAGAGTTTACTCAAGCAGTTGTGTCCTTGATGGACAGCTAAGTTGGCTTTTCAGCTAAGTTACCCACTCACCGACTCGATAGAGTTGTTGATAGCATAACTTGGCTACTCAAGCCAAATACTTAACTTGGCTGGTTGGTTTTTAACAGCGGAAGACTTAACACCCTTTGTTTAGATTTAGCTTGTTTTACACACTTGATTTTTAGCACTTGGTTATTTATTAGTTGGATAGCAAATATAATACTAACAACAGATATAAGGTAAATATGCAGGAAAGTAAGTTTGCTGAAAGTAAATGACACAAATATTTTATAGATGTTCGAAGATGGGGTAATTCTTCTAATCTTCTCTTCTCCAACTCCTGGAGGAATCCACTATGTAACAGATCAGTTTACAATGCGGTGAACAGTCTGGAGACATCCTTGATCACACAGCTGGCTTCTCTTGCGACTCAGCTTCTTCATAGGGCAGCTGCCTTGCTACTTCAGCTCACTTCTCAAGTTCTTGGATTTGATCATGAAGCCCTCCAATAAACTTGATAATGGTTCGACTTGGAACCTTTCTCTGATCGACTTGGAAAGTAGACCCCTTTGGTTTCTTCAAAAGTTTCCTCTTCAACAGGTTGAAGTTATCTCTCCTTCACGGCTTGTGTTGGATCGAGTTTCTTTGAGTTTGAGGCTTGAGGAATTGCTTGAATGTCTATGAGAATATTTCAGGTTAAATGCTTGAATATTGTTTCCTTGTTCGTGGTTCAGGTAACCTCTTCTCAATGACTTCCTCAGCCTTTTATAGTGCACATTCGAAATTTTGCTCGTTGAAGAGATAGGCTAATTTCAAAATGTCACTTTGTATTCGTTGGCTTGTCTTGTCTTGGTCTGCAGTCCTTGATGTTGACCTATCATCGTATTAAATGTCTTCGCAGCATTGCAGGTGCCTGACACAAGGTGCAATGTTTCCCATTGGTTCATCCCTTTTGCATAATTCTGGGACTAACACTTTAGACCTGACAGCTTAGACATATTACTATATTGAGTAATATTTTTGACTTTAATCAACGGATCTAAGTCAGTTGTCTTGACTAGACTGCTGCATTTACCCCAGGTGACTTGAGTCTGCTCTAATCATTGGATTGACTCAACTGTCACTTCAACTTTTAGACTTGGCTTCTTGAGTTGACTTGACTGACACTTCTTACAGATGTTCCCCAGCTGACTCTCCTTCAGTCGAGTCCTTGTCTTCCTTCATGGCATTACTCAGCTGACACATAGCAGAGTCTTCTCACAGTTCGCAGTTGACTTCTTGTAATCCTTGGCATAGCTGACTTGGCTATGCTCTTTCAGCCCTATCTATTACAATGCAAATTACAAGAAAAATGGGGTGCCAACTTCCTAGTTTAAGTTTTACATGGTATCATCAAAATCTAACAAATAAATTTCCTAACAACCCCTTTAGTTCTTTAAAACTATTTCCTCTTCAACTTGATGAAGTATTCTTTCCTTCACTGAATGTGTTGGATTGAGTTCCTTCGATTTTAGGCTTGAAGAATATCTTTGAAAGCTTGAGAGTTTTTGCAGGTTTTCTTGCTTGAAATTGCTTGTAAAATCGGTTCAGATTCATTGCAATTGGTTACCTTCTCTCATACCTCCTCAGCCTTTTATAGTTCTTATTTGAAAATTTGCCCGTTGAAGAGATAGGTAATTTTCAAATAATACTTATTGGTCGTTGGCTTATCTTGTCTTGATCTGCAGCTTATGATGGTGACATATCCTCGTATGAAATGATGTCTGCAGCTTTTCAGGTCCTAACACAAGCTCAGTGCTTCCCATTGGTTTATTCTATTTGCACGCTTCTGGGATGAGCACTTTTCGACATGGAAGCATGGACGTATTACTATATTAAGTAAAGTCCTTGACTTCTATGCAACAGATTAATATCAGTTGACTTGTCTTGAGAACTGCATTTACCCCTTTGACTTGAGTAAGCTCCAACCTTTTAGGAATGACTCAACTATCTGTCAACTGCTAGACTTGGCTCTTAACTGACTTGACTGTCACTTCTTCATCCTTTACTCATTTGTCCACACTGGTCTCTCTACTTCAAGTCTAAGACTTCCATCTTGACTTCACACAACCGACACATTTGTGTCTTCACTTCATGCTTCAGTTGACTCATGTATTCTTCAACATAGTTGACTCCACTCAGCTCATGCAGTCATATCTATTACAAGTAGAAATACAAGGAAAATGGGGTGCCAACTTCCTATTCTAAGTTTTACATGGTATCATCAAAATCTTAATCATAAAATTTCCTAACAATTTCCTCATTTTTGATGATGCCAAAATATAAATAATTACAGCTAAGTAAGCAGTGCAGTAAGAAAGAATGTATGAATTGAATATGTCAATTTTATTGATCATATCATTCTTGTACTTTACAAAGCTCTAACATAGTATACTCTATACATTGTATCTGAGCTATGCTATCTATTACATTGTATCAGAGTCTCTTATTATACTAGAGTACAACAGGTATCAGAGAAAAATAGGAAAGATGATATTACAAAAAAAAAACTTACAAAACTTGTATTTACAATTAAGTAAAATACACTAAAGGGTTTCAACCTGTTCAACGCATCGGTTGCTTCCTTCTTCACTCTTCCTCTCTTATTCTTCTCAAAAGCTCTCTTTGCAGCAGGGTCTTTCCTTTGCTGCCTTTCCTCTCATTCTTTGTTGACTCTTTCATTCTCATCCTCTTGTCTTCTTCTTGCCTCCTCATTCTTGCGCTCCACTTCAAGGTTAGCAAGAGCTTCAAAACCAGCCCAGTAAGTGATCCCTTTTTTGTGCGGATTAATGAATCTCATATCCTTAGGTCTTGGTGTGGTGAAGTGCCTCTACCTCTTCCACCACTTCCAAACCTTTCCTTCCCTCTGTATAACTCAGCTCCTCCTCTGGGACTGTAATGTCTTGGTGCCTTTCCAGTCGAGTGACTACTGGAACTCTGTTGTTTCTCAGCTGATCTGCACAATTCAAGTCCTTTTTCCCAGTACAAGTCCCACGCCTGTGGTAGAGTCAAGTTCTTGAAATAACCTTCAGCTTCTAGAGTTTGAAACTCCTCTAGTGATCTTGGTTCACATCCAGTATCATGTATCGTGATTTCTCTAGGGGGTTTTATTGCTGGGGAATCTTTCAATAATCCAGCTGGGGGGGTCTTCGAACCTTGATTTGATGTCTTTGATACGCTCGGAGTGCTTCTCAGCTACCTTTTTGAATTCAACTTCCATGACCTTTCTCGACTGCTTGACTACCATTTCAGCTTTTTCCTCTACAATCAGCTCCTTCGGTAGTCTACTGAGAATCGAGGTTGTCACTTCACCTTGCTAAAGGGTCTTAGCAAGCATTATTTTCAAAGAAGGTTTCTTCATAGAACTACCTTCCCCCTTGCTTGCTTCCCATTTGCTTCCTTCCTTATCACTCTGTTGCCCTTCCTTTAGTTCCTTCATAGCTTCCTCTTCCCCCTTTTTGGCATCATCACTAAGGGGTAGTAGAGCGAAGTTTTGGAAAATACCACTCAAGAGGAAATCAAGTTTGTTGTTAGTAGAGTCATGATTTTCATGGGTCTTGGAGTACGCTGCTATGAATTCGACCTCAAAACCTTGGACTCAGCTGCCATCAGCTTCATCTCTTTTGGAGCACCTTAATTTGCTAACAACATTGGCCTCCATTCTTGCAATTTCGGACTTGTGCTGAAGCTTGAGCAACCCCATGTCAGACCTATGTGACTCATCCATCCTGAATATGTGGTCCCGTTGGCTCTGCTGGAACTTGAGGTTATCTGAGCTCCAAATCACCATTTTCGCGAATAAAGACTTAAAGTACGTGACCTGCTCACGCCTCAAAACCTTGACCTGTCCAACCCATTCTCAAATTCTCAGTAGAGTCCCTTTGATGTCTCCAGTGATGGTAGCTTCCCTGTTGTCTAGCCGTTGGTCCAAAGCTTCAAAGCCATGCTCCGTTTTCTCAATCTCAGCACAGATGGCTTTAAAGGCTTTCTGGAAGTCACCTGTCTCGCGGACTAATCCTTTGAGTTCTTCGGGGGGACTTAGACATTGTATCGGGCTTGTTATGCTGCTGATTCGGTTTCAAAAAGAATTTGGGCTTCAAAAGGGAAATATTCCGCAAAAAAAATCTTCAGGGAAGATAGGTATGTCCACATCTTGAGCTTGTAGAGCCTTTCCCTTTTCTTTCAGTATGTTCTCACCTCTGTATGCCTCAGTTGTTTCAGCTTCATCGGCATCTTGAGCAGCTATGTTAGCCTGTTGAACTGAATAATCCTCAGATGTTTTAACAGCTTCCTCGGCATCAGTTGTGGTTTTCTGTTGAGTTGTCTATTCCTCGACTGACTTATCAGCTTTATCGGAGTGTGATGGTGCCATTGGAGGTGGCCCATCAACCAAGATAAATCTCATCGGAGCAGCTGTATCATTGAACTAGCTCCGTGAGGTCTGTGCATCCTCATCAGTTGTGTCCTTGTTAGATGTATCAATGGGAGTGGACTCAGCTTCATCGTCAGATTCCAGGAATCTAGTATCAATGTTCTCCTGGGAATCATGAAGGGCGCTGATCTTATCTTCTTCATCAACAACCACCACATGATGAGCAGACTCATTCTCAACAACCTTCTTACCTAGGGAAGTTTCAACCTCCTCTAGGCCTTCTGTACCCTCAGCAGTCTCAAATGCTAATGGGCCTTGTTCATCCCTGTGTGCAGTCTCAACCACAGCAGGGTCTTCTACGTTTGCCCCTTCAGCAGACGGAGCTGCTTTGGGGTCTTCAATGGCATCCGTCGGAGTCTAAACTCCTTGGATTGCACTTTTAGGGCCAGGAGTCTCAACTCCCATGCCTTCGCTTCCATCATGTGCCTTAGATGCTTCAGCAGCGTCATCAGCCTGCTTTGGAGTTAAAGTCTCAGCTGACACAGTCAGAACCATCTGAGCTTCGTTAACTTCACTCTGCTAAACATTGAGATTCTCTCATTTGCCTCCAAAATCCATGGATGGTTGGTCTCCCAGAGTATCCTCCGACCTAGCTGTGGTAGTGTGAGTTTCCCCCTCAGCTGGCGCACTAGCTGAGTCTTGAGTGGAGGGATTACTTAACACCTAAGGATCGGCTATTATTCCTATTGAGTATTCAGCTGTACGGGCAGGTGTCTAAACACCTTATGCAGGAATTGGCTTGGCTAAGGTGCCCACTTCTTCACCTTCCTTAGCTTCATTGTCAGTTTTTCTGGTGCCATCTTCTTCAGAGTGCACAAGGGATGTGGTGGCAGCAATGGTTTGCACCACATCCATGACATCAGGGACAAAAGAGATTTGAGAGGACTCTCCTCGACCCTCTTGCATCTGTTGCTCATGCATCTCTTTTGATTCTTTGACAACTTGTCGGAACTCAGCTTTCTCGACTGCAACAGCAGGATCAATCTCCTCAATATCATTGTCGCTGCTATCAGTTGAGTCCATGGCAAACTTAGGTACATCTGAGAAAGGGCAAGAGTGGGGCTTCTTTGATTCTTTAATAGCCTTTGCCTTCTCCAAGGCTCTTTGTTTCTTTTCATCCCTCCTTTCAAAAAGAATAGCCATGCATAAATCAGGATCAAGGGCAGAGCTAACAACTATGTTACCCAGGAAACTTAATAGCTCCTCTTCTTCTTCGATGAACTCAGGGCTCTGGAATTGATGTCTTGAGTAACTCAGCTTCCAACTTCTCCATACCCTCAGTCTTTCCTGAATATCAGGATAAACAGGAGACAACATTACCACATCATCATCCTCATCTTCCTGAATAGGTGCGAGCGGAGCATGTTCCTCCTCAGGTTCTCTTGCATGCATCTGAGGGGACTGAACAATTATTTCTTCAATTTGTTCAGCTATCTCAGCTCCATGTTCCTTAGTTGTCTCTCGAACAGCTGGGTCTTGAATAGTCTGTTGATCCACATCAGCAGTCTTCTCGACTTTTAGTTGGGACCAGAGGAATTTCTTCCTCTTCTTCTTCCTCGGTGGCTTCTAGCTCCACCATCTTTGTCTTTTTTGATGTAGCTGGCTTGCGAGGCACAGCTGAGCGCATCTTCTTCACAACTGGAGAAGGTGTAGTTGTAACCTTCTTGGTCTCGGCTGTTGGGGCAGGTGCAACTTCTGGCACGGCTGTAGGGGCAGGTGCATGGGTGGACTTGGCTGCTTGAGTAGGTGTTGGCTTAGCTGCAATAACTCTTTTCTTTTTCTGAGTCAGCTTTGGAGAAGGAGCTGGAATGGTTGCAATTGTGTCCTCAAGGACCGGATCAGCTGATTCACCTTTGCTAGTGTCAGCTCTTCGTGCATGTGCTTGCCTCTAAGCACCAGATATATTTGCTCTGAACATATTCTTGTTGACATGGAAAGGTTTTCCATGCCTAAAAGTAATCCTCTTCACCTCCATAAGATGGCCAATGACTAGGCCATATCCCAGCGAGCTTCCAAATATACCATCATCTGTAATTGTCTTGTTAAGAACATTATGGCAGATGCGGCTGAAAACAAACTCAGTCCAGTTGACCTTCTTTTCTTCCATGATCGTAGCCATCGCGATCAGCTTTGTCTAAGACAATTGATTAAAGCTGTTGAATTTCATGTCAATGCATTTGGACACGATGTCCATCAACTTATAATAATATTCCTTTATCAAAGACTTATTGGCTGTGTGAAAATCCTTAGCAACTGACTCTGGCTTGGCAATCTCCTTCCATGTCGCAGCTAGGTTAACCTCTTTCTCATCTATCTCCTTCAACCCTTCCGTAGGCAGATGACAGTGCTTAGCTAAGTCCGCAGCAGTTATTTTGATATCCTTGTTGTGGACGGATGATCTGATCTCCCCATCGTGAACCTTAGTGTTCACGCGACCTCCTCGGAGTAAGTGTGCGAGAACTCCATCGTGAGAAATCCCTTTAGTCCGGATTTCTCCAACTTATCAGCAATCTTTTGAACCAGGGCCTTATCAGCTCCCTGTTTAGCATACCTTCGAAATCCACAGTCGACCTGGAATGGATTTTCTCGGACATTTTGATGAAATCATATGAAGCATCCATTATCTCGAAAAATAATCGTGAAATATTCGTTAAACCTTGCTTGGAGAACTAGGGTTTTTATTACGTTGTAGAGAGAAAACATGAACTTGCTTTCTGAAGACGAGAGTGTTGTGAGGAGAGAGAAAAATGGGTTTTGTTTTTTATGGGACGTGAGAGGACGGTTTTGAGAATTTGAAATGTTTGATCAAAATCAACGGTCTGGATTAAACATTTGAAACCGCATTAATTTCTCCGCATTAAATGGAGCAGCATTTATATCCAATCATAGGCTAAACGTGTGCAACTTTTGTTCTGACATCATAATTACGCTGACGTAATGCCCAAAAACACTCCTGCTCGCAGAAAACGGACTGCGTTTTGTCACTTAGCTCATAAATAACTCCGCTATCTTCCAAAAGTGACTCAACTCAACTTCTCTCTTCACATAAGGATCACTCAGCTGTCAGCTAACTCGATACAGCTGATTTCTCATCTTGTTTGTTTCACTTGGCTGGAAAATGAAATTTTGCTAATTTTCATTTCTCTCTTCTTGGTCTCTGTTGATTGAGTCTTCTAAGTTTTCTAACTCAGCTCAATTAAACCTAGCTCATTCTTAAGCTCTTCAAATCTTGATTCACATAGAGGCTTAGTGAATATGTCAGCTACCTGCTTATCAGATGAGATGTATTCCAAAGTGATATCTTTCTTTTCAACATGATCTCTTATAAAGTGATATCTGACATCAATGTGTTTTGTTCTTGAATGCAATACTGGATTCTGAGTAATTGCAATAGCCTTGTATTATCACGCATAATTGGAATTTCTTTTTCTTCAATATCATAGTCTCTCAGCTGTTGTCTCATCCATAGAACTTGGGCACAACAGTTGCCCGCAGCTATGTACTATGCTTCAGCTGTGGATGTAGCTATTGAATTTTGTTTCTTGCAGAACCAAGAAACCAATCTATTTCCAAGCATTTGACAAGTACCTAAAGTACTCTTCCTATCCACTCTACATCTAGCATAGTCTGAGTCTAAATATCCTACCTGCTTGAATACTCCATCCTTTGGATACCATAAGCCAACTTCTTGGCATCCCTTAAAATACCTTAGGATTCTCTTAGTTGCAGTCATGTGACTCTCTTCTGGTGCAGATTGAAATCTAGCATATACACCTACAGCAAAGGTGATGTCTGGCCTACTTGCTGTTAAATAGAGCAATGATCCAATGAGAGCTCTATGTCTAGTTTGATCAACAGCTTTACCATCTGCATCCATATCCATCTTAATTGAAGTGTTCATTGGAATCTTCATAAATGACTTCTCTTCCATACCAAATTTCTTTATTAAATCTCTGGTATATTTGGTTTGACTTATGAAGGTTCCATACTTCATTTGCTTAACTTGAAGTCCTAAAACGAAAGTCAGCTCTCCCATCATGCTCATTTCAAACTTTCCTTGCATGAGGTTTGAAAACTTGTCACACAACTCTTTGTTTGTGGATGCAAAGATGATATCATCCACATAAATTTGAACAAGCAGTATACTCTCTCCATCTTGAATTCTGAAGAGTGTTCTATCAATTTTTTCTTTGGTGAATCCATTGTCAAATAGAAATTGTGACAATGTGTCATACCATGTTCTTGGTGCTTGTTTCAATCCATACAGTGCTTTCTTAAGCTTGTAGACTTTGTCTCCAATAGTTTTCTGCTCAAAACCTGGAGGTTGTTCAACATACACTTCTTCTTCTAAAAGTCCATTAAGGAATGCACTTTTCACATCCATTTGATATACAATGAAGTTCTTGTGTGCAACATAAGCAAGAAACATCCTTATTGCTTCCAATCTAGCAACAGGAGCAAAGGTTTCATCAAAATATATACCTTCCTCTCGACAATACCCTTTGGCTACCAATCTTGCTTTGTTTCTTACTATAGATCCTTCCTCATTCATCTTGTTCCTGAATACACACTTAGTACCAATAACATTTTGGTGGGTAGGCCTTTGAACTAATTCCCATACTTTGTTCCTTTCAAATTGATTCAGCTCTTCTTGCATAGCCTGAATCCAATGTGTGTCGTCCAATGCTTGAGACACATCTTTAGTCTCTATCTGGGAAATGAAACAAGTGAACATTGCTTCATGTTGTTGGTTCTTATTCCATATCTAACATCTCCAATGATTAACTCAGGTGGATGGTCTCTCAGCCATCTCACATCTAGTTGGAGTAAGTCTGCTAGATTCAGCCGTCTTGCAGCTAAGTTATCTTGAACAACTTCTTCATCATAATTCAGTTGCAGACCTTCCAGTTGTCTTTGAGATTCAGCTATCTCATCTTTTTCAGGATTGAGTGCTCTCACACCTGCATCAACATAGAGACTCTTTTGCATAGTTGGCTGATTTTACTTCTTAGCTAACTCGTCTATGTCTTCTCCATTTACATTTGGCTCATCAAACACCACATGGATAGACTCTTATGTGACCATAGTCCTCTTGTTTAGTACTCTATAAGCTTTACTCTCAACTGAGTATCCCAAAAAGATACGTTCATCAGCTTTAGCATCAAAAGCTTTTAAGTTATCTTTGCCATTGTTATAGATGAAGCACTTACATCCAAAGATCTTGAAATATCCAATATTTGGCTTTCTCCCTATCCAAATTTCATAGGGAGTCTTAGTCAATAGCCTGTTGATCATGCATCTATTCTGAGTATAGCAGGCAGTATTTATGGCTTCAGCCCAAAATCTCTTAGGCATTCCAGTTTCAGCTAACATTATCCTAGCAGCTTCCTTGAGAGTTCTGTTCCTTTTTTCATCTACTCCATTCTGCTATGGAGTTCTTGTAGCTGATAACGCATGAGCAACACTATTTTCAATATGTTAGGAAATTTATCTTGTAGATTTTGATGATACCATGTAAAACTTAAACTAGAAATTTGGCACCCTATTTTCCTTGTAATTTGTATTGTAATAGATAGGGCTGGAAAAGCTGAGTCAAGTCAGCTACGCCTAGAAATACAAGAAGTCAACTAAAGACTGAAGTGAAGACTCCATTGCGAGACAGCTGAGTATGGCAAAGAAGGAAAGTCAAGAACTCGACTGAAGGTGTATCAACTATGAATCAGATGTATGGAGAGTCAGTCAAGTCAACTCAAGAAGACAAGTCTCAAGTTGAAGTGACAGATGAGTCATCCAAGGATTAAAAGCTAACTTAAGTCACCTGGGGAATAAAATAATGCAGTCACGTCAAGACAACTGAACGAGATCCATTGATGAAAGTCAAGAATGTTACTCGGAATGGTAACGTGTTAAAGTTGTCAGAGATAAAGTGTTAGTTCCAGTTGTGTGCAAAAGGAACAAACCAATGGGATGCACTGCACCAAGTGTCAGAAACGCTGCAATGCTGCAAGACATTAAATACGAGAAAATGTCAACATCAAGGACTACAACAAGACAAGCCAACAAACACAAGTGACTTTTGAAATTAGCCTATCTCTTCAACAGGCAAAATTTTGAAAGTACACTATAAAAGGCTGAGGAAATTCATTGAGAAAAGGTTACCTTGCACACCTGAGAAATCAAGCATTATTCAAGCTATTAACCTGCAAATATTCTCAAATATATTCAAGCAAATCCTCAAGCCTGAAACTCAAAGAAAATCGATCGAACACAAGCTGTGAAGGAAAGACAACTTCAAATCTGTTGAAGAGGAAACTTTTGAAGAATCAAAAGGGGTCTACTTTCCAAGGAGGATTGTAGGAAGGTTCAAGGTCAAACCGGTGTCAAGTTATTGGAGGGCTTCGTGATCAAATACAAGAGCTTGAGAAATTGAGTTTGAGTAGCAAGCGTTTGCCTGCCTGTGAAGAAGCTGAGTCGCAAGAGAAGCCAGCTGTGTGACCAAGGCTATCTCTAGACTATTCACCAATTTGTATACTGATCTGTTAGTTAGTGGATTCCTCCAGGAGTTCGATAAGAGAGGATTAGCAGAATTACCCCATCTTCGAACCTCTATAAAAATTAACTGTCTCATTTATTTTTCAGCACATTTATATTTCTGCATACTACATCATATATGCTGATAAACTCATATTTGCTATCCAACTGATTAATAAACAAGTGCTAAAATTAAGTGTTAAAACAAGCTTAAAACAATTCAAAGGGTGTTAAGTCTTCCATTGATAAAACCAATATATCCAAGTTAAAGTACAGGTTAAACAGCCGAGTTATTCTATCAACAGCTCTATCGAGTCTGTTGAGTGGCTAACTCAGCTGAATAACCAACTTAGTTGTCCCTCAAGGACACAGCTGTTTGAGTTAACTCTGTAATAATTTTAAAATGACTAAAATCGAAAAGTTAGTAAGGTTTATTCAATCCCCCCTTCTAGACCTTACTCACACCCCTTGGGACCTACAAGTGGTATCAGATCGGTTGGTTCATTGAGCCTTCCCGACAGTTCTTGAACTAGATCTTTATCTTTTCAAAAAGGTTTTAAACACTTGCATTTTCAAAATCTTTCATTCTTAGCATAGTTATTATCATGGAAGCAAATTTGACACGCATTCCTATGTTATTTGTTGAGGAATTTGATGATTGGAAAATTTGTATGCGGGCTCATCTATCGCATTACATGATGAAATGTGGCATGTGATAGAGGATAGGCCACCGCAAATATTAAAGTGAACACTTTGTAAGAAAAGCATTGCGGTGAAGGAGAAGAAGTTGTTCTTGAAGAAAGACTGACCATGGTTGAAAAACCAAGGATCGAGTGGACAAATGATGATATGAAGAGATACAACTTGGACAATGTGGCCAAGGACATACTTTACAAGACTTTGGACAAAATAATGTTCAATAAAGTCAAATTCTGCAAAACAGCAAAAGAAATCTAGAATAAACTAACTTTAATTTGTGAAGGATCAGAGCAAATTAAAGAAAATAAATTGTCTGTTGCTGTTCAAAAATTTGAAAATTTCAAAATGTTTGCAGGTGAATCCATGGATCAGATGGATGCAAGATTCACTGAAATCACAAATGAGCTTTCAGCTCTTGGGAAGGAATACACACAAAAGGAAATGTGTATGAAGATACTAAGCCTCAAATTTGAATGGGAAATGAAGACTATGGCTCTTAGACATTCCATGGACCTCTTAAAAACATCTAACCATGAGCTATTCTTAGACCTCAAAGCCTACGAGTTTGAGCTGAGAAAAAAAGAGCAAGAGGAGACAACTGTTCCCAAGACAGCTGCACTAATAGTCAAGGATGGAAAGAGAGTTGAACCAAAGGAAGCCATAGAAGAGGAGGAGATTGCCCTAATGCTTAAAAGATTCAACAAGTTCTTCAATAAGAACTATAAAAGAAACAAGGGTGAAACCTCCAGGAGACATTTAGCTCCCTCTAAGTCAAGGGAAGATAGGCCACCCAAGAGAGCTGAGCATCAAAGGGTAGAATATCAGAGCTCCCTCTAAGTCAAGGGAAGATAGGCCACCCAAGAGAGCTGAGCATCAAAGGGTAGAATATCAGAGAGCTGATAACCCAAGAACAGAAAGAGCTAATCAAAGAGCTGAGAACCTGTGTTGGAACTGCAGACAACCAAGAGCAGTTGATTGTTCTTATCCACCAGTCAACAAATATAGGAATGAAGAAGAAAGAAAAGTTTTCAGAGAAAGAAGACAGGAAAAGAAGAAAGTCATGTTGGCTGCTTTGAGATCTTTGAGACAAAGCTAAGTCTAAAGAAGCGAGAGAACTCGAGAGAGTAGTGGCGACTACTCAAGTGATTCGAAGAAGAAGCCATGATTTGCCTTATGGCTAAAGAACAAGATCAACCAGACCAAGAAGATGAGGTACACTCTACCTCATCTCATTCAGATTCAAGTGATAGTGACTGTGATACACACACTTCATCACCCACTGAATTTTATGATTCATTAGGCAAAATGATGAAAGATTTTGAGCACATTAAATCCTCACACACACTTCTAAATGAGGAAAACGGCCCATTTCAAAAGCCAAAACTCACAGCTCACTAAGGAGCTGAGCACTATAAGTCACATAGCTGATGAGAACACAAAGCTGAAGGCTGAAAATGCCAAAATGATAGCAGAGATAGTTGCTATATAAAATAGGGAAAAAGACCTCAAAAATATGATTGCCACATTTGCAAAGGCATCCAAATCATTGGATGATCTTATCATGAGTCAAAAAGAATATGGAGATAAGACAGGCATAGGATTCAATTCCTTTGTGCACAGTCAAACTCCAAGAGTGATTTTGGAAAAAGGATCTTCAAGCAATGAAGCATCTCAAAAATCCAAAACACCAAATGTTGCACCCACATTCACTCCTAAGCACAATCACAAACAAACTGACCTTGGATATAAAGGGAAAGGAAAACAACCAGTTGAGTATGCTGAGAGGACAGCTGAGAAGAAATCCAGCAGAGTTCCTCAGCAAACTCCAAACAGAAAATACTCTGTGAAAACCAAACAGAACTACCAGAAACCCCAGAAATTTCATCAGAGAAATACATATGATGGGAATGGTAGAAACTACCTAAACCAAGCTGATTGGAACAATGTGAAGTATCAACAAAGACCAATGGAATACAAGCCTAAATGGTAAAGACCTAAACCTCAGCAAAAGTCATTCCAAAGGGAAAAGAGCTATTATCAGCACTCATATGCACCAAGGCACTACACTCAGAAATATCACAACTATCCCAAGAAAGCAATTGCTAAAACACACACAGGTATACAGACAAAAGAGACAGATGTATGAACATAAAACCCCCAAGCAATTTGCTAATATGCACTATGATTATGGCACTGATAGATTGCAACCTCTTAGAGTCAAGTCCTTTGGCTATAGATTGGTTGGATCATCTTATAGCACTAACCCCTCAGGATCCAGGCAAGTATGGGTACCTAAAAACTAATTTTCTTGATTGCAGGTTCAAGGAACAGCTAAGTGCCAAGGAACCTGGTACATGGATAGTGGTTGTTCCAGACATTTGATAGGAAACAAGAAAAACCTATCAAGATTCAAGGAGATTAGAGGTGCAAAAGTCATATTTGGAGGAAATGAAGCTCCAGGGGAAATCAAATGCACAGGATCTATCAAGAAGAATAGATTGGAAATCACAGATGTTGCTTATGTCGAAGGCCTCAACTTCAACCTTTTAAGCATCAGTCAACTCTGTGACAAGGGCTACAATGTTGGATTCAATATGGGAGTGTGCCAGATCAAAGATGTTGAAACAAATGAAATAGTGCTGCAAGGATCAAGACAGAAGAATATGTATGTGGTAGATTGGTCTCTTTGCTACCAAGCACTTGTCTGTTAGCAAAGAGCACAGCCGAATCAAGTTGGTTGTGGCACAAAAAGCTGAGTCATCTGAATTTCAAGACAATCTACAAGCTTGAAAGGAGTCATCTTGTGGAAGGATTGTCAGACTCAGTGTACAAGAAAGAAAGTTTATGTGATGCATGCCAGATGGGAAAGCAAATAAAATATTCATTCAAGGATAAGCCAAGTCCTTCTTCAACAAGGATATTACATCATTTGCATATGGATCTATTTGGTCCAAATTTGAACAACCAAAGATAAGTGGAAAGAAATACACCTTAGTGGTGGTATATGATTATTCAAGATATACATGGACAATCTTCATGTGCAAAAAGAAGGAAACTTTGCAGAAGTTACCTCAGCTGATGAAAAGAGTACAAAATGAAAAGAGCCAAACTATTATAAAAATAAGGTCTGACAGAGGAACTGAGTTTGTCAATGGGATAATTACTCAGTATTGTGTTGAAAATGGTATTGCTCATGAGCTATCTGCAGCAAGAACTCCACAGCAGAATGGAGTAGCTGAAAGAAGAAACAGAACTCTCAAGGAAGCTGCAAGATCATCATGTTAGTCAAGTGGATTGCCTAAAAGATTTTGGTGAAGCCATTAACACAAAGATGATATACTCAAAATAGATACATGATTAACAGGCAATTAACCAAGACTCCCTATGAGATTTGGACAGGGAGAAAGCCAAATGTTGGGTACTTCAGGATATTTGGATGTAAATGTTTCATCCATAACAATGGCAAGGATAATTTGAAGGATTTTGATGCTAAAGCTGATGAAGGTATCTTTTTGGGATACTTAGCTGAGAGCAAAGCCTATAGAGTGTTGAACAAGAGGACTATGGTCACAGAAGAGTCTATCCATGTGGTTTTTGATGAACCTATTATGAATGGAGAAGACATTGAAGAGTTAGCTGATAAGATGAATCAGCCAACTATGCAGAAGAGTCCTTATGTTGAAGCTAAAGTTAGAGCAATCAACACAGATGAAGATGAGATAGCTGAATCTCAAAGACAGCTGGAAAGTTTACAAATGAATAAAGATGAAAGAGTTGTTCAAGACAACTTAGCTGCGAGGCGGCTGCATCCAGCTGACTTGCTCCAACCTGATGTGAGATGGCTAAGAGACCATTCACCAGAGTTAGTTATTGGAGATGTTAGAGATGGCATAATAACCAGATCCAGAGCACAGCATGAAGCAATGTTTACTTGTTCTATTTCCCAAATAGAGCCAAAAGATGTGCCTCAAGCATTATATGACATACATTGGATTCAGGCCATGCAAGAAGAGCTGAATCAATTTGAAAGAAACAAGGTATGGGAATTGGTGCAGAGGCCAACCCATCAAAATGTTATTGGCACAAAATGGGTTTTCAGAAACAAGATGAATGAGGAAGGATCTGTGGTGAGAAACAAAGCAAGATTGGTAGCCAAAAGGTATTGCCAAGAAGAGGGTATAGATTTTGATGAAACCTTTGCTCCTGTTGCAAGATTGGAAGCAATAAGGATGTTTTTTGCCTATGCTGCACATAAGAACTTCATTGTGTATCAAATGGATGTGAAGAGTGCATTTCTAAATGGACTGCTAGAGGAAGAAGTCTATGTTGAACAACCTCCAGGTTTTGAGCAGAAGACTGTTGGAGATAAGGTGTACAAGCTCAAGAAAGTATTATATGGATTCAAACAGGCACCAAGAGCATGGTATGATACATTGTCTCAATTTCTAACTGACAATGGATTCACCAAAGGCAAAGTGGATAGAACACTCTTCAGAATTCAAGATGGAGAGAGTATACTGCTTGTTCAAATATATGTGGATGACATCATTTTTGGATCCACAAATAAAGAGATGTGTGATAAGTTCTCAAACCTCATCCAAGGCAAATTTGAGATGAGCATGATGGGAGAGCTGACTTTCTTCCTAGGACTTCAAGTCAAGCAATTGAAGGATGGAACCTTCATAAGTCAAACAAAATACACCAGAGATTTAATGAAGAAATTTGGTATGGAAGAGAAGTCTTCTGTGAAAATACAAATGAACACATTAGTCAAGATGGACATGGATGTAGATGGCAAGGTTGTAGATCAAACCAGATATAGAGCACCTATTGGATCATTGCTCTACTTAACAGCCAGCAGGCCAGACATCACATGTGCAAGATTTCAATCTGCACCAAAGGATTGCCACATGACTGCAGCTAAGAGAATCCTAAGGTATTTGAAGGGATGCCAGGAAGTTGGGTTATGGTATCCAAAGGAAGGTGGATTCAAGCTTATTGGTTACTCAGACTCAGACTATGTTGGATGTAGAGTTGACAGGAAGAGTACTTTAGGTACATGTCAAATGCTTGGAAATAGATTGGTTTCCTGGTTTAGTAAGAAGCAAAACTCAATAACCACATTCACAGCTGAAGCAGAGTACATAGCTGTGGGCAGCTGTTGTGCCCAAGTCTTATGGATGAGACAACAGCTGAGAGATTATGAGATTGAAGAAAAGGAAATTTCAATTATGTGTGATAACACTAGTGTTATTGCAATCACTCAGAATCCTGTGTTGCATTCAAGAACAAAGCACATTGATGTCAGATATCATTTTATAAGAGATCATGTTGAAAAGAAAGACATCACTTTGGAATATATCTCGAACTCGATAAGCGAGTTAGGCGACATATTCACCAAGCCCCTATGTGAATCAAGATTTGAAGAGCTTAAGAATGAGCTAGGGTTAATTGAGCTGAGTTAACACTCAGAAGACTCAATCAGCAGAGATAGTCAATGAGAAAATGAGAAAAGAGCAAGTTTCACAAATCAGTCAAGTGAAACAACCATATCGGAAAGTCAGTTGTATCGAGTTAGCTGACAGCTGAGTCATTTAATGAAAAGAGAGAAGCAGAGTTAAGTCATATTTGATATAAGCTGAGTCATTTATGAACTAAGTGACAAAAATGCAGTCATTTTAAATGAGCAGGAATGTTTTTAAGGATGACGTCAGCATAATAATGACAGGTACAGCAAAAAGTTGCACAGTAAGCATATGATTGGATATAAATGTTGCCGCATTAAATGCGAGGAATTAAATGTGGTTTGACATCTTAATCTGAGACGTTGATCTTGATCAAAAATTCAAAATCCGAAGACATGTCCTTTCATAACCCTTATATATACGGTTTTCAGCCTTCCCTCTCTCTTACTAAAACTGTTCATCTTCAAAGCAAAGGCAAAGCAAAGTTCTCTTTTCTCTCGGAAACCCTAAGTATTCTCAGGCAAGTTCTCCAGTTTTTAATCGGTAAAAATCACTGAAAATGGCACCAACGATCGACTACTTTAAGCTCTCCAAGCAAATCCACTCAGGATCATCAGTTGACTTCGAAGGAATGGTCAAGCAGGGTTCTGATGAAACCCTTGTTAAGAAAATCGCTGAGATGCTAGAAAAGTCAGGCCTCAAAGCTTTTCTGACCATGGAATACTGGCACACTTACCTAGAAGAGGTAGCAGTGTTCTATGTCAACGCGGAGGTGCAGGACGAAGAAATCAAGTCTTCTGTCCACAGCAAGGACATCAAAATAAGTGCTAAGGACCTTGTTGAGCATTGCTTGTTGCCGTCGGAAGGCATAAAGGAGATACATGAAGCTGATGTAGACTTGGCTGTTGCATGGAAAGAAGTAGCCAAACCTGAGTGTGCTACTAAAGTAGTCTACACAGCTGACAAGAAATTACTGAAGGACGACTATCATAAGCTGATGGATGTCGTCTCCAAATGCATAGATATGAAGTTTGGCAGCTTCAACCAGCTGTCAAAGACTAAGCTGATCGTCATGGTTGCGATCATGCAGGGCAAAAAGATTAATTGGGCTGAGTTCGTGTACAGCTAGGAATGGCAATGGGATGGGTCAAAACCCAGCTCCGCATTAAACTCGTCCCGTTTAGGGCAGGTTTAAACCCGGTCAAACGGGTCCCGAGGTGGGTCTTGGACCCATTATAAGAAAACCCGTCGGGTCCGGGATGGGTAACGGGTCCTTATAGACCCCCCCGGACCCGTCCCGTATACAATTAAATTAAGTCAAAATATTAATATTATTTAGATCTAGTCTAAGCAAGCCTAATTTTTTTAAATTCCTTAGATGACCATTATGATGGACATTCAGAATTTGTTGTAAAACATTAAGGGCCCACTTGGGATATGTTTTTCTGATCCCTATTTCTATTTTTTGTTTTCAGTTTACTATTTTTTTTGGCTAAATAAACGAATCAATATGCCTGCTTTCGATTTCGATAGTCTTAGAATGAGTAATAAGATAGTTTTTGGTTCAGTTGGGCTCAAGTAAAGTTAAACCCATTAACAGGCCTTGAGAAAGAAATTTAAAAGAATATAGAGGCTGAATAATTGCCTCAGAGCAATTATAAAAAAATTGGCAGCAGACTTTAACGGGTCCAGTGGATCCAATCCGACGGGTCCCGGATCCAATGCGGGGCAGGGTGGGGCGAGTCCGAAGGCGGGGTGGGACGGGTCCCGGGTCCATGATTTTCTTCGCGGGGCAGGTCCTGGGTTTGGCCAAACCCTTCCCAGACCCGCCTCGTTGCCATCCCTATGTACAGCAGACTCTGCAGAATGTTTTGAACAAGACCTTTAACGAGGATGGATCCTTTGGAGGATCACTTGGATATGGTCTTGTAATTGGTCACTTGCTGGAAGTGAAAGGTGTTGCCCTTCGCCATGGCAAACCGTTTCACGTGAACAAGAGGATGTTCCGGGCAACCTTTCAGATGCCCAGAAGAGAGCTCATGCGAAGAGAGCTGACACAAGTGAGGGGGAATCAGCTGATCCCGAAGACACAACTGCTACCCCTCCTCCAAAGAAGAAAGCTGCCCCTGCAACTCCGAAGAAGAAGGTTGTCCCTGCAGCTAAGAAAAATGATGCACCTACCCCTACAGCGGAGTCGCCTGCCCCTGCAGCCGAGTCTTCTGCAGTAGAGGCTGAGAAGGAACCACAAATACCTTCTCCAGCCATAAGGAAGAAGAGGACTGCCAAGACGAGAAATGCAGCTCCCTCCAAGAAAAACCAAACAGTGTTCACTGTTGACGAACCAGAGGATATTGAACCAGAAGTTCCTCTGAGGAAGAAGAGATTGTTCAAGCGATCTGAGCTTGAGAAGAATAAGGTTGAATCTTCTACCAAACCAGCAAAAGAAGTTGAGGATCGACGACACTTAGGAAGAAGCGGTCTCCGGAGTAATTGATGAATCGTCTAAGTCACGATGATGTGCGCAGATACCATCCAAGACACGGTTATGCGAGAAAATGGTGAGGAAGTAAAAGCAGCGAGACAATCGAACCTACGATTGAAAAGGTTGTCTCTCCACCTGCCACTGATGTTGCTGAAGGCAAGGAGGAGCAGAGTATCTTGCCTTCAATCCCTGAAAAAAGAGGACAAGAAGACGAAGATGATGACGACCATATAATCATGTACTCTCCACTGTATCCGGACATCCGCAGACGCGTCACGAGTGTGGAGGGCATGGAAACTTGATCACTCAAGGGTGCAATTCGTGCACCCTGAGTTTGTTGATGAAGAAGAGGAATTGCTGCGATTTCTCGGAGTTAACACTGTGCTATAGGCCCTTGATGAAGAAAATTGCATGGATATTCTTCACATCATCAGGGAGAAAGAAAAAGAAAAAGAAGCAGAGGAAGCACAAATACTTGAGAAAGCCAAGATGTGTGAATTTATTGGTTCTCTTGACCACACTCATACACATCTCGATGTGTACTCTGATAGTGATGAGGATCCCATTGCAGCAGCAGAGAAGGCAAATATGCAGCAGGCTCTGAGGGAGTCCAGGCTAATGCAAGAGCAGCAATTGGTTGAAGGACCAGGAGAGTCGTCTCAATCTCTCCTGCAGACCGATCCTCTGGGAGTGGCACATCACATTGCCTCAGTCGTCGCTGCAGCCACGTCCCCTGTACAATTGGAGGATGGATCCAAATGCACTGGCGATGACACTGGGGTTTTGGGCACCCAAGTTGAGCCAACCCCTGAAGAAGGTGTTTTACCACCTGCCCCAGCGACTGAGCACTCAAAGTAAAAGGCCGCGAGTCGGAGAGGAGTGACCCCATGTTAGTCAGTCACTCGGTGGTGCGCTTGATTGAGGAAAAGCTCTCTCCACCCACGGCGGGGTTGGAGGATACTGTGGAAGACTCAAACTTGCAGTAAGGAGGCGAAATGGAAACAGAAAAAGAACCGCAGCTGAGTGACATTGACGAGGCTCAGACAGTTGAGTCTGTCCCAGCTGAAGTGTCAACTGCTTTGAAGGCTAATGATATTGTTCTTACAGTCGAGGCACAGGATGGAGATGCCCTGGGAGTTAACACTGCAGGCGTGAAGACCCTAAGACATTGCGACTATCGAAGGGAATGTCAAAGACCCAAGACGATTGAGGCGTCGAAGGAACACTAAAGGCCTCGCAGAGTTGAGTCCTTTGGAGGTATTCAAGGCCTAAGGGAGGTTGAGACTTCCCTATGTAAGGGTCAAGAGATACAGAACATTCCTCCAGTTCAAAGCGCTGAAATAGAAGAGGAGATAAGCGCACTTCATGACTCCCAGGAGAACCTTGATACATCATTCTTGGGGTCCGAAGATGAAGCTGAGTCCACTCCGATTGCAGATCCTAAGGACCCAGCTGAGGATGTTCTCAAACTAAGAGCCAGCCAAGTGACAAAGCGGCTCGTCAAAAATTTAATTTCGATGATGAGTCAAGCCCACAGGTCTCATCATCATTCGATGACGCTAATGATGTAGCAGAGGACCAGGTACTTCATTTAGAAAAATCAACTGAGACCGAAGCTGTTGTTAAGACAGTTGAGGCTCAGTCAGCTAGGCAAAGCAATCCAAAAGCTGACTAAAACCGAGTCAATCGCACAGCTTCCACAGTGCGCAGCGAATACGACTACACCGGCCTCCGTCATCGCAGGCACAAACCTCGCAAACTATCCCATATGTGCGTGATGATACCTTTCAGGAAATGTTTCCTTTCACTCAAATCCTACCAGAGTTAGAAGAAGAGACCGCCGCTCAACAGCGAAGATTCACTGTAAGAGAAGATCCAATCATCCTCACTAACACCATTGTTACAGCTGAATTCAACTTTGATGAAGAGTAGCCTGCAGCTGAATCAAGTGAGACAGCTGAGATTCGTAGGGTTTTCAAGAAAATCTGTGAAGATATTGAGAAGATTGAAACACATCAGGCCTCACTTGACTTAAGACTGGACAACAGGGATGCTACCCTCACAACCGACTTGAGAGGGATAGTAGTAAGGATCAGGGAATGGTCTCAGCAGCATTTTGCCATGCGACTCGAACAAGTTCGTTATTTCAAAGCATTATATGGAAGAATGCTCGCCTAGATGGCTGACAACGCTGATATCAAACAAAGGATGCAAGCTTACATCGAAAGGCTACACGAGTCTCACAAGACTAAAATGGAGCTGCTGCAAGAATTCCAGAGAAAAGAAATTATGCGCCTTGAGATCACAATGAATGACAAATTCAGCCTACTCATGGCTGAAATGAAGTTGGTGGCGGCTGAGTCCAAGGTGACTCACTCAGAATTTCGAGCAGCTTACGCAACAGCTGACTCCAAACAAAATTTAGCTCTAAGCAGATTCGACTTCATGCTCGCATGCATGTTCCCTGGGGTCCCTCTTTCCTTTGATGATGCTAAAAAGGGTGAAGAGGAGTCCCTAAGAAAACTAAAAGAAAAAAAGTCGAAGGAATTTGCAGCTGCGAAGGAAGGAAAAGCAGTTAAGGGGGAACATTCGAAGGATTTGATGTTGATGATAGTTGAAACCCCTCAGCAGGGTCAAATTACTGCCTCCATCCTGAGCAAACTCCCCGTAACCCTACCCATTGAGCACTCTGTTGTGCCAATGTCGGAGAAAAGAAAAATCATTGAAGCAGGGATTGAGGATTTTTCTAAAAAGCAGGATGCCCGCGTTCAAGAAGTGTTGAAACAATATGGTGGTATTCCAGCAGGGAAGGATCAAGATGTTGACCCTGACAATGGATCTGAGCCTAGATCAGTTAAAGAATTCAAAAACCTCGAATCCGAAGGCTATTTCCAAGGAATGTCACTAGCCCAAGCCACGGGATCCAGATCTTTGGGAGAAAGGTCTTGCATTGTGTGAAGAAGAAGCGGCGAGACTTCAATGATCACTCGGTGGTAGCGAGAAGACTCCCGTGTAGTACACACCCAGAGGAGGAGAAAGAAGCGGTGGTGGAAGAGGTCCTCAACCTCGTCCAAAACCCAAGAATATTGAATATGTAAATCCTGGAAAGAAAGGGAGAATCTACTGGGCTGGGTATGATGAAGTGGCCAATCTGGAAGTGGCAAGAAAGAACACAGAGGCAGTAAGAAGACAAGAAGAGGAGAACGAAAGACAAACTCAGCAATGGCTCGAGAGGAAGCGAAGGGATGATGCTTCCAAACGAGCTTATGAAAAGAAGAAGAGAACTGAAGATGAAGAAAGAAAAAGAAAGAGACCTAATGACTTTGAAAGAGCTGAAGAAGAAAGAAGGAGGCAGCGAAGGCGTTGAAGTATTGCTGCGAACCCCTTCATGTATATTACTTATGTAAATACATTTTTGTAAGTCATCTGCAATACTTAGTGATTTTCCCTGTAATTTTTCACTATGTATTTACTCTCGTATCTTAGCATAGATATGTGTTTTGATTTGATAAAGAATGCTATGATACCATTTGTAAACAGCTATGTAAAGGACAAGAATGCTATGATCAATAAAACGATCTATTCAAGCATACATTCTTTGTTACTGCATTGTCTGTATGTATCTTTGTTTTTTACATTTTGTTGAATGTTTTAAGTTTTGGCATCATCAAAAAGGGGGAAATTGTTAGGAAATTTATCTTGTAGATTTTGATGATACCATGTAAAACTTAAACTAGAAAGTTGGCACCCCATTTTCTTTGTAATTTGTATTGTAATAGATAGGGCTGGAAAAGCTGGGTCAAGTCAGCTACACCTAGAAATACAAGAAGTCAACTGAAGACTGAAGTGAAGACTCCACTGCGAGACAGCTGAGTATGGCAAAGAAGAAAAGTCAAGAACTCGACTGAAGGTGTATCAACAATGAATCAGTTGTATGGAGAGTCAGTCAAGTCAACTCAAGAAGCCAAGTCTCAAGTTGAAGTGACAGATGAGTCATCCAAGGATTGGAAGCTAACTCAAGTCACCTGGGGAATAAAAGAATGCAGTCAAGTCAATACAACTGAACGAGATCTGTTGATGAAAGTCAAGAATGTTACTCGGAATGGTAACATGTTAAAGTTGTTAGAGATAAAATGTTAGTTCCAGTTGTGTGCAAAATGAACAAACCAATGGGATGCACTGCACCAAATGTCATAAACGATGCAATGCTGCAAGACATTAAATACGAGGAAATGTCAACATCAAGGACTGCTACAAGACAAGCCAACGAACACAAGTGACTTTTGAAATTAGCCTATCTCTTCAACGGGCAATATTTCGAAAGTACACTATAAAAGGCTGAGGAAATTCATTGAGAAAAGGTTACCTTGCACACCTGAGAAATCAAGCATTATTCAAGCTATTAACCTGCAAATATTCTCAAATATATTCAAGCAAATCCTCAAGCCTGAAACTCGAAGGAAATCGATCCAACACAAGCTGTGAAGGAAAGACAACTTCAAATCTGTTGAAGAGGAAACTTTTGAAGAATCAAAAGGGGTCTACTTTCCAAGGAGGATTGTAGGAAGGTTCAAAGTCGAACCAAGATATCAAGTTATTGGAGGGCTTCGTGATCAAATCCAAGAGCTTGAGAAAGTGAGTGAAGTAGCAAAGTTTGCGCCTGTGAAGAAAGTTCGAGTCAGCAAGAAGCATTTGTGTAACCAAGGTTGTCTCTGGGATCTGTTCACTACTTTGTAAACGATCACATTACTTAGTGGATTTCTCCAGGAGTTCGAGAAGAGAGGATTAGAAGAATTACCCCATCTTCGAACCTCTATAAAAATTAACTGTGTCATTTATTTTTCAGCACATTTATATTTATGTATACTTACATCATATCTACTGATAAACTCATATTTGCTATCCAACTGATTAATAAACAAGTGCTAAAATCAAGTGTTAAAACAAGCTTAAAACAATTCAAAGGGTGTTAAGTCTTCTGCTGATAAAACCAATACAACCAAGTTAAAGTACGGGTTAAACAGCACGAGTTATTCTATCAACAGCTCTATCGAGTTTGTTGAGTGGCTAACTCAGCTGAATAACCAACTTAGTTGTCCCTCAAGGACACAACTGTTTGAGTTAACTCTGTAATAATTTTAAAATGACTTAAATCGAAAAGTTAGTAAGGTTTATTCAACCCCCCCTTCTAAACCTTACTCACACCCCTAGGGACCTACACAATACAATACTGAGTTATAATCCCATTGACAAACTCAGTTCCTCTGTCAGATCTTATCTTTATAATGGTTTGACTCTTTTCATTTTGAACTCTTCTCATCAGCTGAGGCAATTTCTGCACTGTTTCCTTCTTTTTACACATAAAGATAGTCCATATATATCTTGAGTAATCATCCACCACTACTAAGGTGTATTTCTTTCCACTGATGTTGGCTGGTTCAACAGGACCAAATAAGTCCATATGCAACAGATGTAGTATCCTTGTTAAAGAATGACTTGGCTTGTCCTTGAAGGATAACTTGATTTGCTTTCTCATCTGACATGCATCACAAATGCTTTCTTTCTTCTATACTGAGTCATGAAATCCTTCCACAAGATGACTCCTTACAAGCTTGTTGATTGTCTTGAAGTTCAGGTGACTCAGCTTCTTGTGCAACAGCCAACTTGATTCGACTGTACTTTTTGCTAGCAGACATGTGCTTGGTGTAGCAGTTGACCAATCCACTATATACATGTTCTTCTGCCTTGTTCCTTGTAGCACAATTTCATTTGATTCAGCATATTTGATTTGGCAAACTCCCATATTGAATCCCACATTGTAGCCTTTGTCACAGAGTTAGCTGATGCTTAGTAGATTGAAGTTGAGACCTTCAACATATGCAACATCTGTGATCTCCAATCCATTTTTCTTTATGGATCTTGTGCCGTTAATCTCCCCTGGAGCTTCATTTCCTCCAAATATGACTTTTGCACCTTTGATTTCCTTGAACTTTGACAGATTTTTCTTGTTCCCTGTCATATGTCTGGAACAGCCACTATCCATGTACCAGGTTCCTTGGCACTCAGCTATTCCTTGAACCTGCAATCAATGAAATTAGTTTTTAGGTACCCATACTTGCCTGGGTCCTGGGGGGTTAGTGCTATAAGATGTTCCCAGCAACCTATAGCCAGATGATCTGACTCTAAAAGGTTGCCATCTATCAGTTCCATAATCATAGTGTACATTAGCAATTGCTTGGGGTTTAGGATCATACAACTATCTCTTTTGTCTGTATGCCTGTGTGTTTATTTGAGCATTTGCTTTCTTGGGATAATAGCGGAAATTTTGTGCTTGATGGGTTTTGTGCCTGGGTGCATATGTGTGCTGATAATAGCTCTTTTGCCTTTGGAATGACCTTTGCGTTGAGATTGAGGTCTTTACCATTTTGGCTAGTATCCCATAGGTCTTTGATGATATTTCACTTGGTTGTTCCAATCAGATTGGTTTGGATAGTTTCTACAATTTTCATCATATTAATTTCTTTGTTGAAATCTATGGGGCTTTTGGTAGCTCTGTTTAGCTTTCACAGAGTATTTTCTATTTGGAGTTTGCTAATGGACTTTTCTGAATTTTATTTCAGCTATCCTTTCAACATACTCTACTGGCTTCTTTCCTTTACCCTTATATCCAAGGCCAATATGATTGTGATTGTGTTTTGGTGTGGGTGTTGGTGCAACATATGGTGTTTTGGATTTTTGGACTCCCTCATTACTTGAGGATCCTTTTTTTTCCAAAGTCACTCTTGGAGTTTGATCATGCACAAAGGAATTGAATGATATGTTTGTTTTGTCTCCACACTCTTCTTGAGTCATTATAAGTTCATCCAATGATTTGGGGACTTTAGTAAATGAAGCAATCACATTTTTAAGATCTTTTTCTCTCTTTTCAGTAGCAGCTAACTCTGCTTGGATCTTGGTATTTTCATCCTTCAGCTTTGTATTGTCATCAGCTATGAGACTTAGAGTACTCAGCTCTTTAATCAGTTATGAGTTTTGGCGTTTAAGTTGATTGTTTTCCTCATTTAATAGTGTGTGTGAGGTTTTGATGTGCTCAAAGTTTTTCATCATTTTGCCAATTGAATCATAAAGATTTGTGGGTGAGGAAGTGTTTGTGTCACTATCCCTATCACTAGAATCAGAATGAGATGAGTTAGAGTGTACCTTATCTTCTTGATCTTGTTCTTTGGCCATGAGGCAGATCAAGGCCTCTTCTTCAGTGTCACTTGAGTAATCCTGCTTCACTAAACCTGGCTCTATTATCCTAGCAGACCTCGTGATTTCTCAATGCCCTCATCACTAATGGCGCAAATTTATAAAGCGAAATACTTCAGTAATGGCTCTTTCATGCACGCAACTCTGGGATCCAGACCGTCGTGGGCTTGGAGAAGCATATTGAAGAGTCGACGTGTTCTTAAAATGAGCTGCTTAAGGCGGATTCATAGCGGAACCACTACCAAAATTTAGGGAGATGATTGGCTCCCTTCAACCTCTTTCTCGCCACCACCACCCATCCCAACCCCGTTCACGCCCTCCTCCGTTGTAAGCCTTCTTATCAACCCCTCCACCAGTTGGTGGAATCATGACCTTATTTAATCAATTTTTCCCCACACATAGTCACTCTCATGCTCTCAATCCCCCTTAGCCTCTCTCAACGCCCTGACAATTGGTATTGGTCCCTTAATAAAAACCATAAATTTTCTGTTAAGTCAGCCTACCACGCTATTTTCGACTCCCCTTGCTTGTTCCTAGAATTCCACCCCTTAGGCTCCTCCAGATCCGGCCCTTCACCATGTTGGAAAAAACTCTGGAAATTAAAACTTTCAGGGTGAATCCTTCACTTCTCTTGGAGACTCACAAACTCCCTGCCCGACCCGACCCGATTAATCTTGTCAGACGGCAAATCTCCGTTTCCCCGAACTGCCCCTTTTGTCCTTCATCGACGTGTCCTTGAGCCACATTTTATTTTCCTGCCCTTTCTCTTCCCATGTCTGGTACGCAATGGACTTACAAGAAATTATAGCCTCATTCCAACAACCCTCAGCGGAATTATGGGCTCGGGATGTCCTTCTCGAGTGTTTGAATCATATCGTTGAGTTCTTCTTTTGCTGTGTACTAACATCTGGGAAGCTAGAAACCGACTCCTCTTCGAAAACCTCTCATCTCAGGCCATCGCCATTGTCCTATCAGTCGAATCATCTCCGAGAAAGAGGTTCACAGCTTCATGAGCCTTGCCCGTTGTTACAGCCAGCCCCTCCAGGTACTCACACATTTTTTGACGGGGTCATCCAATGGCTAGGAATTGTGCAAGAGTGGGTATATTTGCAAGGGATGAAAAGGGTTCCTACTTGTTTGGCTACACTAAGCAATTCCCAGGCATAACTAACCCATAGACGGCAGAAGCCCTAGCCCTTCGAGAGGCCCTCACGCTCGCCCTCTCACTTGATCACCCACATATCTCATTTCTGGGTGACTCGGCCCTACTTATCGATCTGCGAAGGAAGATAAATGTCCACCTCCGGATTCTGACCCTGTTTTGCTAGATATTTATTCGTTGTTGCATTTATTTTCTTCATTTTGTTTATTTTGGATACCTAGGGCAGACAATTTAGTGGCTCACGAGTTCGCTCACTTTGCTAAATCTGAATTATGTACAGTAAACTCGCGGCCTTTCCCTCCGTCATTCTTGTCTCAATTGGTGCTGAACCTTTTCCAGTAATTTAATGAAATTACCTTTTACCTCAAAAAAAAAAAAAAGATGAATTAGGCTACCACAATCATAACTCATTAAATTCAAATGAACTCAACTCATTCAAATAACTAGACAAGACTTGCCATTGACCAAAATAACTAGATTGACCTCTCCAATGGCTCACTAATTTCCCCTATGTCCCATCAAACAACATAAGCAAACATCGAATATTTTACTCCATATTGCCAAGACTAAAACAATAGCAAAATGCACACACATGGGAGCCCACCATTTCTGCGATCCTTCCACCTTCGGCCGGTCTATCTAAACTCCCCATTTGTTCTTCTTTGGCATTATCACAACAATCATCAAAATATAAATTCAAAGTAGACATAGAGTGATGTCTTATATAAGTCTTTATATTTACCGTCTATTGCTTCTCTGTCAGCAGCCGCCTTTATTCAGGTTTGATTGTTTGACTTCATTAAATGTTTGACTTGTATTTACTAACCCTCACGTATATATAATGTTAGTTTGTTCTAGGGAATCTGAACTGAAATATGGATTTATGTGAAAGTTGTTGCCTTTTTTGGGTTTATGTGGATGTTTCCAATCTGGGTTGGATTTATAAGAGTGTCTGTTGAAAGTTGGGAAGAAAAATTTGGTGGGTCATTAATATTTTTTATTGGGAGGGTATATTGTTTGTTTGATTGGATTTCTGAGGTTTTAGGGTTTGTACACTGATTTGGGTTTTTTCTTGTTTGTGGTTCTTGGGATTATCTTGATTTCTGATGGAATTTTGATTGTATTGCCAATTTGAGTTCAAGAAGTATAATTTGGAAGTCTGAGAGTATTATTACAGGTCTTTATGTGTTTTCTTTATCCAGCAGCAGGAATTGTTGGATGGGTATTTGAAATTCAGTTCGAGTTGGAGATTTTTGGTTCCGGGATTTGAAATTCATTGCAACTGTAATCACTGCTTTGGAGTTTTGGTGTCTTTTGATGGAAATCTATAGTGACAGCAGAAAGTTTAGTTGTCAGTCTTGATTCGTGGGACTTTTGTCGAACTACTAGAAAATTTGAAGCGATATTCAATTTTGACACACCTATTTGTTATTTAGTTTGTTGGTTTATGCATAATTTTTTGGAGACTTTTTTGACTTCAGTGTAATCAGGTAAATTGTGGAGATTGTGCTTGCTGATCAGAGAAATTTGAGAATATTTTACAGATATTGAGTTTTAAACTCATGCGACATTTGTTTGACTTGCTAGCTGGGCAGTGTCTTTGGTCATGCCTTCTTGTTGGGTTTCATAGTTGAGAGAGTTCTTGTGTAGCTCTTTGTTTGAAAATGGCACAAGTTTTGTTAATTCATTTCGTGCTTGTGCTGTCACCAATAATATATGCTTCTGGGTTGTTGAAGCATGGAGAAGATTGTGGGACATACCGTATCAGCCACTTGGATGATTCTAGTGACGAATTGTTTTATATAGATGGGAAATTGGTGGATAGGTATTTCTTCTGTAAGTCTTTGAGAGACTATCATGAAAGACATTGCTTCCTTAACAAAAGTGTCAGAAAACAGTACTGCCGATCATTAGGTATCATCATGCTATGATTTCTGAGTTATTTCGTGTGGATTTTTCAGGAAAATGATTTTTTATTTGGTCGACGTTTAAAATTGTATACATTTGGTTTTTATACTAGTACTTGATTTTTAAAGTAGTTAATTATTCCTGTATCTTGCAGACAAGTTGCCTTTTCTGACGGGAAGAAAATCTCTAAAAACTGTGGTTCGAGACGGATCCAATGGGATTGATAATGATAAAACATTTCTTGATGGAAAGGATAAATATGATAATTCTATATTAAAGCCGAAAATGCTTGCCATGGCAATACCAGCTTTCTTCCTTTTATGTTGTGCGTTACTTTGTCCATGCTTCCAAGCAAGGAAAAGAGATGATGGGCATACCATTCTCACAAAGGAGCCAAATTCAAGTAAGTACAATCATTCACATTGTTTTGATGTTTACAATTCTTTTTTCCAGTTTTGACCCCCTGAGTCCTGAATAGAAATACTGATTCTTTTTTTTTTCCCTTCTCAGAATATGTATAAGATAAAAATGAATGGTTGTATTGATGAAATGAATTTTTACATACATATGTGGTTAGGTTGTGTACATTACATTTGTATATCGCACATGGTAAATTTTCCATGATTCCTTTCTTCTGTGTTTTTTTTTTCTTTTTCTTTTTTTCTAATTTTGTTCTCCTCTCCATTGCTGGCATATATAGTAGATAGCTAAAGCTCCTCTGGTCCAGCTATGACAGAATTTTGCTATGGAATTATCATGAGTAATTTAACCACATGCATGCATATTCCATCTTCTTAATGTTATAAAGTGTAATTCGTGTACTTTTCAAGAGTCGATTAATCACAATCAGTTAATGTATCAAATTTTCTTGATGGTATGAAATGAACTTCCGTCATTCAGAATCTAATTTCCCTCATTTGATGGAACAATAATTTACTTTTCTTGTTCATAACTGTTAGCATGATTGTCGGAGAATCGCTTTTGTGCAGTACTTCTTGCTAATTACAAGCAAATATCATCAATTTTACCATGCTGACCACTTCCTCATAAAGTCTCTTTGATTTATTCCACTAACTTTTGTTGTACTTCTAAATTAATTAGTTCAAAATTGACACTTTTTTTTCATTAGGAACTTCACCTTTTGCAAATGTTCATTAGCATCATGTATCCAATCAATGGAATCTTCAAAACTAGATGACTTTCCACTGGAAAACGATTTTATCAGTTCGTGGGAGTGTTACATCTTAAATTGAACTTTTTAGAGTTGTATGAGCAACAAATTTTTGTTAGGGAACCCCTGCTAGCAAGCCCGTCCTTGCTGACATTCACATTTATGCCTACATCTTTGAGCAGCAATTTATTCCTCTTAATCTTTGAAATTAATGCGTATTTATTTGCCCATTGTTAGATCTACGTTTCTAGAGTGATTGCCATAGATTCAAATTAGAAATATCGGTTAGGAACTCACAAGTACATGAAGATGGTGGAGCATCTTAAAATTTATTAGGACACCTTATAATTTACCAGGAACTTGGTTATAAAAATACAGTCAATGAATAATGATGGTTCCATTTGTAGATGAAATATGATTTGATATGTGAGGTTTAAACTATGTCGTCAAGAAGTTCCTTCTCGAACCTTTTATGTATTGTATTATTATATACCCACCTTATAAAAATCTGTGATGGGTAGCTCACCTTAATAAGAAAATGCACGTCTGGAAATTCAATTATTTGTATGCTTATTGTTAGAGGTTAATTACAAAAAGTACCCCTCAGGTTTGATTCCGTCTAACATTTTACCTCATCTGTTAGTTGACCTAGAATTTGTTGACGTCATAAAAAATTTGAATTGAAAATCCAAAAATGCCTCTGCACTACTGTTCACAAATTATGAGACAAAAGTATCCTTTGGTTGTTCATACAAGAAAAAAAACCTGCTAACTGTTAGAACTTACAAAAACATCATACAATTTCAACATAAACTACAACATTCCCCGTGAGTTTGTCCAGAATTATCCACTAAAACTGTTCAGATTCGACGATCTTATGCCGACAGCCCTACAAACATCAATTGAAACTCTTTTGTGAATTTTTCACAAATTGCACAACATTAAAGCCCTTCCCAGAATCTTACAAATACTCCCTCTGGTTTATGCAGAAGAAACAATTTCCACACCTTTGGTTTTCCATAAACTACAGAAAAGGTCCAAAAACTCTTGAGTTTCCAAACTGGATGTGGGTAATTTTTCCCAACCACTTCTTTTTTTTCTTCAACTGCATTTTTTTTGGAACCCGTTGGGGGTATTATTGACTTTACACAAATTCCGTTAGTTTTACCGCAGTCCCTCAAACCTTAGGGGTACTTTTTGTAATTAACCCTAGTTTTAAATTGGTGCAGTTTTCATATTTTAATAGCCAGGAACTAATAATATCTTAGTAGATTTTTCACACTCCTTTATATCTAAATGTATATAATATTGCACTATTCTTGCAGTGGATTCAGTTTCATCTCTCGAAATGAATCCTGCTTTTGAAAAGTTTCCTGGCAGTCCACAGAGAGTGCCGCCCAGTCCACTGAGAGTACCACCCAGTCCTTCAAGATTCTCCATGTCACCGAAACTTAATAGACTTGGATCTGTACATCTAAATATGAACCAAGTTGTGAGAGCAACACATAATTTCTCTCCATCGTTACGGATAGGTGAAGGAGGGTTTGGAACTGTCTACAAGGCTGAACTGGCTGATGGCCAGGTTGTTGCTATCAAACGGGCAAGAAAGGTATAGGCCTCATTCTTTTGCATAGTGTCAAATTTGCAGCTTTTGATACATCAATTTGTTATTACAGAGTAGCTGCTCATAGTGCAGCTTATTGAAAAGAATTGCTTAAATTGGTAGCTTAAACAGTTGTGCTTTTCATTATATATTTCTCGTGGTTGGAAATTAACGAAATTCTTTCTTTCATGATGTTTTCCATAATTCCATCGACATAGAGTGAGATAGGCTTTTGACTTGTGGTTATATTTTGTAGGGATAGTTATAAAAACTACCCCTGAGGTTTAGCTTTAGCCTAATTACAAAAAACTCCAGTTATCCTTCAAAATTACAAATACCCCATTGAGATTTGTATTTACCTAACAAATTCCCCCCTCTTGAGGATGCATTATGGGTGCATTTTGTAAGATAAAAACAAATGTTAAGGGGTTATTTGTAATTTTAAAAGAGAACTGGGTTTTTTGTAACTAGGTTAAACATCAGGGGTAGTTTTTATGTAATTAACCCTATTTTGTATGCTGCTGGTATACTTGCATAAGTGGAACATGTACCTTTCTGAAAAATTATTATTGTATCTTCAGTAAACATAGTGTTATATGATCTCAGATAATTTGAAATAGATGAAAGTAACTCACGCGGTAGAATACAATGCTGGAGAAATAAATTCATGCAACTATTGTAATTAATTCATTCAATTATATCAGTTCCCATCAACAACTTGCTTATAATGTTTATGTTTACTGAATTTTGAAGCAACTTTTACTTTCTGTGGTGTTGATGTGTTTTCTTAGGTACAACAGAATATAGTGTGTTGAACTAAATAAATATATATTTCTCGTTACTATCCTCGCATGCATATTTTTGTTAATAACTTCTCTTGTGGAACAAATGTAGGAACTCTTTGAAGCCCTGCGGACTGAATTTAGGAGCGAAGTTGAACTTCTGGCTAAAATTGATCATCGGAACCTAGTCAAGCTTCTTGGTTACGTTGAAAAAGGAAACGAGCGCCTGATTATCACAGAGTATGTGCCCAACGGTACACTTAGAGAACATCTAGATGGTAAAGCTTTTAATCTCGTCAATATTGCAAATTATCCTCTCATACACACAGCTACAGATCAACATTTTGGATGATGTTCTTGCTAGGTATTAAGGGAAGGATACTGGATTTCAATCAGCGACTTGAGATTTCCATCGACGTTGCTCATGGCCTAACGTATCTCCATCTATATGCTGGTAACAACACATTTTTAAAGATATGATTTCTTTATCTAATTGTTTTGGGAAAAAATGGAGCAATATCAATTATAAGGGGAAGAGCTGGTTGATTTAAGAACCAATACAATTTTCTTTGGTATACCTATAACTGAATGTCCTAGAGCAGCTGTAATTCTTGAATTTACTTGGAATAGGTGATGTGCATTACTAATGGGATAATTCAAATAAACCCGAGGTTCTGGCTAATTACAAACGAGATTTTTGAAAATTACAAAACCCCCCTTGAGGTTTGATTTTGCCTTACATTTCCCCTCTTCATCAGTGGCGTAGCCAGGAAATATATTAGGGTGGGCCGATACACGGAAATGGGGTGGGCTAGATAAGAAACTAAAAAAATATCATATAAATCTTAATTAATTTTCTTTTTTTAAAAAAATCTTAGTGTAAATTTTTTTCTGAAAAAAAAAATGGGGGTGGGGGGAGGCAAGTTGGGCCCCCCTTGTCTCCGCCCATGGTCTTCATGAGCAAAAAACATTTCAAAACCCCCATGATATTCGTAGAAATATTATAGTTAACACCTTAAAATTTAAGATAAAACCAAACGTAAGAGGCTTTTTGTAATTTTGAAACATCTCTGGATTTTTTTAATTAGCCCAAACCTCAGGTTTTTTTTTGTAATTATCCTTTACTATATATTGAAACCAGAGCAAACTATAATTTTGACTCATGGTGCAATCTTCTCGCATTATTGTATGTGTTACGACTCTCGATTTGGCCTAATTTTTTATATTCTCGTCTTTATCTTTCATTTTCTGGTGGTTCATGGCTATTATGTTCTATCTTTTTCTGCAGAGAAGCAAATTATCCACAGAGATGTTAAGTCCTCCAATATTCTCTTGACGGAGAGCTTCAGGGCCAAGGTTGCAGATTTTGGTTTCGCCAGGCTCGGAGATGACTCGGAGAAAACACATGTATCGACCAAAGTAAAGGGCACAGTCGGTTACCTTGATCCCGAGTATATGAGGACATATCAACTCACAACCAAAAGCGATGTTTACTCATTTGGGATATTGTTACTAGAAATATTAACCGGCCGCCGACCCGTGGACTTAAAGAGACCACCTGATGAGAGGGTGACAATTAAATGGGTAAGTTGTTCGTAATAAATTTTGTCAAGTTAAAATTATTAGAGTGCAAACTAAGCCAACGAGGGTTAATTACAAAAAGTTCTATTGAGGTTCACTCTAATTACAAAAATACCAAGCTATTTTTGATAATTGCAAATATCCCCTCGATATTTGTTTCAATTTTACAAATTGCACCTACGAAGAGGGGTGTTTTTACGAACCTCAGTGAGGTGTTTGTAATACCTTAAGGGGGTATTTGTAAATTTGAAAGATAAATGGATCTATTCTGTAATTAGGGTATGAGATAATTACAATAGTACCCCTGAGGTTTGGGTTAATTACAAAAAAAAAAAAAACAGAGATGTTTGAAAGTTACGTAGAACTCCTTGAGGTTTGATTTTATATTAAAATGTAAAGGGATAATTATAATATTTTTACAAATGTAGGGTGTTTGAAATGTTTTTGCTTATGAAACAGGTAAAGTGTAATACAAAATCAAACCTCAAGGGTTTTTTTGTAATTAATCCAAGCCTCAGGGGTAGTTTTTGTAATTATCCCTTAGGGTAGTAGAGCTCAGGGTCCTGGCAATTATGCTTCACTAGTAAGATTTGGTTGTTTTCTTTAGTAATGAGACGCGTAATACACGATTATGCAGGCTTTTCGGAAATATAATGAAGGAAGATTTGTGGAGATGGTGGATCCTCTGATGAATGAAACTGTAGATAAAGAAATCCTGGTGAAAATGTTTGGTTTGGCGATCCAATGTGCTGCGCCAACACGAGCCGATCGTCCGGATATGAAAGCCGTAGGCGAGCAGTTATGGGGAATTAGAATGGACTATTTGAAAAGTGAAAGGAGAGGGTGAAGATCATAACTCATATATAAGGTGAATGTTAAAACAAAGTTATGCTGCTTGGATGTTTTTTGTTCAACTCGATATATCATTCTTAATTATAGAGTATGATATATCATTTTTGGATTTGATAAATATCACTGGTTATGCCAATAGCAGTTCTGGAGGAAATCTTATAATTGAGATGTTTATATTTCAGTTTGTCTTTAGTAAACGTGTAGGTTGCCTGTAACATGCTAAAGGTGCTGAAATAAGATTAGCGACTTTGGATGATGTCTTCAACAAGACTCTTGAGATCACAAAGCTCCAACGCCTGCAAGTGTAAATTTTTCATGTAATAGTGAAACAAAGTTTTTAATGCTGCATAAGAGAAAGGTAAGGGTAGCCAAATGGAACCAAAACCAGATTCCAAATCCGAACCGGAACCGTGGCTAACGGTTCTAGGAATCGTTGACCGAAATCCGATTCCAAAACCAGAATTAGAATTGTGTAGGTCAGTTCTAGTTTCGGTTAATTGGTCTCAAAAACCGTGGAACCACCTACGGTTCAAACTGTCGGTTTCAAAGTTAAAACTGACGATTTTTATCTTTTTCGGGTAAAAATATGGTAGAAAAAATATTATATGTTTATTATGATGTTTTATATTCGCAACCACATGAGGCATGTCTTAAACCAAATGTTGTAAGTGAGAAACGTGAATTTTGATTCCTCTATACCTTGAGAGGATACGTAGATAACTTAATATTATTATTAATATTAAGTCCAAAACTTAATATTATTAATATTAAGTCTAATTCTTTTTCTGTTTTTCCTTTTTCTTTTTTTTTGTAACTAAAATTAATAAATCATTTTTTCAAAAAAATTCAAAAATTATCAAAAGGGAAAAAAAAACAGTTCTGGTTGAACCGGAACTAGAACCAACCGATTCCGGTTTGGAACCGAAACCTTCGGTTCCGGCACAATTTCGGTTCCTCATTTTGAAAGAACCGAAACCGCGGTTTTTGAATTGGAATCGGCGGTTCCAGAAGGACAAAAAAGAAAAGTATCATTGCATTTTAGATTTGATAGAAAAACTTGTATTTTAGGTGTGGAAAATGAATGTTAGAATATTCGATCAATATCTTTATCGCTCTTTTCACGTATTAATTTCATTTTATTTCTTGTCTAAAATAGTCGTTATTGATTTCTCTTCTCCCTTTTTATTATCTCAAATATATAAAGTTCTGTTAAAAAATCCAAAAGAAAGTCATGAATTGATCAGTTTGCCCTCAAACAATCTATCTATCAAAATCACCAATTTATTTTATGACCTAGCTCGGATGTCTTGTTAATTTCTAAATATCTGGAAAGAGTGTATTTGTAATATTTACAAATTTGAAGGAGAAATCTTGTAATATTCATCTTGTCATCAACTCTCTAGTCTCTTCCTTATTATAAGACCCAAAATAAAATTGTATTTCTACAATGAAAATTTTATTTTTCCTAAATACTCTCACATGAAATGATTAATTAACTCTAAAAAATATCCAAACTTTTCGTTTCTCATTTAAAATTTAATATCAGTCAAACTAATATAATAATAATGTTAAAGAGTGATTATTAATTTGGAGTGGTTGCATAATTGAGTTGTGGTTGGCAAATATTAGCTGCAGAAGTCAAGCCCAACTTTATTACTCAAACGGAGAGCATGTGAATATCTCAATATCACCAACCGAAGGAAAGCATTTTTTTTATTTTTGAAAACAACCAAAAGAAAGCATGTGAATGCACAAACATCACAATTTTCCTCTTCTTTTCTCCACTCTATAAAGAAATCGCAAACCTTTTCTTCCACTAAATATTTTTCAAAAAAGAGAGAGAGAGAAAGAGTTACCCCTTGTTCCCACTAAAAAAGATTACAATTTACCAATAGATATGATTTTCTAACTAAATTTTACAATTATTTATAAAATTACAATTTTGCAGATTTAATTTACCGATAGAAATATTATAAATATACAGACCAATTTCTTGACATATCTCAAGCTAGTTTTTAAATTTACCGAGAAATATTATAAATATTTACCAAGTAGTTTTAGATTTTATTGGTAAATATTTACCTACACTTTTTGCAATTATCTTAATACTTATTTATAGATTTTTTTGTAGATAAACCGATTTTTTTTCTTGTAGTGTTCCATATGTACAACTTCATGACTTAACTTTCCACAATTTATGGTAAAAGAAATGTTAAATTATTACCCCTCGTATGTTACGAAATTGCTTGAGTTCAATTCGTTAGACATAGCAAGCCAAATTTAAATACATTTTTTTATTCAATAATATTTGGGTTTGTCTCAGACTTGACTAAATCAGGGGAAAAAAAAAAAAAAACGTATACAAATTAAATTGTGCACCTACTCAAGCTTGATTCATGTTCGATTTTTATTAAAGTTCCTTCAAACTCGATTTGATTAATATCAAATTGAATTCAAACATAATTTTTTTTAACTCTCGGTAAAAGTTCAAACAAGCAGATCAATAATCGTTTCAAGAAAATTTCAATTTCCGATAAAATTTACCAACAAAAATGATTTTGCCACTAAATTTTATAGCTCTCTCTGAGAATAAAAAATATTGTGTTTTTCCAAAATTATACCGACAAATCATCGACGGTCTTTAGATTTACCGATTTAAATAATGTAGGTATTTACCAAGATTTTTATTCTATACGTAAATATTACCTACAATGATTTTACCTACACTTTTACAGTTATTTTAATGTTTTTTTAATAAGCTGGGAGTACTGGTTGGAGAAATTCAAATAAATTGAAAGATACAGGGTTCGAACCCTGGTTAACACCCTTATAAAGGGTTAGTGATACCACTTGAGCTACAATCTTAATACTTACCTACATATTTTTCTGTAGAACTGATTTTTTCTTGTAGTTAATATATATTCAACTAGATTCAGTGTGTTTACACTCTAACTTCCAACTATATATACCACATTCACACATGTACGTTATATCTATGTCTTCATTCAAATGAGGGCATGCAGTAAAACCCCCACAAATATAATCCCTTGATCATTTTGTGATCAAATTCTTCCCAGCCTATACAATTTTGTAGGACCAATCTATGTATTCTTGTATGGAAATGGGATTTGCTGGGGTAAACCCTATTGGCTGGACTGCCAAGATTGATGTCATGAAGAAACATACCAATATTTTCGTCGAAAAAACGAAAACATGGGCAGGATCCAAATGGAGGACGATATGTCGGGTCGGGCAAGAAGATCGACGTCGGGTTTTCCACTCACTGAAAGTAGGGTTTTCCTTGACATTGGTCTCTTTGTTGTATTTGATGGAGCCATTGTTCAAAGATATTGGACAAAATGCCATATGGGCTGTCATGACTGTTGTTGTTGTGCTTGAGTTCACTGCTGGTGAGTATTCTCATATAATTATTTACCACAAAGTACACTTGCTCACACTAAGTATTAATTTCATCGTATATTGTAAAAATTATATTACATCGATCAATACGTGTTATGTACTGATGTTGCAATTTTTCTGCATTTTAATGACTAAAACTTATTTTTGTCAAAAAATACAGTGTGACTCACAACTATCATTCTTGCCGCTTTATGTGAAACCCCAAAAAAAAGTGTAGTCGATATTAATTTTACTATTTTATTAGTAGAAAATTGAGAGTTGGTTAAACACTAGCTAATCTATATTTTTTTTTATTTTGAATCATGTACAGGGGCAACATTATGCAAAGGCTTAAACAGAGGGCTGGGCACATTGGTAGCTGGATCACTGGCTTTTCTGATTGAGTACATTGCTCAAGAATCCGGCCAGGTTTTCCGTGCTATATTTATTGGAACTGCAGTTTTTGCTATTGGTATATATATACAGCTAACTCAAATAACATCATATAATATATATCTCTCCATTTTATATATACACTTGGCATCCATCTAGTATATATACTGAAACACCAAATAAAATTATTTTGGCTTAATTGTAATTTAGTCCTGTAACTCTAGGGGTTGGCAATTTCAGTTCTATAACTTCTGATGTGGTAGTTTCAGTGGTTGAAAATTTTACCCTTTAGTCAAAATAGCAATATTAATCCTCTAGGTCATAGGTATTTTGGGTATTTTGGCTAAAGAACAAGGGTATTATTGGAACAAAATGAAACATTGAAACACTTAGTTAGGACGAAAAAATCGCACAAAATCAGAACTTGTTGGACAAGAATTGCACAAATTAGAATTTATGGTATCAAAATTCAAAAGAATCAAAATCTTACAGATGAAAATATTTAGAGGAAGAAAATTGCTAGTCCCTATAGTTACTTACAAGACCAGGTTTGCAATTAAGCCAATTATTTTTCTCACACTAACAAGATTCTAAAAAATTAAATGTATGTTGATATATAGTCTAATTGATGCTTGGTGGATTTTTGTTTTTACTTTTTGGCAATGACAGGAATGGCAGCTACATACATTAGATTTATCCCTTACATAAAGAAAAATTACGACTATGGAGTAGTGATATTCCTGATGACCTTCAATTTGATTACTGTTTCCAGCTATAGAGTCCATAATGTGCTTCAGATAGCGCATTCACGATTTTACACAGTAGCCATTGGCTCTGGTATTTGTCTTCTCATGACTCTCTTCATCCTCCCCAATTGGTCTGGCCAACACCTCCATCATTACTGTCTCTAAGCTTGAGGGCTTAGCATACTCCATACAAGGTACACCATATATATAATTCCTTTTTCTTTTTTGGGTTTTTGTATTTATAAGCATTATATATTATAGTGTTGTAAAAACCGGCATAGGCGGCCGCCCCAGGCTAAGGCGATCATTATGTCCAAAAATAGATTTTTAAAAAATAGTATTGTTCTAGACTAGCGTCTAGCGATTTCTATAACCAGTACATATATGCAATTAAGATTTACATGTATGGAGCTTGTGTTGATGAATACTTTAGTAATGAAGAGCCAAACACAGCTAAAGATAAATCATGTGAGGATCCCATCTACAAGGGCTATAAGGCTGTGCTAGATTCAAAATCAACTGATGAAACATTGGTATTTGTTTTCTTTCAAAAAATGTATTATACATATAATATTATTCTTTTATCTGATGAATAGATTTTCATTTTTAAAAAAATAATGGGTCTGACAGGCATTGCATGCAAGCTGGGAGCCATGCCATTCAAGGCATTGTTACAGGTTCCCATGGCAGCAGTACGTCAAGTTGGGAGACGTTCTTCGCCATTTTGGATATACACTTGTGGCTCTACATGGATCTCTTCAAACTCAAATTCAGGTCTTTCTTTATTTATTTCCATTTCATTCCTATTATTTCAATTCAAATTAATACATATATAATTAATTCAGTCCAACTTATGACTTTATAATTTCTAATTAATTTGATCAGACATCAGTTAAAATTAATAATTGGGATAAATATTACAGAACAACCCCTGATGCTTAGCCCAATTACAAAAGGCTCTAGTTATTTTTCAAAATTACAAATACCTCCTCAAGGTTTGTGTTTACCTAACAAACAATTTGAAATAGAAACGAATGTTAAGGGGAAGCATTGATAATTTTGAAAGATAACTAGGTGTTTTTGTAATTAGGATCATCATACTTTTTGTAATCATCCCTTAATAATTTAAAATCTTCATAATATGTCATTCTGATAATTCTCTTATTGATGGTTTAAAACCCAAGACTCCAAGACCAATTCGAGCTCTTTTCAAGGATCCATGCATTCGAGTCGCAGGAGAAGTACACAAAGCACTAATAGAACTAGCCAACAGCATCAGAAATCACCGCCAGTGTTCGCCCGTGATTCTATCCGACCACCTACACGAAGCCCTTCAAGACCTAGACGCCGCCCTAAAATCCCAACCACGCCTCTTTCTCGGCCGCCCCAACACCAACATTGTAGCCCTTGCAGCATCAAGGCACAAGTCATCAAAGGAGTTTGGAGTCTCTCTGTCGAGTGTTAAAACCGACTCGTCGGCATTGATAGCGTGGAGGTCCAAAAGGGCCGCTAGTGGTGGTGGTGAACGGGAGGCGGAGGCTGAGAGAAAGGTGGTGTTGAGGCCAACTCTAAGTAAGATTGCCATCACGAGTTTGGAATTCTCCGAAGCGCTTCCATTTGCGGCCTTTGCATCGTTGCTGGTGGAGGCGGTGGCGAGGCTCGATCTCGTGATCGAGGAAGTGGAAGAGCTGGGGAGGGTGGCTAACTTCAGGGAGTTTAGTGAAGGTGATGATAAAGTGAGTGTTGTTTGCCAGGGCAATGCAGCGCCATTGGAGAATCATTTGCCTTCCCATGTAGCAGATTGTTGATTATGACAATTCTCAAATACAACACTAGCTAGCTAATGTTACTATAGAGTTTACAAGTACAACTCCAGATTGTTGATTCTTGCTTGGGGGTATCCCAACTGATACTTAAGAGGACAAACAGATTTATGTTTCCTTTTGTTTATTCATTGGATATGGTGACAGGGATATTGATATGTCATGCTATAAACCATGTATAATATAATGTCCCTTTGATCAGTAGTAAAGAAAATAATACTTCCACCTTCCTAGTACATTGATTTTGTAAGAAATTTTAAATTGGTATCCTGAAGTTTGAAATATTAACAAAAAGACCTTCTAAATTTGTGAATTATAAATAAGTCATGATTTTATTTCTATCTACGGATTGTATCTATCGAAAAGGATTTCTATAACTAAAGATGCATGTAGGGAATATATGTTATTTCAATATATATATATATATGGGAGGATCAAGTGAGACAATGTCTCTAGGTGTGACACAATGGACTAATCTCAACCATCCTCCACTATTAATCAATGGGTGTGATTTAATGGATAAAAATTATATTAAAACATTAATTTAATTAACATAAGGGTAATAAGGTAAAATAACATAACAATGTATGAATCAAATCTCTTTTCTCTCTCATCTCATCTCTCTCATCTCTCTCTCTCTCTCTCTCTCTCTCTCTCTCTCTCTCTCTCTCTCTCTCTCTCCACCATTAACGCAAATTTGAAGAACTCGAACTGTGACTCTCTCTCTCACAATTCCACCATTAATGCAAATTTGAAGAACTCGAACTGTGACTCTCTCTCTCACAATTCCACCATTAACGCAAATTTGAAGAACTCGAACTGTGACTCTCTCTCTCACAATTCCACCATTAATGCAAATTTGAAGAACTCGAACTGTGACTATCTCTCTCTCTCACAATTCCACCATTAACACAAATTTGAAGAACTCGAACTGTGAAAAATAAAACAGTGAAGAAGATGCGCTTATGTTCGAATCATGATGCATGATGAATCATCATCGTGGAAAAAACTCTACACAACAACATCAATGGTGTAGAGACATCGATGGAGAACTCGAAACTATCCATTAACATCAACTCTTAAAAACGTAATTTTCACAAATAAGACGATGCATAGATACTTATGAAATGATGTATAAATACTTATTAAACGATGCATAGATGCTTATGAAACATTGCATATATCTGTAGGATATTACATATTTGAAAATATGCAACAAAAATAAACTAAATATGCATTATCTGAAAACTATCTATGCGGCGTAAAAAAACTAATATGTAGTACAAAGATACCCAACTATGCAAGACGCGTCATAAACTATGCAACTAAATCAACTAACTATGCATTATCTAGAAACTATCTATGCAAGTGTGGAATAACTAAATATGCAGTACATTATGTAACATCCCATTTTTATAATTTCCAAAAGCAACATCTCATTTTCATAACTAAATATACATTACATCGAACCTATTTATACAGTGTAGAATAACGAAATATGCAGTACGTTATATTCAATTACGTCTTGTTTTCGTAAAACAGAGCCAACAAAACAACTAAATATGTATTATTTGATGTCTAATTATACAGTAGAAGAACCCTAACTATACTGTAAAATAAAAATAATTGGAAAAAAAACTGCTTCCTTAAATTCCGCCACCAAATCCAAGATAGTTTCAATCTCAGCCCGTAAAACCCGCTGGGACCACTAATTTGAATTACAAAATTACCACCTTACCCTTAAATTGGCGGAAATTAGGGAAATTAAAAAAAATGAATTAATCATATCCCTTCATTTTTTAAGATCAATGGGTAAGATAAGTCCACATTGTCTCACCTAGGGATGGTAGTCTCATTTGAACCAAATATATATATATATGTGTGTGTGTGTGTGTGTGTGTGTGTGTGTGTGTGTGTGTGTGTGTGTGTTTGTCTCAATTTGTGAATAAGTTAGTAGCTTTTTTTTTTTCGAGGCAAGTTAGTAGCTTTTATAAGAACTGAAAAGTATTTTTAAGTATATATTAGGATATAGATCAAATAGGAACCATTTCTTAGGTGAGCCCTTAAGACTATCAGTTCGTTGGAGAATAAGATTTAATCGTTGAGATTTTATCCTTAATTTTAGAAGGTGAAATACTAATTGATTGACATTATGGATAATCTAGTAATTTTTCAATGTTTTGGATTAGTCAAGAAGGACAAAATAATAATATCAATGCCGACGATTTTATGGATAGATTTTTTCCATATTTAGTTACGGAAAGAAGTGTTGAGTGATTTTGAATTCAAATTGGCAGTTTGAGAGTTTTCTAGTTTTCTTTATCCACGCCCTTGATTCCCGAAATTTTTTCCAAGTTCTTGAAGGTTTATTCTCCCCTTTATTTTTGTTAAGCCTAGTTTTTTATTGTATTTTTTTCCATTTATGCAAGTTTAGGTTTTCCAAACATTAAGAATGTATAAATATGCAGTAATAATATAGTAAATATGCATGAATATGTTTTCAGTCCTGTATTAAATAATACAGAAATAAATAAAAAATGATGAATGTTCTAAACAATCATTAAATACATAGTAAGTATGCAAGAATATATCAAACAAATCCATTAGTACATCAAACATGACAAAAATAATAAAATATGAATGTTCTAAATATGCATTAAATATATAGTAAATATTAATGAACATATCAAACAACTCTATTTAGTATATAAACAAGACATAAAAATAGAAAAAACATCATGTATGTTCCAAGTAAATGCATGCAAAATCTAATTTGTCCTATGTATAGAGTTATTTTAAAATATCAATGCACTATGGGAATATCTCAGAAAATATCAACCATACAAACATACAATTTATTAGACCAGTAAAAACCCCACAAGCTTCAGTATTTTCTTTGCGAACAATTCATGTTTTTGATGTTTTCAACAAAATACAGTGATGTCAAGAATATTTTCCTTTCACAATTGAAGCCATGTTTGCAGTATTTTGGCATCAATGGCATGGGTTTGACAGATTGATCTGATTGTAAAAAAACTGTATTTTTCTAATATGAAGACAAAAGGAGAAGAAGAAGATCGAAGAAGGAAAAGAAATTTGGTTCGGTTGCATCCGCTCTAATTTGTTGTATCTATTTTTTTCATATCAATTAAGATATGTTCTATAAATTGTGTAACCATTCCATATGTGGGTTGCTATATATTTGTAGTGATTTACAAATTTACCCTTTTTGTTAATTTATTTAAATAATTATTATTTATGTAGTTTAATCGGGGCTGTTATTAATTATCATCAATGACTAGGATTAGTCCCTACTGACTCACCCAATATATTCGTTTATTTTAAAAGGTTGTTTGTGTTTGTTTGTTTAATAATCGAACATGTTCACAAACGGTTCACGAACATGCTCATTAATTGTTTATGAACAACTATATGAACATCTGTATAAAAAAGTTAAATACAAACACTCAACTCAAAATAAATGAACATTATGATGATTGCAAATGTAAATAGGTTGTAATATTAAACTAAAATAAGCTTATTTTTCATAATAAAGTAATGAATATTAAGCAGTAAATGTATAAGTAATAATTAAAAAATGAATAATAAACAAACATCAAACGAACACTAAATGAACATGTTCGTGAATAGTTCATCGTTTCTTATTTGTTTATGTTCATTAAGCTTAATAAACGAATATAAACGAACGTTAACCGAGCTCGTTCACGAGCTATTTGTGGAAAGCCCTGTTTGTTTACAGCCCTATATCATACACTCACTATGTACTAAGTATAAATCGCAAAGAAAATAAGAGATAAAAAAAAGTAGTTAATAAAAAAAAAAAAAAAAAAAACAGTAGTGGCACATTACTAATATGAAAGATGAAACTATTTTTTTATTAAAAACAATCCACTTTAAAAAGCTTTTTGTCACCACGCTTAATGCTGGACACAGATGGTTGAATATAACAACTATCCAATTTAATATTTGCTACCGCCTGATAGCGACTTTCAAGAAAATTGTACGTCCATATCTATGTCAATTGTTAAGGCTGCAAATGAAGGAAAGTCATTCGTGAAGCCTATTAATTTCGATTCGATAAAAGCTCGTTCGAGTTCGTTTAATGAGGCTCGTTAAAATAAACGAACCAAACTCAAACTTAGAGATATTCGGTTCGTTAGCTCGTGAACATGCTCGTTAGTAAGCTCGTGAATAGGCTCGATAGTACGCTCGTATAAATTAAACTAATAATTTGATTTTAATTTTAGTTTTTCATATTTTTACTTAAGATAATATATAAATATTTCAATAAACTTATTTTTTGAATAAAATTATAAGTTTTAATAAATATATTATGAATTTTAAATATAAATAATTTTATTTTTTGTAATAAATTGAAGAATATTTAATTTTTAATGAATATTTACTAAGCTCGTTTAGGCTCGATTAAGCTCGAAAAAGTTCGTGAGCCATCAATAGAAATTAAATTCGAGGCTCGAGTTCGACTCGATAATAAACGAGCCAAACTCAAACACTTAAAAGCTCGGCTCGGCTCGGTTCGGTTCGAGCCTATCAATTGTCATGTAATGAGAGAGAGAGAGAGCTTTTAAGCTTTTAAGTGTTTGAGTTTGGCTCGTTTATTATCGAGTCGAACTCGAGCTTGAATTTATCGAATATATTGATGGCTCACACGAACTTTTTCGAGCTTAATCGAGCCTAAACGAGCTTAGTAAATATTCATTAAAAATTAAATATTCTTCAATTTATTACAAAAATAAAATTATTTATATTTAAAATTCATAATATATTTATTAAAACTTATAATTTTATTCAAAAATAAGTTTATTGAAATATTTATATATTATCTTAAGTAAAAATATGAAAAACTAAAATTAAAATCAAATTATTAGTTTAATTTATACGAGCGTACTATCGAGCCTATTCACGAGCTTACTAACGAGCATGTTCACGAGCTAACGAACCGAATATCTCTAAGTTTGAGTTTGGTTCGTTTATTTTAACGAGCCTCATTAAACGAACTCGAACGAGCTTTTATCGAAGAGAGAGAGAGAGAGAGAGAGAGAGAGAGAGAGAGAGAGAGAGAGAGGAATGCAGCCATTGCATTAACATCAAACAGCAACCACAACGACACAAACTTATATGAGCAATGAGTCAATGACTTACAAAATTGTACAAACCTAAACAAAAGAACTTTTACAAATTTATCCAAATAATTTAATATTATGAAAGGTTTCCAGTAAAATAGCGTAATCAAGGAGTACAGGGTTTCACTACAATGAAAATGTATGTTATGTATGAAGCCTTCTAGATTAAAAATAAGCCTTCAATAATCAGTCATGTTAGACTAGGGCTGAACCAGCAATTTATGTACAATGAAAAAGAAGGCACATTAAATTTTCATTTTAAATGAATTTGCCTTCAGTAACCAAGTGTTCAGCTCTATATGAACTGCCGAATTTTCCACAAATAATTGTTTGGACCTTGGATTTTGTTAAGAAAAAAGGGAAAGAAAAAGAAAAGTTTCAAAAATAAAGCACAAAATAAAATCATTTGAAGCTATTAAATACTTTCCTTAGTACTTTTGCAAAAATCAAACATAGTGTATGGGATCGAATGACATGCAATGAGGCGGATAGCTTCAGTTCGTTATCGAATTTGATCATAAAAGTTGAACCTGGACAAAAGTTTTCGTTCTTACCAATCATCGCGTGTATTTTGACTTAGCAGACCTGGATGCATATAATGATCATTTTTGAAGATTCTTTATAGCTCTTGGACCCCAGGAAAAAAGGCATAAATTGGTCCTTGTAACTGTATAAACGACATTGCCATGCAGTATTCCAAAGATTTGATGAATTCTGGAAAACAACCTGTTAGCTCAACCGAGGCAAAGGGAATCTCAACCTTCTCCATCTGCTCCGCAACAACCGAGGATGTAAATTCAGGATGTGATTTGGCATGAAATCATGCCTCGTCAATATACCCACAACTGGAACCCTCTGCAAGAGGCAAGTTACTGTTTTTTAAGAGGTAGTCAAACTTAGGAATATACACTAAAGCACAATGGATGTGATTCCTTATCCGCTCAAAACAGCATAGCATCATCAACAAAACAATGAAGCTTGATGAATACCTGTGTGTGGTACTAGAAATCATTATTATATATCATAGTTCAGATGGAATTTCATCTAATAGGAAAGAACATCAAAGCATAATTTGTTCTCTACAATAAATCATAGGTAACACTCGCATGAAAACAAGCATTTACACACTCACAACAGCTGACAACGGAGATTTTTGGGGATAAATTGAAAAGAAATATTTGGTACTTGTATTGACCCAAAAGATTAAAAACAACACGGGTTTCAGTTATCCGGAAAGAAAAACAACGATGTGTTGTTCCATTAGAATATAAAAAAGTTGAACAAATTGATAGGACAAAACATCTTACCCCCGAAACCTTGGGAATTACCAGCAGGTGCCTTAAACCTACTTCACGGAAAAGTATAAGGGCTTTCGATAACGACATTGTCTCTACAACAGTGTAGGGTGATGTATTAGTAAAAGGATGCAAATCGACAAACATATCCAGCTCTTCCTCAGACAATTCTATATCACCAATTTGATCACCATGGTCCAAACCCTTCTTTGCAAAATCATCAGCTGAAAACTGTGAAAAGGCATCTGAGCCTAATAATGTAGGTGTTGTCAAGAACGATTTCTTTTTTAACAAAGTGATGAGATGGGCTCGGACAATTAAACCAAATAGCACTGGAGACGATGAGAGCGGGGGCTCATCCACCACAGGAAACCCATTATGCCCTGTGGTTTTGAGAACATGCACTATATTACCAACCTTCTCAATGCCATGGAAGATCTGAAGTGGGCCCGTAACCACGTCGCCAACTGTCAATTGCCTCATATATGGCTCAGCATGAGCTTCTAAATAAGGAAAACCCTTCAAAGTCATTATGAGGTCATAAATATTTCCATTAAAAACATCAGCCACCGTCTTCGAAATGAGAAGAACAATCATTATAAGTGGCAGCAGTAACAGGTTATCTGTCAGTTCAAGAATAATCACACACAAGGAAACTGTCATCCTCATAGATCCCCCGAGAAGAGAGGCAGATCCAAGAACTGCAAAGAGGCCATGGTTTAGATTGGTGGAGCCAACGCACATCCCAACTAAACGCCCATAAGCTGCACCTGTCACAATAACTGGCACAAAGAGACCCGCGGGGACCACAATCCCATAACTGAAAGTGCTGAGGAGAAAGCAGGTAGCAAAGAATAAAAGCATTGATGTACGATGAAACTCAGTGTCTGTGTCTTTGCTGAATAGGTTTTTGATCGCGTCATCATTTGTGTTGAAAAAGAGGCTGGCAAGATCGTTATAGTACCCAGGAGGGCACTGAAACTTTTTGTAATTTCCAGACCGACCAATTGTTGGACAGGGCTCTGATGTATCAGATGGACATGGACGACAAGATGCAATCCACGGTAGCCCAAATAGAAGACAAGAAGTGGAAATGGAAATAACGCAAGCTAATATTATCTTGTATGCAGTTCCTTTCCTGGAACAAACAATAAAGAAATAGCTTGGATTCAATCTCAGTGAGAAAAATTTGAGGGTTTGGAATGGAAATCTGACCAACTCATGGATATAATGTGAAATCGAAAGACTAACCTGTTAATTAGATTGTAAATTTGGAGAAGCTTATTAAGTAGATGATTGTAGACACTTCCTAATATGCCCCCTATGACTGCAAGAAGAAGAACAGGCGGCACATCGCTGAGGTGATAGGAAATATTCTCAGAGGTGACATCATACATTATCAGACCCCCTTTACCAAATAGCCCACATTCACCTCTCAAACAGACATCAACTAGAGCCCGAAGGACTATAGCAACAACAGCAGTTGTGAAGAAAGCTCTCCACAGTAGAGCACTTCTCCACCTACAGGAAAAAGTCAAGACTAACTTCAGTAAACCAAAATTCACGAAAAGCACAGTGATATCATTTCATTAATAAAAAATATCAATGTTATTCCCAGTAATCATGCCATTATTCACATTACTAATATCATGAACCAAAAATCATCTATTTTGTTTGTCACTCACACTGCAGATAGAAAATATGAAATAACAAAATAGAATACAGCTTCACATAGTTATGGCCACAGTCCTACAGATGAGCAGTCCAAATTAAACTTATTTTTGGATTAATGTTAAGAACAACATTCCACCAGATATAGAATATCATGGGTTAGGTAATACCATGATGCCATTTCTTCAAGAGCAAACAACACCCCGCCAACTGGAGCACGAAAAGCAGCAGCTATCCCTGCAGCAGATCCACATGTTACAAGATCTCGTCGATCCCTATCATTTTTGAAAACCTGTAACCACTTCCAGGTCAACCTAAACTTCTTGGAGCCACCCTGACCCATTATTGCAGCTATGCAGGCACCGGTATGGACCATTGGCCCTGCCTTTCCAATATTAAGAGATGATGATACAGCTAATATGCTTCCAACTATCTGCAAATTATATTACTTTTACGTAAAACTTCAAAAATTGATAAATAAAACGATAGAGCAATCAATCATACATAAAAGAGGATTTTAAGCCCCCTCCCCACCCTCCAAACAAAAAAATAAGAAAAAAATAAGAAAAAGAAAGAAAGAAAGAAAGAAAAGTTTTTAAGTTTTTGGATTAACATAAATATGGATAGAAAAGATAGAATGGGGTATAATGGCATTCTACATGCATCATGCCTGATCCTCAAGATCCACTTGCCTCTGCTCTTTCTTCTTATAATTCCCTTGATGGAGCTTTAGAGGTTAAATGCATTTCTATCCAATCAAAAATGTTTCTCTCTTTACAGATAAATGATTTTACAAAATGGTAAATTTTCCTTCTCTTGACTATAGGGAGGATTTACAGATCTTGCACGTCAACTCACTACTTATGTCAATCTACATTTTCTATGAGCCCCAAAAAACCTATTTCTTAGCCCTTGTTTTCATTCTGACTTTGCACATTGAACGTTCCAGAGGCTGAGTTTGATGGCAGTTAAGGGTTTGCCACAGAAACTGGTGGTGTTAGGTCTGACTGGAAGAATAGGAAAAAATAGATGCCATGGTGGTAGTGGAGAGTGGTGGCCCAAGGGTAGGATTAAAAGCTGAACTTTGGGGACAATGTAAGTGATGGTCAAGGGGCAGCAATGATAATCATTGCAAGAGTTATTAGCCCTTTTTAAAAGCACAACCACTCCATCTCCAAATGTTGCAAGAATTATGTCAAACATATTTCCTTTTTCTTTCTAGGGTTTGCTAGTGAAACTAGTGGTAGGGATTCTAGCCAATGTCAGGGTATTTTCCTATCATTTTTGTAAATTGTCTGAAGGTGGATACAGCAGATGTTTCATGATGCAACCATAGGATTAAAAGTAGGTACGGTGCTCCTAACCAATGGGCATGGGTGGGAGGGAGCAGATTACTGGAGGTATAAAATTAAAAGAATATAGAATGTCAAGAGAATTTCCTTCCAGCGCGAATAGAGCAGGAAATAGAATTTTAAAAGCTGCAATATGACCCTCAAAAATCATTCACTAACGAGAGCATTTATTCATTTTATTTTTATGGCAGGAGTTACAAAAGGTTCTAATCGCAGCTCAGAATCGCATTGATTTCAATCGCAGCCTACTTTCCTTCAGAAAAATTTCCACTCAACACCAGATTTTTCAAACTCATGCATACTCAGTGATAGTGCATTGAGCAAGTTTCCGATTACATAAATCTATCAACAGAGAAACATAGTGATAGATTGATATTAACTATAGAGAGAGAGAGAGAGAGAGAGAGAGAGAGAGAGAGAGGGAGAGGGAGAGCATGAGACAAAATCCTGAAGTACCTTGACAAGCAGAGTTCGGAAGGAAAATATTGCAGGTGCATCTACACCATTCAGATAAGCCTTAACTTCTGGTATACCTGAACCAGCAGCCTCCGGCGCTATAAAAGCAGTGATCAAACTGGCTGACAACGTCAAGCCAAGATTTGAAGTTGCAAACACAACGAAAGCTGCAGAAAACCTGTTCACACATTTCAAACCTCATAAAAATGCAAGAGTACACACACGCACCACAAAAGTGGGCGAGGAGACAAGTGGAACAGGGAAGGAGATGTAGCAATACCCAGGTACTGCAGGAAATCAGTCTATATCTTAGCAAAACTAAGGGAATCACAGATTTCAACCAAAGATGAAATAGACCTTTTCCTTTTAGTTGAATCTACAGACCTCTAAAACAGCAAGTATTAGTAATTGAAAAAGGTATATAAATGCATATGTAAAAGAGTAAAAAGAAATCAAAGCATAAACCATGAAGGTTAACTGAAGCTCTGCAAAATAAACAAATTACAGAAGCATGAGAACCTAAATATTGGACATTCTTACTTTCTGGCCAACATCATATTGGAGGTGATAACAAACTTCAAGCCAGCTATATTCTCGACTGCAAGGTTGTTGAAGAACCCAAGGAGACTCACAATAAGTCCAATAAGAAAACAAAATATCCATTTCATGAATATATATTCAAATATCTCTATCGTCCCCCTACTCCTCCAGTCTTGCTTGAAAAAATCATTCTCAATAATCCTGCATATTAAAAATTCACTTCAATAATCCTGCATATAAAAAATTCACTTTATTTAGGTTGCCATTAGTTGTCAGATGACTGAAACAGAGAAAAAGCAAAAGGAACAAGGTAGATGCCTCTCAAACAATCTCCTCTGTCAAGATAGGATATCATAACTCAGACAAAAGGGTAAGATATCACAGGGTAAGCTTGCTTTGGCATTACCGCACTAGAATAAAAATGGGTACTTTACCAATAGCACACTCTACGCACAATTTAAATCTCCAAAAAAAGTTGTGATTTGAGGGAAATTAAATCAAAGAGAAGTGACTTGCAATCAATTCCCTGCAATTTAAAGATTGAGATCAACACCTCAAATATAAGGGCTGCGTTATAACTTTAGCGGTGTTCGAAGCAACACAAACAAATGAGTATATTTGAAAGAAAAATGATTTCTACAACATTTTGTTTTATGCTCAGGTGCAGTTAACTATCACCATGTCCTCAAACTTAAATCAGCGAGCAACTGAAAACAATATAAACAAAAATCTTTAGAATAATTAAATTTGAAATCGTATTAGCGTCTCCCATGGTTCCTTGATACTTCAAATCAAGCTCAAAGGTGATCCCACAAATTGTTGAGAACTTTCCATCTAGAACAAAATAAAGAATACACTTGGATCACCACCAACAGACTGATATTCTAAGTCAATCATGAACATCAATTATGCATTTCATACGTGTTTCCGCAAAATTCAGCCGCACAAATAATTTTCCAATTCGCGTACTTCTGATTCACGCACAGAATCATACTTCATAGATATTGGCATATAGCATCCCCGAACACCCATAGCACAAGCATACATAAGAAAACACATAGAATAAACACGTATGAACGTAGCAACACAAATGAGGCAAAGTTGCGTGCGTGTATTTTGTATAAATCGAGAGTTCGTACTCGTAGTCGAGGCTCTCGATGGGGCAGGGATTGGAGCCGACAATGGCGATTTGCGACGTCGTATTGGAACGCGAACGGCGCAGCAGCAGCGGCTCGTGCAGGACCGCCGAGGACTCCTCGTCCGCCGCCAAGCCATTAAGAAGCGCCATTGACCTTATATGATTGGCCCAGAATAAGAGAGAAGAAACTGTTTTGTTAATAGATGAATTTATAATGAAGGATAAGCAGTTGGTGAACTAATCGAAATGGGCAGCAAATAAAACGTACAGTTCACTGACTTATACTGGCAACAATCCAAAAACAGATAGAGCTGCTCCCCCCTTCTTTCTCGGTGTTGTACAAACTATTTCGGTGTTACTCGTGTTCAATAATTGGGATACGATCGCAATTGCTTTTCGTTTTGTTTCTATAACCCATGTTCTAGAGAATCTAGACCGACTAATCTAGGTACAGTTGTTAAATGGACCCAGCTGGGCCTAGTGTAGGTCCCAAGGGGTGTGGTGTAAGGTTTAGAAGGGGGTTGAATAAACCATACCAAATTTTCACTTTTAGTCTTTTTAAGATTTTCAACAGAGTTGACTCAAATCGATTGTGTCGAGAGACAATTTAGGTTGGCTATATTATTTAAAGTTTCCTTTCAATGACTCGATAGAAATTGTTGATAGTATAACTCTTCGCCGCTTAAGCTAACACTTAACTTTAGTTGATTTGTTTTAAACAAATGGAAGACTTAACACCCTTTAGATTGATTAAAGCTTGTTTTTAACACTTGTTTTAGCACTTGTTATTTATCCGCGATTTACCTAACAATGAGATATAAAAGTAAATGCAAGAATGTAAGTGTTGAAAGTAAAATGACACAAGTAATTTTTATAGTGGTTCGAGGATGGGGTAATTCCTTTAATCCACACTTCTCCAACTCCTAGAGGAATCCACTAAGTAACAGATCAAGTTACAAAGTAGTGAAATCCATCTGAGAGAACGCCGATCACATAGTTGGAAGAAAATCTTCTCTCCCGTGACTAAACCTTCTTCACGAGGCATCTGTCTTGCTACTTCAACTCACTTTCAAGTCCTTGGATTTGTTCACACACCCTCCAACAAACTTGAATCTCTTGGTTCGACTGAACCTTTCTACAACTCATTCAAACTTGGAGAGTAGACACTTTTTGTTCTTCAAATGTTTCCTCTTCAACTTGTTGAAGTTGTCTTTCCTTCACAGCGTGTGTTGGATCGAGTTTCTTCGAGTTTTAGGCTTGAGGAATTTATTGATAAGCTTTGAGAATATTGCAGGTTAAGTTTGCTTGAATATTGCTTTGTTCTTGCTAGGTTCAGATAACCTTTTCTCAAATGCTTCCTCATTTTTATAGTGCTCATTTGAAATTTTCCGTTGAAGAGATAGGCAATTTCAAATGACACTTCTTGTTCATGGCTTGTCTTTTCTTGGTCATCAACAAGATGACTTGATGTTGACCCTTCCTCGTATTAAATGGCTTCAGCCTTTACAGGGCCTGACACAAGTTTCAGCGTTTCCCATTGGCTTATTCCTTTTGCATGTTTCTGGGGCAAACACTTTAAGACCTGGCAGTTTGGACATATTACTATATCGAGTAATATTTTTGACTTCCTTCCAACGGATCAATGTCAATTGTCTTGACTTGACTGTTGCCTTTACCCCTTGTGACTTGAGTCTGCTCCAATCATAAGATTGATTCAACTGTCACTTCAACTGTTAGACTTGGCTCCTTTCATTTACTTGACTGACACTTTATCAACCTTCACATTTGTTTGATTGTTCTTGGTGGCTCTCCTTGATCGAGTCCTTGTCTTCCTTCATGGCCATACATGGTCTCGACACACTGAAGTAGTCTTCACTCTAGTCTGCAGTTGACTTCTTGCATTCTTGACTTAGCTGACTTCACTCAGCTCTTCCAGTCCTATCTATTATAATACAAAATTACAAGAAAAATGAGGTGTCAACTTCCTAGTCTAAGTTTTACATGGTATCATCAAAATCTAACAAATAATTTCCTAACAATATCCCCCTTTTTGATGATGCCAAAACTTTAAACAAACAAAATAAGTAAATAGCAAACATAAGCAGTGCAGTAACAAAGAATATATGCTTTTGAATAATCAATTTTATTGATCATAGCATTCTTGTCGTTTATAAAGCTGTTTACAATAGATAATAGAGCTTTATACAAGTATAACTCTACAACGTGTATCTAAGCTAAGTTACAAGGAGAATAAATATTACAAGGAAATTCTCAGAGCCATTACAGGGAAAACTTACAGCTATGTATTTACAGCTAAGTAAAATACATGAAGGGGTTCACAGCTACCTTCAACGCCTTGGCTGCTTTCTTCTTCTCTCTTCTTCATCAGCTCTCTTCCTGTCTTCGTCAGCTCTCCTCCTCTTCCTTTCATCTTTCTCCTTCTTCTTCTTCTCATAGGCTCACTTAGCAGCAGGGTCATCCCTTCGCTGCCTTTCCTCCCATTCGTGATTTAGCCTTTCATTTTCTGCCTCTTGCTTCTTCTTAACTTCAGCAATCTTGTGTGCAACTTCCATGTTAGCAAGATAATCAAAATCCAGCCCACTATATGAGTCCCTTCTTCTGTGGATCCACATACTTGATATCTTCTGGTCTTGGCCGTGGTTGACTACTTCTCCCACTGCCACCATGTTTACCTCTTCCTGACTCAGCTTTCCTTCCTCTAAGATTATATTGCACTGGAGCTTTTGACTTTCCTACCGAGTGACTGCTAGAACTTGGCTGCTTATCAGCCATCTTGCATAGCTTAATTCCCGTCTCCCAGTATAGATCCCATGATTGAGGTAGAGTCATATCTCGAAAATAACCTTCTGCTTCTAGAGTCTGGAATTCCTCTGGAGATCTTGGCTCAGATCCAGCGTCAGGCATAGCAAATTCTCTTGGGGGCTTTGTAGCAGGGTAATCCTTTCCGGCTGGAGGACCATCATACTATTTCCTGATATCTTGGATGCACGCTGATTGCTTCTCAGCTACCTTCTCAAATGCAGGTTCAATGACCTTCCTTGATTCTTTCACAGCCATCTCAGCTTTTTGTTCGATGGACAGCTCTTTTGGTAACTTGTTTGAGAATCGAAGCAGTGACATCTCCCTGATGTGGGGTTTCAGCATACATGAGTTTCAAAGGAAGATTTTTCGAACTTTCTTCCCCCTCAGCTGTGTCACCTCTCTTCGCCTCCTTATTACTCCCTTTCTCATCCTTCAGTCCCTTTAAGGCCTCATCTTCCCCATTTTTGGCATCATCACCAAATGGAAGGGTTTGGCCAGGGAATAATCCGCTCAGAAGGAAATCCAGTCGGCTGATAGTTGAATTTTGCTTGATATCTGCTCTGGAGTGGGCTGTTCGGAACTATGATCGGGTAGCCTTCGACTTAGCTGCCACCAACTTCATCTCTGCCATGAGAAGACTAAACTTCTGGTTCATGTTGTCCTCTAGGTGTGTAATTTCGCTCTGATGGTGCAGCTTAAGCAACTCCATGTCCGACTTGTGAGAGGTTTCCATTCTGACCATGTATTCCTTCATCCTCTGCTGAAACTTTGACGTATCCGCACTCCATACCAACATCTTTGCAAATAAGGCCTTGAAGTAGCGGACTTGCTCTGAGCGCATGGCAGTTTGTTGTGCAACCTATTCCCTGATGCGTTGAACAACACCTCTAATGTCTGCGCTGAGGGTTGCATCATGATTGTCCAATCAAAGATCCAGCAATTTGTGGTGGCGTTCCAAATTCTCAATTTCATCACAAATTTTCTTGAAGGCATTTCCGAACTTGGCTGTCGAAGCTGACTCTTCTTCCGGCCACACCACATCGAATCAAAACCCATAGGCACAATCGTATCAGTTGGAATGATGGGCTCTTCCTGCATGGTATGTTTCTCTTGTTCTCGGGCAGACTCAGCTTCCATGTCAGGCAATTCAGCATTGAAGGGAAATATGTCTTCAAAGACATCGTCGCGAACAAAAGGAATCCCCGAAGGTCCACGCTGGGGGCATTTCCTTGTTCTTGTTGCATTTTACCAGCTCTCTCTATGTGCCTCGGCTGAGCCAGCGTCATCGGCAGATAACGCAGTTGTGGGAGCCTACGACTGAGCTGTTGGAGTCGTTACTGCTGCAGTTGTGGTAGTCTGCAAACGGTGACTATGTTTAGCTGGAGCGATTGTATGGTTTCGGCCACCGATCGAGCCTCATTTGTCTTAATAGCTTCGTCGGTCTCAGTAGGCTTATCCTGTTGATGTAACGGGTCCTCAACTGTCTTAACATCGTCCTCGGAATGTGATATGGCCTGAGGCAGTGGCTCATTATCAAAGTTGAATCTCATCGGAGTTGTCTTATCACTGACATTACTCTGTGAGTTAAGAACGTCTTCAGCCTCGTCCATCGTAGAATCTTCATGATGTGTGGACTCGGCTTCATCCTCGGATCCTAGAAAAGATGTATCAATGTGTTCTTGGGAATCACAAAGGGCGCTGATCTCCTCTTCTGCATCAGCTCCTTCAACCTGAGGAATGTTCTCTTGTTCTGGTTCCTTACCTAAGGAAGTCTCAACCTCCTTTAGGCCTTCGTTACCCCCAGTAGTCTCAACCGTTGTAGGTCCTTCTACAATCTCTTTGACATACTCAACTGTCTTGGGGTCTTCAATGGCATCCTTCGGAGTCTCAACTCCTCGGATTGCACTTTCATGGCCAAGAGTCTCAACTCCCGTGGCCTCTCCCATCCTTTGCCTTAGCTGCATCAGCAGCTTCATCGGCCTGCACATCAGAGGAAACCTGAGCTGGAATAGTCTCAACCATTCGAGATTCATTGATTCCACTCTACTTATCTGTTGATTGCTCTCCTTTGCCTCCAAACTACAAAGTTTTGTCTCCCACAGTGTCCTCCGACCTGGCTGTGGTGGAGAGAGATTCCCCTCAGCTGGTGCACTAGATGAGTGAACGATACTGGGGTTACTCAGCTCCTGAGACACGACTGTGTTTCCTGTTGAGTAGTCAGCCATTGGGGCAGGTGTCTCAACACCTTCTACGGGGGTAGGCTTAGCTTGGTGCCCGCATTCCCAGCTTCATCGTCGTTCCTCTGAGAGCCATCTTCAGAATGCACGGGGGACGTGGTCGCTGCAATGACAGTTGCAATCTCCTATGCCACTCCCAATGGGTCTGATCGAGGAGAGATTTTGGAAGACTCTCATGGACCTTCTTGAAGGTTTTGCTCGTGCATGGCTCGGGATTCTCTAATAGCTTATTGTAACTCGGCCTTTTCGACTGCAACTGCTGGGTCCATCTCCTCCAGATCGCTGTTGTCAGTAGACTCCATGAGATGTTCATGGGTTCCAGTCTGCATGCACATCTTGGATTTCTCCAAGGCCTTAGCTTTTTCCAGTGCTTCTTCTTCTTATCCTCTTTGATAGTATGGAGGGCCACCATGCAGAAATTTTCATCCAGGGCATATTAGACAGATACATTCCCAAGGAAGCTTAGAAGCTCCTCTTCTTTGTCGATAAACTCCGGACGAGTGAACTACTGTCTGGAGTAATCTAGCTTCCAACTTCTCTAATTCCTTAGCCTCTGATGGATGTCCGGATAGACTGGAGAGTACATAATTAGATTTTCAACATCCTCCTCTCCGGACTCTGGAATAGTAGCCAGCGGAGCTTGCTCCTCCTCAGGTTCAGAAGCATCGGTCTGAAGGGGTGAGACAGTCTTTTCTTCCTGCGTCTTGGCTGTCTCAGCTCCTTCTATCTCCACAGCTGTTTTCCGGATAGCTGGGTCTTCAATACTCTACTAATCGGCATCAGCAGTCTTCATGGTCTCATCAATTTTCTCTTGAGACTGCTCCTCTTGAGCATCAACAGTCTCAATGGTCTTCTCCGGCTGAGTAACGGACTCGGCTGTCTTCTCCAGCTCTGACATCCGAACCAGTCGTCTTCGCTTAGTAGGAACCAAGGGAATCTCTGGCTCCTCTTGTTGAGGCTCTTCAAGGGTGAAGGCCTGTGTTTCAATATCATCCTTCTTCGATGCAGCTGCCTTCTGAGACTTGGAAGTGCGCTTATTCTTCACGACTGGAGAGGAAGGTAGAGGTTCCTCCTCAGTCTCGGCTGCTGGGGCAGGGGCATCGGCTTCTCGGGCAGGTGCTTTTGGTTTGGCTACTTGGGCAGGTGCCTTCTTGGATTTGGCTGCTGGGCCAGGAGCAGGTTTAGCTGCCGCAACTCTCTTCTTAGAAATGGGCTTCGGCGAGAGAGCTGGAGCAGTCGCAGCGGTTTCTTCTTCTGGGTCAGCTGATTCTCCCACACTGGTATCAGCTTTCCTTGCATGGGCTTTCTTCTGTGCGCCTGAGAGGTTTGCCTTGAACATCCTCTTATTCGCATGGAAGGGCTTCCCATGGCGTAATGCAATTCCTTTGATCTCCATCAAATGGCCAATGACAAGGGCATACCCCAGTGAACAACCAAACGTCCCATCTTCCTTGTAGGACTTGTTGATAACATTATGGCATACTCGGTTGAAGATGGACTCAGCCCAGTTCACTTTCTTGTCCTACATAATCGCAGCCATCACTATCAGCTTTGTCCGTGATAGCTGGTTGAAGCTCCCAAATTTCATATCCACACATTTGGACACAATGTCCATCAACTTGTGGTAATCATCCTTAATAAAATCCTTCTTAGTTGTATACACAGCTTTCACAGCATACTCGGGCTTCGCAACTTCCTTCCAAGCTACAACCAAGTTAATGTCTTTCTCAGCGAATGTCCTTCAAACCTTCCGTCGGCAGGAAGCAGTGTTCAGCAAGGTCCTTAGCAGTAATCTTGATGGCCTTGCCGTGGACGGATGAGCGAATCTCATCGTCATGAACCTCGGCGTTCACGTAAAACATCGCCACCTCATCCAAGTATGTATGTGTGAACTCCATAGAGAGAAAGTCCTTCAGACCGGACTTCTCAAGCTTGTCGGCGATCTTCTTCACTAGGGCCTCATCAACGCCCTGCTTGATCATCCCTTTGAAGTCCACTAAAGCACCGGAGTGGATCTTCTCAGAGAGCTCAGCAAAATCATGAGTAGTAGCCATTTTTAGAATGATCGAATGGAGAAATACGCGAAAAACTTGATTTTAGAGAGTAGGGTTCGAACAGTATGCAGAGAGAAATCTTCCTTGCTTGCTGAAGACGAGAGTGTTTGTGTGAGGAGAGAGAAAATGAATTTTGGTATATATGTGACTCGAAAGGACGATTTTTGGAATTTAAAAAATTAGATCAAAATCAATGGTCCGGATTGACTCTTCAACACCGCATTAATTTCCCCACATTAAATGCATCAACATTTATATCCAATCATATGGTTTATTGTGCAGCATTTGTACTAACAGTCATAATTACGCTGACGTCATCCTTAAAAACATTTCTACTCGAATAAAACGACTACGTTTTTGTCACTTAGCTCATAAATGATTCAACTTTCATCCAAACTGACTTAACTCTGCTTCTCTCTTCACATAATATCACTTAGTTGTCAGCTAACTCGATACAACTGACATTCCGACTAGGCTGTTTCATTTAGCTGAAGTGTGAAACTTGCTTATTTTCCATTCTCTCTTCTTTTGTCTCTGTTGATTGAGTCCTCTGAGTATCCTAACTCAGCTCAATTAACCCTAACTCATTCTTGATCTCTTCAAACCTTTATTCACATAATGGCTTTGTGAATATGTCAGCTAACTGCTCATCAGTTGAGATGTATTCCAAGGTGATGTCTTTCTTTTCAACATGATCTCTTATAAAATGATATCTGAAATCAATGTGCTTTGTTCTTGAATGCAATACTAGATTCTAAGTAATTGCAATAGCCTTGTATTATCACGCATAATTGGAATTTCTTTTTCTTCAATATCATAGTCTCTCAGCTGTTGTCTCATCCATAGAACTTGGGCACAACAGCTGCCCGCAGCTATGTACTATGCTTGAGCTGTGGATGTAGCTATTGAATTTTGTTTCTTGCAGAACCAAGAAACCAATCTATTTCCAAGCATTTGACAAGTACCTAAAGTACTCTTCCTATCCACTCTACATCTAGCATAGTCTGAGTCTAAATATCCTACCTGCTTGAATACTCCATCCTTTGGATACCATAAGCCAACTTCTTGGCATCCCTTCAAATATCTTAGGATTCTCTTATCTGCAGTCATGTGACTCTCTTTTGGTGCAGATTGAAATCTAGCACATACACCTACTGCAAAGGATATGTATGGCCTGTTTGCTGTTAGAAAGAGCAATGATCCAATAAGGGCTCTATATCTGGTTTGATCAACAGCTTTGCCATCTGCATCCATGTCCATCTTGACTGGTGTATTCATAGGAATCTTTATTGATGACTTATCTTCCATACCAAATTTCTTCATTAAATCTCTGGTATACTTGGTTTGGCTTATGAAGGTTCCATCCTTCAATTGCCCGACTTGAAGTCCTAAGAAGAAAGTCAGCTCTCCCATCATGCTCATCTCAAATTTGCCTTGCATGAGGTTTGAGAACTTGTCACACGGCTCTTTGTTTGTGGATCCAAAAATGATATCATCCACATATATTTGAACAAGCAGTATACTCTCTCCATCTTGAATCCTGAAGAGTGCTCTATCAACCTTGCCTTTGGTGAATCTATTGTCAATTAGAAATTGAGACAATGTATCATACCATGCTCTTGGTGCTTGTTTTAATCCATATAGTGCTTTCTTGAGCTTGTAGACTTTATCTCAAATAGTTTTCTGCTCAAAACCTGGAGGTTGTTCAACATAGACTTCTTCTTCTAACAGTCCATTTAGAAATGCATTATTCACATCCATTTGATATACATTGAAGTTCTTATGTGCAGCATAAGCAAGAAACATCCTTATTGTTTCCAATCTGGCAACAAGAGCAAAGGTTTCAACAAAATCTATACCTTCTTCTTGGCAATACCCTTTGGCCATCAATCTTGCTTTGTTTCTTACAACAGATCCATCCTCATTCATCTTGTTTCTGAAAACCCACTTAGTACCAATAACATTTTGGTGGGTTGGCCTTTGAACTAATTCCCATACTTTATTTTTTTCAAACTGATTCAACTCTTCTTGCATGCCTTGAATCCAATGTGTGTCTTCCAATGCTTGAGAAACATCTTTAGGCTCTATTTGGGAAATAAAACAAGTGAACATTGCTTCATGTTGTGCTCTGGATCTGGTTCTTATGCCATCACTAACATCTCCAATGATTAACTCAGGTGGATGGTCTCTCATCCATCTCACATCAGGTTGGAGTAAGTCTGCTGGATTCAACCGTCTCGCAGCTAAGTTGTCTTGAACAGCTTCTTCATTTTCATTCAGCTGTAAACCTTCCAGCTGTCTTTGAGATTTAGCTATCTCATCATCATAGGGTTGAGTGTTTTCATTTCTGCTTCAATATAAGGACTCTTCTACATAGTTGGTTGATTCAGCTTATCAGCTAACTCATCAATGTCTTCTCCATTCATATTAGGTTCATCAAAAACCACATGGATAGACTCTTCTGTGACCATAGTCCTCTTGTTTAGCACTCTGTAGGCTTTGCTCTAAGTTGAGCATCCCAAAAAGATACCTTCATCAGCTTTAGCATCAAAAGCTTTCAAATTGTCCTTGCCATTGTTGTGGATGAAGCATTTACATCCAAATATCTTGAAATATCCAACATTTGGCTTTCTCCCTGTCCAAATCTCATAGAGAGTCTTGGTCAATTGCTTGTTTATCATGCATCTATTCTGAGTATAGCACGTTGTATTTATGGCTTCAGCCCAAAATCTCTTAGGCAATCCAACTTCAGCTAACATTGTCCTTGCAGCTTATTTGAGAGTTTTATTCCTTCTTTCAGCTACTCCATTCTGCTGTGGAGTCCTTGCTGCTGATAACTCATGAGCAATACCATTTTCAATACAATACCGAGTTATTATCCCGTTGACAAACTCAGTTCCCCTATCAAATCTTATCTTTATAATGGTTTGACTCTTCTCTTTTTGAACTCTTCTCATCAGCTGAGGTAACTTCTGAGTGTTTCCTTTTTTTTACACATGAAAATTATCCATGTATATCTTGAAAAGTCGTCCACCACCACTAAGGTGTATTTCTTTCCACTAATGCTAGCTGGCTCAACTGGACCAAATAAATCCATATGAAATAGATGCAATATCCTTGTTGAAGAAGGACTTGGCTTATCCTTGAATGATGATTTGATTTGCTTTCCCATCTGGCATGCATCACATATGATTTATTTCTTGTACACTGAGTCTGGCTATCCTTCCACAAGATGTATCCTTGCAAGCTTGTTAATTGTCTTGAAATTCAGGTGACTCGGCTTCTTATGCCACAGCCAACTGGATTCGGTTGTGCTTCTTGCTAGCACACATGTGCTTGGTGTAGCAGTAGACCAATCTACCACATGTTCATTTCAGCACAATTTCATTTGATTCAACATCTTTGATCTGACATATCCCCATGTTGAATCCTACATTGTAGCCTTTGTCACAGAGTTGGCTGATGTTTAACAGGTTGAAGTTGAGACCTTCAACATAAGCAACATCTATGATCTCCAGTCCATTCTTCTTGATGGATCATGTGCATTTGATCTCCCCTGGAGCTTCATTTTCTCCAAATATTACTTTAGCACCTTTGATCTCCTTGAATCTTGACAGATTTCTTTTATTCCCTGTCATATGTCTGGAACAGTCACTGTCCATGTACCAGGTTCCTTAGCACTCAGCTGTTCCTTGAACCTGCAATCAAGGAAATCAGTTTTTAGGTACCCATACTTGCCTGGGTCCTGGGGGGTTAGTGTTATAAGATGCTCCAACCTATAGCCAGATGATCTGACTCTAAGAGGTTGCCATCTATCAGTACCATAATCATAATTCACATTAGCGAATTTCTTGGGGTTTTTAGGATCATACAGTTGTCTCTTTTGTCTGTATGCATGTGTGTTTGTTTTGGCAATTGCTTTCTTTGGGTAGTTATCAAATTTCTGAGTGTAGTGTTTGGGTGCATAAGTGTGCTGATTATAGCTCTTTTGCCTTGGGAATGACCTTTGTTGAGGTTGAGGTCTTTGCCATTTTGGCTTGTATCCCATAGGTGTTTGCTGATATTTCACATTATTCCAATCAGCTTGGTTTGGATATTTTTCTACCATTCCCATCATATGTATTTATTTGATGAAATTTGTGGGGCTTTTGGTAGCTCTGTTTGGCTCTTACAGAGTATTTTCCGTTAGGAGTCTGCTGATGGACCTGTCTGAATTTCTTCTCAGTTGTCTTTTCAGCATACTCTACTGGCTTCTTTCCTTTTCCTTTGTAACCAAGGCCAGTATGATTGTGATTGTGCTTTGGTGTGAATGTGGGTACATCATTTGGTGTTTTGGGTTTTTGGATTCCTTCATTGCTTGAAGATCCTTACCATGAGGGCAATCTCCTCCTGGTCAATGGTCTCCTTTGGCTCAGCTTTTTTCCCATCACTGGCCAATAATGCTGCTGTCTTTGGTACAGTTGTTTCCTCTTGCTCTTTCCTTCTCAGCTCAAACTCATAAGCTTTGAGGTCTGAGAATAACTCATGATTAGATGTCTTTGAGAGGTCCATTGAATGTCTTAAGGCCATGAACTTTATTTCCCATTCAGCTGGGAGGGCTCTTAATATCTTCATGCACATCTCCTTATGAGTGTATTCTTTCCCAAGAGCTGAAAGCTCATTTGTTATCTCTGTGAATCTGGCATCCAGCTGATCCAGACTCTCTCCTGCAAGCATTTTAAAATTTTCAAATTTTTGAACAACAACAGTTAATTTATTTTCCTTAATCTGTTTTGATCCTTCACAAATCAGGGTTAGCTTATCCCATATTTCTTTGGCTGATTTGCACAACTTGACTTTGTTGAACATCGCCTTATCCAACATCTTGTAAAGTATATCCTTGGCTACATTGTCTAGGTTATATCTCTTTCGATCTTCATTTGTCCATTCAGTACATGGTTTTTCAACCATGGTGGTCTAAACTTTCGATGGCAGCCTTCCTCTCCTCAATTGCAAATTTGTTTTTTCTCACTGTACCGTATTGACTTTAAGTATTTCCAATGGCCCATTCTCTATCACAAGCCACATTTCATTGTGTAAAGCGGATAGATGAGCCTGCATACGAATCTTCCAGTCATCAAACTCTTCCACAGTGAACATCGGAATACGAGTTAGATTTGCTTCCATGATAATAATTTTGCTTTAAAGATGAAAGACTTTGAAAAACACAAGTGTTAAAACCTTTGAAAAAGAATGAGACCTAGTTCAGTAACCAGTGCGGAAGGCTCACTGAACCAAATGCTCTGATACCACTTGTAGGTCCCAAGGGGTGTGGTGTAAGGTTTAGAAGGGGGGGTTGAATAAACCTTACGAAATTTTCACTTTTAGTCTTTTTAAGATTTTCAACAGAGTTGACTCAAATTAGTTGTGTCCTTGAGGGACAGCTAGGTTGGCTATATTCACCTAAGTTACCCACTCAACAGACTCGATAGAGTTGTTGATAGTATAACTCAGTTGCTTAAACTAACACTTAACTTTAGTTGATTTGGTTTTTAACAGCGGAAGACTGAAGTAGATTGATTAAAGCTTATTTTTAACACTTGTTTTAGCACTTGTTATTTATCAGTTGGATAACATATTTAACTAACAACAGATATAAAAGTAAATGCAAGAATGTAAGTGCTGAAAGCAAAATGACACAAGTAATTTGTATAGTCGTTCGAGGATGGGGTAATTCCTCCAATCCACTTTTCTCCAACTCCTGGAAGAATCCACTACGTAACAGATCAAGTTACAAACCAGTGAACAGTCTAGAGACAGCCTTGATCACACAACTGGCTTCTACTATGACTTAGCTTCTTCACGAGGCAGTTGTCTTGCTACTTCAGCTCACTTTCAGGTCCTTGGATTTGTTCACACAGCCCTCCAACAAACTTGAATCTCTTGGTTCGACCTTGAACCTTTCTACAACTCCTTCAACTTGGAAAGTAGACCCCTTTTTGTTCTTCAAATGTTTCCTCTTCAACTGGTTGAAGTTGTCTTTCCTTCAGTTGTAAGTCCAAGTGACTATGATAATCTAGAGGGGGTGAATAGATTATGCCCATTTTCTCAATTTAGCCCTCTTTTTCGAATGAATAAGCAAAGACAAGAATGGAAGTGTGGGAAGTAAACAACACACGTCGATTTATAGAGCTTCACCCCACCTAGGGACTATGTGCTCTACCACCCCAGTATCTCCGGGATGGATTTCGAAAAGAAAAAGAATTTTATTAATAATTACCAAAACTATTACAACATCACCTTGAAGAACACCACACTCTTCTTACAACGGACCAATGAAGATTACCACAATCTTCCAACATGAAGAGCACCAAACTCTCTAACACCTCGAAGAGCACCAAACTCTTCCACAAGAAGATTATCACAATCTTCTTCACCTATGAAGAGTACCACACTCTTCAACACCTAAGATCACCCAAGTGTGCTCTTACCACAAGAACACTCACAAGTATATCTTGTGTTTGAATGACGAACACAAATTCAAGATTACAACTCGATAATGAAGTATACAACTTTGAAGTGCAAGTGTAATCAAGAATTAAGTCTAGACCTCAAGATGTGAAAGTGAAAGACCTTAGGCTATTACAACAAGAATGTTGAAATTGAAGAACAAAGTATGTGCTTGTGAATTCTCTTGTTGTGTTGTACTGTATTGTCTTGTGTTTGTTGCTCCAAATCTTCCTCTATTTATAGGAGATGTATTGAACATTGATAGGCTCCTCTTGGAGAGTGAAATCTAAAAAGAAATACAAGTTAATCATCAATATAGCTATTACAAATCAACTCCACAAAATAAGGAAAAATTGTCTCCCAAAAACTCATAAATCGTCCGATTTTATACTGGTCAACCCATGTGGTCGACCGGTCGACCAATGCAAAAATTCAAAAATAAGTCCGTTGAGCTGGAGTCCCACACAGGTCGTCCGGGGGGGTCAACCGGTCGACCACTTGGTCAACCTATCCCTGCTATTTTCAAAAATGAAAGATCGAGAGGACAGTGGCGCAGGGGAGGGCTTCACCTATGGGTCAACCCATCTTGAGAAAAATAAGAAACGTGCTTCAGCCACCGGTCGACCAAGTGGTCGATTGGTCGACCGACCGGTTGGCCTATTCCAGGTTCATTTGGTCCGACAAAAAATTTCAACTTTATTTTTCGAGCGCCGTTTTACCTTGATGGTATTCGGTAGTTGTTAAAAACACTTTAAAACATGGAAATCACTTTTAATATCGCTCGATACAAATTGTTTTGAATAGTCGAGAATAATCAACAAGAAATACTCCGAAGAATAATTTAAAACCAATTTAGGAGTATTTGGACCATAATAAGAGACATTGTTTGGTATAAAACTCAGTAAAACATAATCATCAAAATCATGATAAAAATATTTATCTAACAAACTCCCTCTTTTTGATGATTACAAACCAAAACAATTTTAGGAGATTGATTTTTAAAACAAAACAACAAAACATTTTTAATCACAAGTATAGGAGGAAAGATTTTACAAAAGCATTTTTAACAAAGCTCTCCCTATCAACATGCACAATAAGAGTAAATGGAAGCAAACAACTAAGAAGCTAAAAGCTTTAGCTTTTTCAATATGAGCTCAAATAAAATGAGCTTAGAAGCTCCCCCTGTCAAAAACCATTATTAGACAAGTATAGAAGTCCATGAAATATCCAATGGACTAAGTCTCATTCACAGCTTATGGCTTTTTTAATCACAGCTTATCGCTTTTTCTGTGAGCTTTTTCTAGCTTCTTTGAGCTAATGAGCTTGTTTCATGTTTCTCACCCTTTGGAATCGTCAAAAAGAATGTTAGCACGATAAAAACATCATAAACATATATCACAGTGCGCATTTTCATCGAATTATCGAGCTTTTTGAACATTTAAGCTTAAAATCCAAATAAAAGGGAAAAGTCGATCATTTGATTTGTAAAATCTCATTTGAGTAACAAAACATCATCTCGGTAAACTTATAAGACATTTGAAATCGAGAGAATCATGTAAACAAAGAATTTTTCATTGAAGCATTTTATCGAGTACTTGGTGTGCGTAGAATAAAACCGAAGATGTATATAATACTTGTAAATGCAATCATACCCAAACAATCATCACCAATCATAAATATACAAGCATAATTCATCATCATACATAATTCCCATCACAAATATACAATAATGTATCAAAGTCCCAAAGTACAACTGTACAAGTACATTATCAAGGATTCAACCCAATTGAGAGTAAAAGGGAATTAAACTTACCAATTAATCGAAGAAGTCGAGTATCATGGATGATATTCCAATAGTATAAACTCAAGAATATATAATTTACAAGAGTGAAATCATTTTGAGAAATGTGTGTGAAATTTGCAAAAGGGTTCGAGTTTGAAGAAGAAGATCAAAAATAACACAGTATAGGACATAGACAATATAACACTGCTGTAGCCCTGGTCGACCAGTTGATCAGGGTGTCGACCGGTGTGGTCGACCGGTCGACCGCCTATCCAACTGTGTCTGAATCCTAAGTTTAGTCTCTGTCCGAATTTTCAACCAAAAATCTAATTTTTCACCCTTAAGTTTCAAAAACGTGCAAAATGCAAACATATACCTCATTCAATATACATTATGCCTATACAAGCTCGAATTGAAGCAAAAGACTCGGCGGTAAGTGGTTTTGTAAAAGTACCCGCGAGTTGATCTTGAGACGAAATAAAGCACATCTCAATTTTTCGTTTTGAAATGCAATCCCCAAAAAAATGTCGAATCTCAGTATGTTTGGTTCGGTTATGAAAAATTTATACCGAACGTTTTATCACAAAAAATAGGAACGTTATCAATCATTGGACAAAAAAAAAGAGTGCCTTGCAAATATTGAAAAATCCCTTTTAGCGGCACTTAATTGAGACTCTTTTGGGATTGCTTTTAAATCGAGCACATGGGCATAAGACATGAAGAATATCGAGTCTATTAGAGTAATAAAAGTTGATGAACATACCTCAATTTTGTTTGTCAACCAACTTGCCTTTTTCATCCTTGTCTAGCTTGATATTGGTTGCCATTGGAGTAGTGACGGTTCTTCCTTCTTCAATGCCGAACTTCTTTAGAAGTTCTTTTGTATACTTTGTTGTGAAATATAAATACCTTCTTGGCATTGCTTAATTTGAAGTCCAAGGAAGAAAATAAGCTCCCCTATCATTGTGAATTCACCTTACATCAACTTAGAAAATTTCTTGCACAAAGATTCATTAATAGCACCAAATATAATACCATCAACATAAATTTGAACTAGTAAACAATCTTGCCCTTTTTCAAAAACAAATAGAGTAGTATCAACTTTACCTCTTGTAAATCCATTTTGTAAAAGAAAAGAGCTCATACCATGCCCAGGGTGCTTGCTTTAAACCATGTAAGGCCTTTTTAAGTTTGTAAACATGATTAGGCCTAGAAAAATTTTCAAATCCCGGAGGTTGTTTTTACATAAACTTCTTCTTGAATAAAACCATTTAGAAATGCGGATTTAACATCTATTTGGTAACGCTTGAAATTTTTAAAACAAGAATAGGCAATTAAAATACGAATAGCTTCTAAATGTGCTTCGGGTGCAAAAGTTTCATCATAATCAATACCTTCTTCTTGACAATACCCTTGAGCTACTAACCTTGCCTTATTACGAACAATGTTGCCTTGGTCATCGAGTTTGTTTCGGAATACCCATTTTGTACCAATAATTGATTTTGATGGAGGACAAGGTACCAATTCCCAAACATCATTCATTCATCGACTTTAGGATCATATCCAATTGATCCTTGGTGTTCAAAATGAAACATTTACATCCAAATATTTTGAAGTAACTAATATTTGGAGTTCTTCCTTTCTCATTCTCAATAAGTCTACACAACTTAACAAACTCATTAATGGCATCGCTTATATTTGCAAGAAAAATAGCCAAACTATATCTAGTCTAGTAAAATAACAATAATGAACATGCCTCGATTGTTTATGTCAATCTTGATAAATCATAAATTAGATAATATGTTGACGAGCATTTATATCAAGATATTTAAAACTTTGACAAAACGTCTTGCACAAGAGCATAGTAAAAATGCATAACATTATCGGCTAAGTAATAAACCAACTTTAGAAATAACACAAGTATACTATGCTTTAGTATAAATCCATAAGAGATGATAAAACATGTAAGGTTACATGAGTTTAGAAGAATCTATACAAGGTCTCCCTTAAAAGAGTTTTGGAAATCCGAGAGTATTTAGTAGAGACCTCATTTAGAAGATATCTTTGAAAAATTATTTTGACACTTAAGGCATAAATAAAAACATAATAACAAAACAATATGCGTATTTAAATAGAGAGATACGGTTTACCAATTACGCCATTTCCAAGGGTTGTGTCTTTCCCATTGTTGATAGTATCTTCTTCTTGGAATATCATTTTGTTGATGATGTATTCTCCTTTGATCAAATGGTGCGAGCATTTGATGTCTATTTGACGGAATGAGTTTTCTTTGATTGTTATTGCGGCGAGTACCTATCATGAAATTTTCTTATGGTACCTTCAAGTGTTTGGGTCCTTTCGGATTTGTATTGAGACTTTTAGGTCTCTAATAATAATTAGAACTATTTTTAACCCGACAAGTATTAGTCGTGTGACCCTTTTTACGACAATAAAAGCATGTAATAATTCTAGAAGCATAATGACCAACATGCTTAGAGATTTGTTTCTTTTTCTTATCATTAATAACATTAGGCTTATAACCAAGTCCTATTTTCAAATGATCATAACGTTGAACATCAAGAATTTTGGTTATTTTATCGGTACTCAAGTTAAACTTCATCATATAATTTTTCATGCAATCAATATCCTTAACAAGAGTACTATTTTCTTTTTCAAGATTTCTAACCTTATCAAGTGTAGTGGTGTGAGCATAAGAAAGTGATTCATATGAAACAAACCTATCCTTTTCATTTTTCACAGTGCTGAATTCCTTTTTCAAATTTTTGTATTTAAAGAGCAAGCTTTTGAATTCATTTTGAAGCTCATCAAAATCATTTTGCAATTCACCAGAATCATCTTGCAATTCATTACTAAAAGAAGTAGAAGAGTTAGAGCGTACATCATTGTCTTCTTTGATTCCCATTAGACATTGCTCGGCTTCTTCATCATCGGAAGTTGTAGGAAGCTCATCCCAAGTTTATGGATTTGAGATAATATCCAGTTGAGAAGTGGATGCTTTTGAATTGATCCTTTCATGTACTTCATAGATATTTCTAATTTTTCTCATACTTCATGTGACGATCGTATCCCTCGAATATGATTGTATTCCGTAGAGGTAAGAGAACAATGAAGAATATTTAGGGCTTTACCATTTATGGAGAATATTTTCTTGTTTTCATCATCGAGCTCCTTTAGGGCATTGGAAATTTGAGTTCCGTCTTTCATCGGGGTGGATACTCCATTTATAACCGTGTTCCAAATATCAAACCCGCAACTTTGTAGGAAGCACTCTATTCTTTCTTTCCAAAATGTATAATTGTTGGAGTCGAATAGTGGTGGTTTGTTGGTTGAGGCGCCGGTGGTAAGATAGACTTCATTCGTAGCCATGGATCATTTCTCTTCACTCGCGATGTGGAACGAGCTTGCCAAAGAGTTTTACTTTGATACCACTTCTAAGTCCATGTGGCTACGATAATCTAAAGGGGGTGAATAGATTATGCCCATTTTCTCAATTTAGCCCTCTTTTTCGAATGAATAAGCAAAGACAAGAATGGAAGTGCGGGAAGTAAACAACACAAGTCAATTTATAGAACTTCACCCCACCTAGGGACTACGTACTCTACCACCCCAGTATCTCCGGGATGGATTTCGAAAAGAAAAAGAATTTTTTTAATAGTTACCAAAACTATTACAACATCACCTTGAAGAGCACCACACTCTTCTTACAACGACACCAATGAAAATTACCACAATCTTCCAACTTGAAGAGAACCAAACTCTCTAACACCTCGAAGAGCACCAAACTCTTCCACAAGAAGATTACCACAATCTTCTTCACCTATGAAGAGTATCACACTCTTCAACACCTAAGATTACCCAAGTGTGCTCTTACCATAAGAACACTCACAAGGTATCTTGTGTTTGAATGACGAACACAAATTCAAGATTACAACTCGATAATGAAGTATACAACTTTGAAGTGCAAATGTAATCAAGAATTAAGCCTAGACCTCAAGATGTGAAAGTGAAAGACCTTAGGCTATTACAACAAGAATGTTGAAATTGAAGAACAAAATATGTGCTTGTGAATTCTCTTGTTGTGTTGTAGTGTATTGTCTTGTGTTTGTTACTCCAAATCTTCCTCCATTTATAGGAGAGGTATTGAACATTGATAGGCTCCTCTTGGAGAGTGAAATCTGAAAAGAAATACAAGTTAAATCATCAATATAGTTGTTACAAATCAACTCCACAAAACCAGGAAAAGTTGTCTCCCAAAAACGCAAAAATCGTCTGATTTTATACTGGTCAACCCATGTGGTCGACCGGTCGACCAATGCAAAAATTAAAAAATAAATCCGTTGAGCTGGAGTCCCATACAAGTCGACCGGGGGGTTCAATCGGTCGACCACTTGGTCGACCTGTCCCTGCTATTTTCAAAAATAAAAGATCGAGAGGACAATAGCGCGGGGGAGGGCTTCACCTAGGGGTCAACCCTTGTGGTCGACCCATACCTGGAAGAATTTTGCTTGAGAAAAATAAGAAACGTGCTTCAGCCACCGGTCGACCGACCGATTGAGCCCTTGGGTCGACCGGTTGGCCTATTCCAGGTTCATTCGGTCCGACAAAAAATTTCAACTTTATTTTTCGAGCACCGTTTTACCTTGATGGTATTCGATAGTTATTAAAAACACTTTAAAACATGGAAATCACATTTTAATATCCCTCGATACTATTTTTTTGAATAGTCAAGAATAATCAACAAGAAATACTCCGAAGAATATTTTAAAACCAATTTAGGAGTATTTGGACCATAATAAGAGACATTGTTTTGGTATAAAACTCAGTAAAACATAATCATCAAAATCATGATAAAAATATTTATCTAACAACACCATGTGTTGGATAGAGTTTCTTCGAGTTTTAGGCTTGAGGAATTTCTTGATAAGCTTTGAGAATATTGCAGGTTATGTTTGCTTGAATATTGCTTTGTTCTTGCTAGGTTCAGGTAACCTTTTCTCAAATGCTTCCTCAACCTTTCATAGTGCTCATTTGAAATTTGTCTGTTGAAGAGATATGCCAATTTCAAATGACACTTCTTGTTCGTTGGTTTGTCTTTTCTTGGTCTGCAGTACTTGATGTTGACCCTTCCTCGTATTAAATGGCTTCGCAGCTTTACAGGACCTGACACAAGTTTTAGTGTTTCCGATTGGCTTATTCCTTTTGCATGTTTCTGGGGCAAACACTTTAAGACCTGGCAGTTTGCTATATCGAGTAATATTCTTGACTTCCTTCCAACGGATCAATGTCAGTTGTCTTGACTTGACTGTTGCCTTTACCTCTTGTGACTTGAGTCTGCTCCAATCATAAGATTGACTCAACTGTTAGACTTGGCTCCTTTCATTTACTTGACTGACACTTCATCAACCTTCACACATCTGTTCCTCAGCTGGCTCTCCTTCAGTCGAGTCCTTGCCTTCCTTCATGGCCATACTCAGCTGACACACAACAGAGTCTTCACTATAGTCTGCAGTTGATTTCTTGCATTCTTGACTTAGCTGACTTCACTCAGCTCTTCCAGTCCTATCTATTACAATACATAATTACAAGGAAAATGAGGTGCCAACTTCCTAGTCTTAGTTTTACATGGTATCATCAAAATCTAACAAATAAATTTCCTAACACCTAGCAATTACAGTCTGCCAGGCCAAAGAGAAAAATTGGGTCGGGTCGGGCAAAATTTCATGGGGCACTATTCTTGAGGCCAAACCCAACCCAGCCCATGAAAGTACACTTGAAATGACTGTGGAAACCCAATATTTTTGGGTCAAATAGGCTCAGCCCCTTTCAAGTCTACAAACGATCTTGAGTCGGGCCTCGAGTAGTTTGATTTTTTTCCCCTTGGGGCCACAAAATATTTATTTGTATTGTATACATTGCAGTATCTAAAAATTAATCTATTTACCATATTGAAGTAAATAGTATTTTATGACTAGTTTTTAAATATTTATGTGTTAGAGTGGTGTTCCATGAGTCAATCTTTGGTCGATTCTATACTCTCTGTGGGTGCAATCCTATTCAAGATATATTAATTAAAAAGACATTTTTATCATATGATAAGAATTTATCAATAAATGCACAGTTGAGAAAAAATTCTCAGACCAAATATAGTTATCGGGCATGGTTGCGCATTGGATGACAATCATGGAACATGCCTATAAGGATTTCATCTTAAATTAGTTTTGATGCATTTAATGAAGATAGTAAGTCACAAAGTCTCATATTGTAGCTATGAATACTATAACTAGGATTGTTGTTCTTGATAACCTTACGAAATAGATGATGATGTCCCATGACAAAAATATGGTAGACTTATTGGATCAAAGGAGACTGTTTCTCAAAATCAAAGGGGGAGAAATGATGGGTCTACAAATTAAGTTGGTCCTAGTGAGCATGCTCTAGATGAATCTGTCGAGCACAATGTCTCAGAAAATGCAAATATTATGAATTCTGAGAATCAAGAATTCCATGAGTTATTATATACTGAGGTGTGGGATCAAAATGATGTAATCATAACATCACATTCTCGGTTATTCAAGAAATCATAAATGATGATTATGACAGTGAATCACATTCCATAATAAAATGTCGTCGAAGGCTTGATTGACCTTCGTGAGAGGAAGCAATAAAGTCTGATTTAGCTTTCTTAGAGCAACAAAGCGTATTTGGGTTAATTACTAGAAGCACGGGCATTGTAAAATCTATTGAATACAAGTTAGTGTTTGTTCGGAAAAGAAATGAGAAAAATGAGTCTGTGATGTATAAAACCTAACTCATAGCCAAATGATTCTCCCAGAGACATGGGATTGATTACGATGAAACATATTCACATGTAATGATACAATCATTTTCCATTTTCTATTCATTATGGTTGTCCACGAGAGTTTGGACATGCGCAAAGTGGACGTAGTAACGGTTTATCTATATGGTTCACTGGATTTTAATATCTATATGAAAATTCCTGATGAATATAAAATACCTAAGTCACACACTTCCCCTTGAATATTTGATCAAACTATAAAGATCTTTGTATGGATTTAAGTGTGTGACTTAGGTATTTAAGGGGAAGTGTGTGAGTACTCAAGGGGAAGTGTGTGATCAAAGTGACTTAGGAATTTAAATGTATGGATAACCTTAAGTGTGTGAGTACTCACTAAATCAGGTATTTAAGGGGAAGTGTGTGAGTACTTTGCCAAAGAATGTTATCAAAATTATATTATTTGCCCATACGTTTTTATTAAAAAAATTATTGATTGGTTATCATTATCATTTATGTCGGTAAATGAACTTGATTACACTCTTAAAGAGTTAGCAAATGCTGTTTGTTGGGGGCCAAAACGATATTTATTTATTCAATATATAATTCGGTTTATATATTGATTTAATATTAATTGCCCAATGGGCTCTTAATAAAATAATCCGACCCAAAGGAGTCCAGGACTGGCCCATAGGCCGATTTCTCCTACATGGCCCACAGGGCTTGTCTCCCAGGTATAAAAAGGTCACTCTTATTCATTTGTAAGTACATTCTCACAATTTGTCTCATAATTCTCCTACGCATTTAATTCAGTATTCAATTACTGTTTGATTATCTCGTTCTGGGACAACCCTCGGTGTGTGCAGGCAAGTTCCCAATCGAATAATTTCCAGCTTCCGGAAAAGAAGACTTGAAGACTTCCCCCTTGGAAAGAAGGGGTTTGCCAGCAATGTTGACTTGGAGTGATCTGCCCTAAAAAGCAGCATCATGTTGGCGCCGTTTATGGGAACGAGGCTGAGACACACATGATTTTTGAAGAATATGGGCGACTTGAAGGCGATATTCACCATCTCCGGAGGACCAGTGTATGGAGGCTCATCTCGTGCGAAGAAAGCCCTGGTGAAGAGCTCAAATGGAGCGTATTTTCAACACGTTACATTCCACCCGGGGACATACTGCATGGAGAAGCCCCAGGAGAAGATAATCTTTGGTGAAGAAGACATGTCCCCCGGAGCTCGGGGGAAATGCCCAGCAACTCCCCTTATCATCTCCGTAGTTGTGACCAACTATTGGGTGATGAGAACATTGGTGGACATTGGTAGCTCCATGGACATATTATGATACAATGCATTTCATCGGCTAGGATTTGAAGACTCATCTCTAACCGAAGCCACTACCACACTACAAGACCAGAGGATCCCCATTGTCGAGGAGGTGACACTTCCCCTCTCATTGGGAAGCTATCCACGTTGGGTCACAAAGATGGTGAGGTTTGCAGTGGTTAACTCCCCCTTGCAGTATAATGTGATCCTTATTGTCCCATCTTTAAACGCATTCAGAACCATTGCTTCCATCTACCACCAGAAGTTGAAATTCCCCACCCCAGAGGGAATTGGAGAAGAATGTGGAGACAGAAGTGTAGCCCAAGAGTGCCATCACACCACCTGGAAGGAGGACTCCCAAGCTTGGGACCTGGAGTTTTGGAACTGATGACTCGCATGGAAGTGGGCCTCCTCCAAGAAGAAGATTGCCTCGAAGAACCTCAAGAAGAAGAGGACTCCAACAACCGCAAGCTGAAGGAAGAACCCAAAATTGAGGCAGTGGAGCAGATCAAACTAGTGGTCTTGGACCCAACTGACGAAATAAAAACCATACGACTTGGGACTGAGATAGAGCCTGACGTGGAGCAAGAAATCATTGAAGTCCTTAGGAGAAACGTGCAAGTGTTCGCTTGGGAGATGAAAAACTTGCAAGGGATCCCCCCAGAAGTCGCCCTGCACCGACTGGGGGTCCACCTACAAACCAGGAAAGCAAAAGAGAAATGCCTTCGAGTTAGAAAGAAGCAAAGCAATAAAGGAAGAAGTGAAGAAGTTGCTCGATGCGAAATACATCAAACCCGTGCAGTATCCGAAATGGCTGGCTAATGTGGTGCTCATCCCTAAGCCCAATGGAAAATGGAGAATGTGCATTGATTTCACAGATTTGAACAAAGCTTGTCCGAAGGATTCGTTCCTACTCCCCTGGATCGACCATCTAGTAGACACAACCGCAGGATGTGAACTCATTAGCTTTTTAGATGCCTTTCAAGGATACAACCAAATATAACTAGCAGAGGAGAATCAAGAGAAGACCAGCTTCATAACCGAATAGGGGATATATTGTTACAAGGTCATGCCCTTTGGCCTAAAGAATATAAGAGCAACTTATCAAAGACTGGTTAACCGCATTTTCAAGGATACATGATCTCTGAGCGTGAAATCGAAGCCAACCCTGAGAAGATCAGTGCCATCCTGAACATGTCAGCCCACGCCAATACAAAAGATGTGCAGAAGTTGACTGGTTGCATGGCTGTTTTAAGACGCTTTTTATAAGTCCACCGACAAGGGCTTGCCGTTTTTCAAGTTGCTACGCACGAAGAAGAAATTTGAGTGGACTCCAGAGTGTCAACAAGCGTTCAGTGACTTGAAGGCATACCTGGCCTCACATCCTCTTCTGATGAAGCCAAGAGAATGGGAGACTTTATATTTGTACTTATTAGTGTCTGAAGAAGCCCTTAGTGGCGTTTTAGTTCGGAAAGAGCAGAGAGATCACCACTCGATATACTACATCAGCAAAGTCCTCTTGGATGTAGAAACTCGTTATACTCACATAGAGAAACTGGCCCTGGTTACTTGTGCTCGAAAACTCAGGCCATACTTTCAATCGCATCCAGTTGTGGTATTGACCAATCACCCCTTGAAGCAAGTGCTCACTAATCTTCGTGCCTTAGGAAAAATGGTTAGATGGGCAGTAGAACTTAGCGAGCATGGAATTGAATTCCAGCCAAGACCCACCATCAAAGCCCAAGTTCTGGCCGATATTTTGGTGGAGATGCATGGAATGGAGACAGATAGTCCACCCATAGAGTGGAGAATGAACATAAATGGTTCCTCCACTTTTTCAGGAAGTGGAGCCAAAATTGGGTGGAGAGCCTACAGGTAGACCAGCTCGAGTATGTGGTGAGTTGCAATTCCCCGCCTCCAACAGCAAGGCAGAATATGAAGCCTTATTGATAGGAGAAAAGTTGGCCCTTGCTGCTGGGGCCAAGAGGATTACAACCTTCACCGACTCTGAACTCGTGGCCAGCCAAATAGATGGGACTTGAGGCCAGAGAAGAGAAGATGGCCAAATACTTCAGTGCAGCCAAGGAGTTAATCAACAGATTTGAGAAGTTCGTGGTAACACAATTTACGCGGGGAGAATACAAAAGCCAACCAACTTGTTCGTCTGGCCAGCTCTACGGCCGCCATCGACAATAGATCTATCACCCTCTTAGTAGCTAGCCATCCAACCATTTCTAAAGTGCTTGGCTCCCGAAGACGCCCACTATGTACTTAGAGAAATTCATGAAAGTAGTTGTGGAAACCGTTCGGGCGGAAGGGCGCTAGCTACGAAGACTTTAAGGCAAGGGTATTTTTGGCCATCTCTCTTCAAGGATGCCAAGGCATTGGTGAGACATTGCCGCCCATGCCAAGAGCACGCAACAATAACACATCTACCCGTCGATGCACTTCAGTTGTTGCAAAGTCCTTACCCTTTTGTACAATGGGGATGGATCTAGTCGGACCTTTCCCATTCGCTCCGGCCTAGAAGAAATTCTTGATTGTAGGGGTCGATTACTTCACTAAATGGGTGGAGACAGAGCCACTCGCGAAGATATCAGAGAAGGAGATTATCAAGTTCCTATGAAAGAACATCATCTGTTGGTTCTAGATCCCTCAAGCATTGGTATCCGATAATGGAACTCAGTTCCAATGAGCTAAGTTAAAATAATGGTGCCAGGAGAAAAAGATCAAGCAATTCTTTACATTAGTGGGGAACCCCAGGGCTAATGGACAGGCAGAAGAAACTAACCGCACCATACTCCACCATATAAAAACTAGACTATGAGTGGCTAAGGGAAAATGGGCAGAAGAACTCTCTGCCATGTTATGGGCATATGTCGGACGACCCTGGACGGCCATGGGAGAATCTCCATTCTGTCTGGCCTACGAAACCGAAGCAGTCATCCCTGTGGAAATAGATGAACCAAGCCTAAAGGCGACGAGTTATTCTCCAGAACATAATGATAACAACATGAGGATAAACTTGGACTAGGGATGGCAATGAGGTGGGTTCCGCATCAAACTCACCCCGGGATGGGTCCCGGGTCCAATAGTAACTAAATAGTTGTAAAATATAGTTATAATAAGTTTCATAATTACATTTTTTTGACCTATTAGCATTGGATTGCTTTTGAAAATTTGGCCACAAATACAAAAAAATAAATTATTGCAATTAGAGAAAAAAATATTGGCGGGTCTAAACCCACCCTGGCGGGTTTTAGAGCGGGGCAGGTCCCGGGTCTTCAATTTTCTTGGCGAGGCGGGTCGTGGGTTTGGCCAAACCTGTCCCATTGCCATCCCTAAATTTGACATGATCGATGAACTCAGTGATAAGGCATTCATCAGATCTGAAGTTTATGAGAGTAGAGTGGCCAACGCTTACAACTCTCAAGTGCGACCCCAAAACATTCAAATATATCTGCTCCTCTTGATTCCTTGAAGTTTGATAGATTCTTTTTATTTTCTGTCATATATCTAGAACAACCACTATGCATGTACCAGGTTCCTTGGCACCCTGTTATTCCCTGAACCTGCATTCAAGGAAATCAAACTTTAGGTACCCGTATCTGTTTGGGTCCTGAGGGGTTAGCACTATAAGGTGTTCCAACCAACCTATAGCCAAAAGATATGACTCTAAGAGGTTGCCACCTTTCAGTTCCATAATCATAATGAATATTAGCAAATTGTTTTGGTGCTTTAGGAACACACATATGTCTCTTTTGTTTGTATGATTGTGTATGTGTTTGTGCATTTGCTTTTCTGGGAAAGTATGGAAACTGTTGTGCATGATATGCATTGTGTTTGGGTGCATATGAGTGCTGATTTGTTTGCCTTGGTAATTACCTATGATGAGTTTGAGGTCTTTGCCACTTGGGCTTTTATCCCATAGGATTCTGCTGATATTTCATTTGGGGATTCCAATCAGCTTGAGTTGGGTAATTTCTACCATTCCCTTCTGTAACGCCCTATAATTTCTATTATAAAATAAACAAGCATACATTACATTTTAATGATGAAAAAAAACACGAATAATTTTAAAAATAAAACAAACCGAGTCAATTGTAGCAGAAGCAATATATTTCATAAACAAAAATTAAACCATCGTCTAATTCTGTCAATTACTAATGAACTGAAAATAAAAACTAATGACTTAAACAACTTAAAAGAAGTCAAATAGTTCAACATATTTTTTTTTGTAAAATAAACACTCATAAACATCCATATGCCTTGTCATATCCACCGCTCTTAGCCAACACTATCTCCTTCACCTGAAAAGTTGGTTATATATGGGGTGAGCGACACAACTCAGTGGAGTAAAAATTGTCCAAACTAAATACACAGATATCTCACATTAAAATGCAAATACAATATTATAGAACATAGCATAGATTCTTTGAAAAACCACAGACATAGACATAGATTGCACTACAGCCTGCAGGGGTTCCACCTGAGGGATACATCGACCCCGGACCTCTTGAGTCCCTAGCTCATGGGTGTCTAAAGCAACTGTACTACACAATCGTGCAAAATAATTTAAGCATTTAACAAGGACAATAAAGTTTAGAAAACAAACCCCACCTTGAACGTAGCTTTGAAAAATAAGTAGAACTTAAAAGTGTCGGATGCAAGCACGTCTAATCCTCGCTCAATAAATCGCCTAATCAATAGAAAAATATAATATTAGTCAAAACCTCGAATATTCTAAACTTACAACTTAGAAAATAATAATCTAACATCCTAATTTTGGGGCTTAATAGAAAATAGAATTGAAGGCTAAATTGGAATTGAAAGTAGAATTTGAAAACAAAGGCAAATTTGGATGGTTTAAGGGTTGATAGTTCTAATCTTGAAGAAAGACTTGATAAATCAATCGGTTATGATTTTTAATCTGACGAAGCTGAATCTGATATATTTTAACGGGAGTTTGAAATCAGAAGTCCTCATTCGAAAATCTTTAGAGCTTCATCTGGAAATGAAAAGATAAATCGACTAGGCTTAAAACTGGGCTTGGGCAAATGAACATTGGAATGAACTGAACTTGGGAACTTGGATTTGGGCCAATGTGATTTTTGGACTTGAGAAAATTTGGACTAGATAACTTGGGCTTGGATTTTAAAAATAAATAGCCCCTAAATAAACTAACTCTAGTCTAAAATAATCACAATTCTTAATAAAAACCCAAATAAAATTCGGGTATTATACCTTCATAGATTTCTTTTGATGAAACCTCTGGGGGTTTTGGTAGTTCTGTTTTGACTTCACAGAATATCTCATGTTAGGAGTCTGCTGTTAAACCTTTCTGAATTTTGTTTCAGCTGTTCTTTCAGCATACGCAGCTGGATTCTTTCCTTTTCATTTATATCCAAGGCAAGCATGTGAGTGTTTGTGATTGTGTGTGGGTACCACATATGGTATTTCGGATTTCTGGATTCCCTCATTGCTTGAGGATCCATTTTCCAGAACCACTCTTGGAGTTTGAGCATTGACAAAGGAATTGAATCCTAAGCCCGCTTTGTCTCCAATTTTCTTTTGTATCATCATCAACTCATCCAATATTTAGATGATTTGCAGAGTGATGCAATCACATTTTTCAGTTCTTGTTCCCTTATTTCTTTCTCAGCAAGGTTTTCTTTGCCCTTTGCTATCTCAGCTTTCAACTCTTTGTTCTTATCAGCTATGTGACTTAAAGTACTCAACTCTTCAGTCAGCTATGAGTTTTAGCATTTGAGTTGGATATTTTCCTCATTTAGGAGTGTGTGTGAAGATTTAATGTGCTCAAAGTCTTTCATCATTTTGCTTAATGAATCATAAAGATCAATGGGTGATGAGGTGTGTATCATGATCACTGTCATAAGAATTTGAATCAGATGAGTTAGAATTTATCTCATCTTCATGTTCTTTGTTCATGAGACATGAATGCCTCTCCTTCTGTGTCTGAAGAGTAGTCAACTTCACTGCTATATGACTCTGTTGTCTTCTTACACTTGGCAGTCTCAGATTCTGCAGCCATCATTGTTTTATTTCTTTCTTGTCTTCTCTCTCTCAAGACTTTTTTATCCTCTTCACTTCTGTATTTGTTGACTGGTGGATAAGGGCAGTCAACTGCAAAGTGACCTGGATGTCTGCAATTCCAACACAGATTTTCAGCTTTCATCTCAGCTCTCTTGGGAGTTCTCTCTTCCTTTCCTTTGGAAGGAGCTGAGTGCCTTCTAGAGGACTCTCTTTTGTTCCTCTTATAGTTTTTGTTGAAAAATTTGTTGAACCTTTTGGCTATGAAAGTAATCTCTTCTTTATCAATGATGTCTTTGGAGTTAGTTGCCTTAGATTCTCCTACCAATAGAGCAGTTGTCTACGGTACAACTATTTTATCCAGCTATTTCTTCTTGAGCTCAAGTTCATATGCTTTTAGATCTCAAATTAGCTCATGGTTGGATATCTTGGTCAAGTCCATGGAGTGTCTGAGAGCCATCACCTTCGTTTCCCACTCAGCTGGGAGCGCTCTTAGAATTTTCATACACATTTCCTTATGTGTATACTCCTTGCCTAAGACAGATAGTTCATTTGTGATCTTTGTAAATCTGACATCCAACTGATCCAGTGATTCTCTTGTCATCATTTTGAAGTTCTCAAACTTTTTCACAACGACTGTGAGCATGTTCTCCTTTATCTACTATAAGCTTCACAGATAAGAGTCACCTTCTCCCAAATTTCTTTGGCAATCCTACAAGATTTAACTTTGTTAAACATGGTTTTATCTAGAGTTTTATACAAAATATCCTTAGCCAAATTGTCCAGGTTGTATCTACGTCTATCCTCATTTGTCCACTCGCATATTGATTTATCCACCTCTGCAGGTCTTTCAGCATCATCCCCTGCAACTCTTACACCTGTGTTCACCTTAGTGATTCTAATGGGTCCATCTTCTATGACAAACCACAATTCTTCATGTAGTGCAGAGAGATGTACCTGCATGCGAATTTCCAGTCATCAAATTCCTCTAGCTATTGGACATAAATGGTATTAGACTTATAAGTATTCGGACTATAACAGTTCGATGAACAAACTCACTTTTGACACTTATACGATTACAGAAGATGATCTAGAATTGGGTCAATCTTTCGAGAGGGGCTAGCATAGTTTCGTAACCAAGTGAAAGGTATGCCAACTTTTCTGCCCTATATGCATATTCCCGCGCTTGGCTTTCATGATCTACGACCACGGTTCGCCTGCTAAAGCCCACCAATCGCCAACTTTGGACCTTCAAATGACTATTTTTACCCCAAGACCTCCAGTCTATCCTCAGATGGGTCTCACGCAACTCTTAGCTGCCCTTTCGCTCTGGGAGGAAATTCTCTTATAAGGGAATGTGGACATAATCCTTTTTCCCTATCAGCACAACTATATATGTCTTTCCCCAGAGGCTCATAGATCAACCCCTGTTGTAACCAATTATGTGGACAAATCGTGCACCGAAGCTCATAGTTGTGTTCTGAACCTTGTATTTAAATAAAGTGAAGGGAAAAATTCCGTCGAATACGCGAGCAGGGATGGTTGCGAAGCTTGACTTGTAAGAGCGATGTGCTTGCTTCATTCAAAAGAAGTATGAGATAAGAGCTTCTTCCAGTTAGGTGTAGACCAAAATTGTTGTTAATTCTCAGCAGTTGATAGTCTTCAAGCTAAATCAAACCTCGCAAGACGAGATTCAGCGTATAGTGAACATAGGAATACGAGATAGATTTGCTTCCATGATAATAACTTTTAATAAACCTTTGAAAGCTTTAAGTGTTGATGTTTTGAAAAGAATGAGATCTAGTTCAGTAACCAATGTGGAAGGTCCTTTGAACCAACTACTCTATTACCACTTGTAAGTTCCAATGGGTGTGAGTAAAGTCTAGAAGGGGAGGTTGAATAGACTTAACTAATTTTTCGATTTTAATATAATCAGAGTTTTAGCAAGAAAACAACTAAGTCACTTGAGAGACGGCTAAGTCAAACTTCAGCAGTAGAGTTAACCACTCAACAGAATCTGAGAGAACTGCTGATAGAGTAACTCAACTGAGTGAAGTTAGCTTTTACAAAGTCAGTTTTCTTGATTTGATAGAGGAAGTCTTTACACCCTTTTTAAATATTAGTTAATCAACGCTTATTTTTAAGTTTGTTATTATCAGTTGGATAGCAAATATGAAGCAGGGAAGTAAATTGCATAATTTAAGTTCAGAATATAAAATGACACAATAATTTACAGTGGTTCCCCTACTCTAAGAGGAATCTACTAAAGTAACAGTGACTTTGTTACAATAGTACAATAGTCCGAGCAAGCCTCAATCACACAGCTGGCTTCACTCCTTGAACTCAGCTCTTTGCAAGCCAATTGTCTCGCTACTTCAGCTCTTCAAATCTTCCAGACTTGATCACTTAGCCCTCTTTTAGATTTGAACCAGGTTCGAACTAGAACCTCACTTAACTTCATTCACTTCTTGGAAGAACATGCCCCTTTGTCTTTAAAACAAATTTTCCTCTTTAACTTCAAGTATAACTTCTATCTTCCACAAGGTTATGTTGGATAAAATCACTTCGAATGTAGGTCTAAGGATTATAAGAATTTCTTGCTTGAGAGAGTATTACAGATTACTTGTATGCTCAGTTTCACGTTTGAAGTTTTGCTCTCTTTTGTGTCATGTATCTCTCTCTGAAAATTCCTCAGCTTTTTATAGTGAGAATTTGAAATTTGTTCGTTGAAGAGATAGACAAATTCCAACTTACACTTTTGTTCATTGGCTTGTCTTATTCTTGCAGCATTTCATGTTGATCCAACCTTTGCATTTAGTACCTGCAGGCGTCTGAAACGAACTAGAGTTCTGCAAGCATTCCATTGGTTCCTGCTACTTGCACCCTTTCAGCAAGACATCTTTAAGATTGCAGATATGTCTCCTTACCAAAATGGGTAAGTCTTTAACTTTCTTCACAATAGACTTCTTCAGCTTTCCTTACGTCCTTCAACTGCTTCTCTGTTGTAAGTCTTATGAAAGACACAACTGATGTACTTGACTGAAGCTTTTTTTGACCACTCAGCTGCGACACAGCTGAATCTTCTCTACATTATTCAGCAAATCTTCTGCATCTTCAACTTAGATGTTTGATGACTCAACTAATTTTATAACTATTACAAAATTAAAATTATACATAGAAAATAGGGTGCCAACTTTCTAATACAAAGTTTTCTAAGAATCATCAAAATTTATATAATAAATTTCCTAACAAGTTCCAAAGATGTCAACTACAATTCGGGAAAGAATGAATGTGGAATCAATGAGGAAGTTGGTAAAGAAAAAAGTTGCAAGATTCATAGAGCCAACAGTTATGTTGCGTCCCTACTTGTCGCCGCCTCATTGCGTGATCACCGACGTGAGGGTGTGTGACAATGTGAATAGTTTGAGAGGTCATGGAGAAGGTGACGGGAAAAGAGGGAGATGGTAGAGAGATGAAAGGGGGAAGGATGCTGCAAAATGAAGAAAATTGATTTGAGGGCTAGGCAAAGAATGGGGAAAATCTCGTTGGGTTAGTTGTTGGGGCTCTCTCTAACAAAATAGATACGTTAGACCGTCTGACAAGAAATCTGCTCAAATAAAAAACAACAGACTACTATTTAGCGATGATAGTAGGGCGAGAATTCCCATTCCCTGCGGGAATCCATTACGAACGGGGCGAGAATTCCCCGAAATTTCCCCCTTGGGACAGGGAAAAGGAATATTTTGTCCCTGTTACCAGGAACGGGGGTTGTCTTCCCGACCCGTGGGAATCCCCGCACCATTTTCCGCGGGAACCCGAGATATAAAAATATAATAATATTTTTAATATATTATAAATATGTCCACATTATATATACTAAAATGACAAAATTCTTTATTTATTTTATTTAAGTATAAAGAGTGATTTATTAATATTTTTATATAATTTTCAGGTTTTTTAAATATTTCAAATGATTAAAAATATTAATTTTTTCTTCAAAAAAATTGGGGGAGAGGGTTGGTTCTCGTGGGCGCAAGGATCCCCACGTGGATGGATATGGAGAGCATTTTCTCCCCATTTATTTCGCGGGACGGGGATGGAGATTCCCTCGACTGTGGGAATTGGGATGGGGGTAGCTCCCCGCCTCGTTGACATCCCTACTGCTATTTTAACCACTCTAAAAAATAGGTTTACATTTTTCATTTCATTTACATTTATTTTATAATCCATATCACATTGCATGTTTTTTTAAACGATCGCATTGATGTTATGATCATGTAAACATATATTTGTATATTGAAGTGTTATATATATATATATATATATATATATATATATAGATTGGATCAAATGAGACAGGGGTTTTAGGATAAAAACGATATGAATTAATCTTAGCCATAGATTGAAAATATTGGATGGATGAGATCTTTCCACTTTTTTTGTTAACTAGTTTGTAACTGTCTTTCATTAAAGACAATATAGTAATTTTTTGTTTCAGGGTTTTTATATTGGGTTTGATTATAAATGTCTTATGTAATACCTTACTTAATGGCGCAATTTTAGAGGCATTTTTTTTTTCGGAATCCATCATATTTAGGTCTTTTTGTTTTTGTTTCCAAGAGTCTCTTTCCATTTTCCAACTATTCATAAAAGTGGAATCATGTTTGTCCATAAAATTTCCAATTTAAATCATCATTTTCATTTTCTATTTTTCACATAAAACAACATCTCAAACATATAATTTCTATTCTCAAACCTATACACTACCTACATCATTCATCAATCACTATTCTCATATTTTAACCCAATTATATATGTGGGACCCACTGCTAAGTACTACCAGCTCTATCTACTTAAAATATTACTATTTTTTAGGGGTGTCAATTTTGGACCCGACACGCAAACCCGACACAAACCTAACACGAAATTAATGGGTATGGGTCCGGGTCAAAATTGGGTCGAACCCGAATAACCTGCCAATTAAATAGGTCGGGTTTAGGTCAACCTACTATGACCCATTTAACTCGTCTAACCCGTTTGTGAATTTAAAAGAAAATTAAGTGAATAATTAATTGTAAAAAAAAACAACAAACATGACATATCCTTAAAACTTAAAAGATAAAACCTTCTTAATTATGTATTTGTTATTATTATGCATGTATTTTTTAATATTGTCCTTAAAATATGATTAGTATGTTAAGTTATTTATGCAATCATGTTATTTCTTTTTGTATGTTGTGTCTTGTGATATTGTTTATTGATTGAATAGTGTATGAAAGTGATTGATTTTAAAAAAAAATAAATTTATTCAGTTAAAACTGTTAAATATAAATAAAAATAATTTTATTAGACGGGTTGCGTGGGTCGGGTCTGGGTTACCTGTGAAATAAGCAGCGGTCGAGTTCAAGTTCTCGACACGAATAATTAAACAGGTCGGGTTCGAGTCGGCTATTTCTGACACGCGTACTGCGGACCCAGACCCAACCCAAATTAACACCCCCTACTATTTTTAAATATATCTATCTAATGGGACCCACCATTTACAATCTTACAAAATATAATATTTTATATTCAAATTAAAATATTGAAAGTGGACCCCACCACTATCAACTTTTCAATTATTATATACATAAAATAATATTTCAAAACTACTCAACCAAACACAATCTCATTTCCATCCCTACATAAAACACATTTCAATTCATTCATCCAAACATAATTCCAATTTACACACGAAAATCAATAAATTCTCAAATTCTATTTCCAACTCCAGAAACTGGAAATGGACCATGAAAACATAAACAAACATGCCCTTAGTATTTTTTGCTGCTTAGACAGCTTTTAGATAATACATAGTTAGTTATTTTCTATTGCAATGTTTTATGACATTGCGGAGAGTAAGCATAATTAGTTTTCTTTTGATGCTTAGATAGATCTTAGATAACACATAATTATTTATTTTTCGTTGCATTGTTTATGACACTTATTACATAGTTGAATATAATGTATTGCACATTTAGTTTGTACACACTGTATATATAGTTTCTAGATAGTGCATAGTTAGTTGATTGTTACTGCATAGTTTATGACACTTATTGCATAGTTGAGTATAATTTACTGCATATTTAGTTTTTTTATGCATAGATAGCTTCTAGACAATACATAATTAGTTGATTTTGATGCATTGATAGCTTTTAGGCAAAACATAGTTAGTTGATTATTGTTGCATAGCTTTAATGACATATTCTCTTTCCAATTATATCCGTTTTTTATGGGATTAGTTGTCAAGTAATGATGATTTTACTTTATTACCCTTTCTTTGATTAAATTAATTATTTAATTATATTTTTTTGTCCATTTAATCACAACCACTCAATAACTAAAATTAGTCCATACGGTCTCACTTAAGGCCATGGTGTCAACTGGTTCCTCTCCGTATATATGTATATTCCAAAATAAACTCAAGGTCACATATGCCATTCTAAACCGAAAGCGAACTTTTATCTCTATTGCCAAATTCAACAGCCATTTTTTCCAAAAAAAGCTTCCAACTAACATATATATCCATGTGATGAGTTGGAGGCTCCTTATTGGCGGGTTTTATTTATTATTCTTCCACATTGGTCAACTAAATGTCGGCAGGGCAATCGTACTTTCAGACCCTTGAAAAATGCACCTTCTAAAAAGGAGAATAAGGGTATCAATTCCTTGCAGCGGTTAACTTCTATTTCACTCAAATTCTATCCTACTGAAGTGACATTTTTACCCCATCAAACCCATCATTTCAATTTTCAATCATTAATTCTCTTGTTGGGCTATTTAAGAAGAAGTTCATTATATGAGTATTATTTGGTAAATTCTGAAAGTATATTATTTTGAAATTATTTTAAAAAATTACCATAATTATCGAGCTACTATAATGAATTTTGTCGAAATAACTTTGGAATATTAAAACAAATTCCTCTTTTTTTTTTTTTTTTAATGAGGGCCATAAATTCCAACTCAATGTATCAAAAAAATTTAAATTTATTTTAATTGTTTCCAATTTAGTCAAATGAACAAAAGTTTGAAATAGGTAGCTACATTAATAAAGTTTTTTCAAAGGTTATCTTACATTAATTATTAAAAGGATATTTTTAAATTATTCGCCTTGAACCATCTATTTTCCTTATTTTTCGCAATGGACTAATTGAGTTATTCTTTTTTCTAAATTATTGAAACAAGTGACTAAACATATTCTTTACTAATTATCTATTTATCTATGCTTCACGGTTCACAAAACTATCATTTTAATTATTTTCCTAAACCCCATAAAAACATTTTTTTTTAATTTTCTTTCTCTAAAGATGATCAATCATAAATTGAAGAATAATAATATTATAATAATACAGAAATACATAAAATCTACAGTGTTTTTTCAACTTTTGTCCTAAAACTATGCAAAAAGAAATATTAACAAAATACCTATTTACATTTGTATTAGTGGATTTCTTTGTCTTCCCCGCTCCCCACCCACACAGTTTTGGCCGTCCTTTAAGCATATTGATTACAACGTCAGAATAAAAACCATTCAACTGCTAATCAACTCATTACAGAGCTCTAATCGCCATTAATCCACACAAACTCACATATATATAAATACTTCGACCATCAAAATCAAGTCCACATCCACAACTCGCTATATATATATATATATATATATATTCACAGAAAAGGAAAGCAAAAAGAGGGTAATCTCAAGTTCGAATTCGAAAATCAGAAGGTGAGAAGCTGCGCAGGTTTGAAGGTCCCAATGTCTTTTGTAGCAGGTTTAGTGATCGGATTAATTGCCGGCTTGGCTCTCATAGTTGCTTTTGTTCGCTCCGAAAATGCCCGATCCAAGCAGCGTTCGGACCTTGTAAGTGTTAATCTTTCATTATTCGTTTTCCTTTTTCCTTCTTTTGAGTTTAAGTGTTGGTTGAGTTAGTGCTTAAGTGTTTAGGCTTTAGTTTTTAATTTTTGCGTTTTTGTTGGAAGGCTACTACGATTGCGGCGTTTGCGAGAATGACGGTGGATGATTCGAGGAAGTTATTGTCGCCGGAGTTTTATCCTTCTTGGGTTGTGTTTTCGCAGCGCCAAAAGGTTTGTTTTTTCATTTATTAATTGTTCAATTGTATGTGGATTCTTGAGGCTAATCTTTTTTTTTTCTCTTTTTTCTTTTTTTCATTGAACTTTTCAGTTGACTTGGCTTAATCTTCAGCTCGAAAAGATCTGGCCGTACGTCAATGAGGTGTAATTTTTTTGCTATGATACGGTTTTTTGTAGTTTCGTGATGTTTTCTAATGTATTGAGTTTTTTTTTTTTAAATTTTTTTTTGTGCGCGTTGTGTTATTTTTGGATTGTTTTGGGATTTGAAGGCTGCGTCTGAGCTGATAAAGGCGAATGTAGAGCCAGTTTTAGAGCAATATAGGCCAGTTATATTGTCTTCTTTGACTTTTTCAAGGTTCACGCTTGGAACGGTAGCCCCGCAGTTCACAGGTTTGATTACTGATTGCTTTTCTTAGTAAGAAAGCTAGTTTAACATCATTTGGTTCCGTTCCTTTTTTTTTTTTTTTTTTTTTTTTTTGCATTTCTACCTGTGTGCTTATAAACAATGAAATTTGGGCCAACATTTAAGAAATGAAAGCATTTCAAAGATTGTTCATGAATTTATCTCGCTTCCCCATTTTTGCTCTTGATACAAAACAAATAATTGCATTTAAGTTAATAAATTACTCCACTACCTTCATTTGGTTTATTTTGGTATGCCATTTACTTATCAATTAGGCTGCTTCTGTTATAATACAGAGTTTGTCCTTGGCTATACACACATTAGTCACTCATTGGCTACATCAAATTTTATTCTGCTCGTGTTTCTATCTCTGTCTCCCCCAGAAATAAATTATATGCTATTGTTCCAGATAATATTGAGACAGAGCTTAAGTAACCATGAGATAGAACTTTGAGAAAGAGGTTCATCCATCATATTCATGTTTGTATCTGACAAATGGAAAAGGGGAGCTTATTGGTGGATCAAACTGCAGGCCTTTAATGGATAAACTGATAAAATTTTGACTAGGATATAAAAGTTATAGATGGAGGTAGTCTGTAAATTTCGTATACCTTAGATGGGTCGAACTCTTGGTGGTTTCCGAACTAACTTTTTTACAAAGTAAGTTTGTTCTAATAAATGGGTACAGTATATTCAGTCACATACACTTAATGACTGGTGATTTGCTTACTAGTTGTATTAGTGCTTCAGGAGTTTCAATTATTGAAGATGGAAGTGAAGGAATCACCATGGAGTTGGAGATGCAATGGGACGGGAACCCAAGTATCATTCTTGATATTAAGACTTATCTTGGTGTTGCTCTTCCTGTGCAGGTAACTTGATACAAAGGTGTTGATCAAAAGAAGCTGTGTGTTTTCTATCTGCTATGATGATAATATGCTACTCTAACAATTTTGTCGATTTATATGCAAGTAACAGAAGTAATGAATCTTATTTTGCTCCATTAGTGTATAAGTATTTAATCTAATAATCTGCATGAATCTGAATGACCAGACATTAAATTTGGTGCTAAATTGATACATCATTACTTGTCATTTGGAGGATAGATGCATACGTTATTGTCTTACAGATAAGGTCAGCGTATAAACTTACCCATCCAATATTGACATAAAACCACTTGATTGCTGTGTTCAGAACCCAATAGATGTCATTTTATCATTATATTGATGCTTACAGAATTCTCTGCGTGGACATACATGAATTGTGTGAGAGAGAGGCAGTATCATTCCTTGTCGTTTGGAGGATGGACGCATAGGTTATTGATAAAGTCAGTACATAAACTTTCCCATCCATTATTGACCTAAAACTGCTAACTACTGAGTTTGAAATCCATTGAATGTCATTCTGTCTCGTTATTATGCTTACGGAGTCTGTATAGAGGGAGGGAGGGGCGGAGGCTTTGTATGATGGTTATCACATGAAGTAGACTATCCTAGGTTAACTTATTTTCACTGGGAGAGAGGGAGAGTAACTTATTTTATTTTCAGAGAGAGAGAGAGAGAGAGAGAGAGAGAGAGAGACTTCGTATGATGGTTATCACACATAAAGTGGTTTATCACAGTTGGGACAAATAAAGTGGAATTAAAAGTAATAAAATATTTTTATTATTTGATTAATTAGTATCATAATTAGATCATGTTTTTTTAAAACCTTTTATGGTTTCATATAACTTTACACTATTTCAAATTTCAAAATCATGTTTGTTTGATCTAATATATTCGGGAATCGGATAGTGGTCGAGTGGTTGAAGACTCAAGCCCAGATCAGAGGTCTGGGGTTCGATTCGAATCATATATTAAAAAAGAAACATCTCAAGCTTTTTCAAATTTCAACTCTATATATGACCTTATTCTCTCATTAATCAATTACTATCCCCATCATTGCATTCAAATTACACTAGTAACAAATCACTACCAATTATATCTAGTTAATATATTACTATTTTTGAACTATATCAATCTAATGGGATCCAAAACTTACAAAATTTTAAAAATAAAATTCCACATATTTCAATTACATATTAAAAGTGGACCCAACACTATCAGCTCCACAAATTATTATATAGATAAATAAATTTAGAAAATAATATAGAAACACACATAATTTCAGTGTTATCACTTATCATGTACTTTCACGTTTAAAATTTCCTTCAAACTACTCAACTAAATATATTCTCATATCTAAACCTATATGAAATTTCATTTTCATTTATTCATCCAAACACAATTTCACTTTTTCCGTTATCACTCGAAAATCAGTACAATACCCAAGTGTCAATGGAATACTAGAAATTGGAATTTTCACTAAAAGAAAACTTTTCTGCAGTCTAATTTCTAATAAATAAAGCAAATGACGACCTTTCAAGTTCCAATCTACAAAACAATCTCGATTATCTTTTATAGTCCTTTAATCTCTTCATAGTGAATTATGTTAAAAATAAGCATGCTTAGTTTATATTATATTCTCACTTTTTGAATTGTAGTCAAACTTTGTCTTCAACATTTGGAGCCTTCATAACATTTGAGTTTTCATTTTGAGAATTTATTTATCTTCAGCATTTTTTGCCTTAGAAAACGGGTTGGAGGTATTATCCTGTTTGACGGTTGCCATTAATTAAAATAGACTTTTAGAACTGCCTTACTAAAATCCCTCTCCGTGCGGTCTAGCAATTTCATCCTTTTAACACTGGAGCAAATATTCCTGCTTTTGCCCTAGAAAAGACAACAATTGCAATTTGCTCGAAAGTAGGACTAGAAAAGGCTCATCTGGATCAGACATGAAAAGGAACGGCTGGAAAAGAGAATGCTGGAGAGCTTGAGAACTAACTTGCTTTAGGGACCTTGACCAGAGAGGACCTCACAATGTATGGATGGGCTGGACCGACATAGAAAGCCTCTCCTACAGACTCCGAGATGGGATTTGCCCTTTCTTACACTTGATTGAATGGCACTTGCTCAATGGCAGAAATATCTATCACTTAAATTTTGAATTATACATTGTCAAACTTAAAGCAGTGTAGAAGAATTGTGAACAGTTTTAAACTTGTTATGAAATGGTTAGTTGTTGAAGTAAATACTATCAGATATTATCAGACTACAGACTGTGAAGTTCAAGATCCTGAACAAGATATGAAAAGATATGGACATATGAAGTGTTAATAAAGCATGCTACGAGAGAGAAACAATTCATGGCCTACTTGATTAAGTATTGCTGCTGTTTAGCTTTTTACTCATCAAAAACCTCATAACATGCATCCTGCCTTAGGATCAATGAAAGAATAACTTACCTTTTAATCCTTTTCCTTGGGGGTCATTTAGTTGTTTCCTCTAGAAATGTGAATTTACCGCTATTTCATCCTTTTATATGTTCACTTGTTATATTTAATGCTTTCCTTTTGATTAAAATTGCAAATTTCTTGATTATGTAATCATTTTTTCTTCATGTAGGTGAAAAATATTGGGTTTACTGGGGTCTTCAGGTTGATTTTCAGGCCACTAGTTGATGAGTTTCCTTGCTTTGGAGCTGTTTGCTATTCATTACGTCAAAAAGTATGGTATTTCCTTTACCTGATTGTCTGATTCTTCAAGCAGAATTTATGTATATAATGATCAAGAAAGTCTAGGTCTATTGTGCGTCTTTATGTGGATCTATTAGCAATATCTTTGTGCTAGGCTGTCAATGTTCCTTGATATCACCTTAGATGTTATATAGTGATAAAAGTTGAAGTTTTTGGACCATTCACTTCTCACACATGCACCATTCACTAGTGAATTTATACCCATATGCATACGCATAAATAGGTGCATGCCAGGATTAGAGAAATGAAAGCATCTAAATCAGGTTCATTATTTTGGTTATCAGAAAAAGCTGGATTTCACCCTTAAAGTAATTGGAGGAGACATCTCAACGATACCTGGCCTTTCTGATGCCATTGAGGTCTGTTTATTGTGTTTTCTTTATTCCATCTTATTCCTGTATATTGTTATGATCACTACGTGACTACAATAGTTGTTTCTTTTTTTAAACAATATCTAACAAAAATATTTTTCACTTTTTTAACTTGATTCTTATTATTTAGCATTTTGATATTCAATCCAATCATTGAAAAAAAATCTATAGTCATAATTAAGATAAACATCTTCTACCATTAAAACTTATTTGCAAATATAGGTATGATAAGATACCCGACCTCTGGTATAATCATTGAACAATATATAAATTTAGTTAAGTAAACATTTTCAATATTCGAAGGCTGCAATAGGTGAGAAACATATCGATCAACAGTCAATGAGTCAACACAAAAAATTGTATTTGACCATTGAATCCAAAATTTAATAATTTAAACAAGGTTTATTCTATACATTATAAATATTTAAATTCTTTACATTAGTTTGTTTGATTTTGACAATTCAATATGTTCTCCTCTTATTGTTTTCATAAAATCTTTTGCATTTTTCTTTTTGAATTTTCTATTATCTCTTCTCCCTCACTCATAATTATGATAAATTGTTTTCTTTAATATAAATAAATATTCATATTATCAATTTAAATTATTCAATATATGAAATATTGTAATATAATCATTTTGAAAAATTGTTTTTTCATGTATGATCAATTTATAAATATAAAATAAAACAAATTGTAGAAGTTATTACATCCTGCTTTCTGGAAATGATCAAGGGGCATGTATTTTACAGAGTACTATAAGGGATGCTGTTGAAGATTCTATTACATGGCCAGTTCGAAAAGTTATCCCTATATTGCCTGGAGATTATAGGTATGTCACATTTTAATAACTCATTTGTTTTCTTTTACTTCTGTTAATATTCTCCACGATCAAGGTATGAACAAAGTGTTGAAAAGGTGCTTAAAAGGAGTAACTAACTGGTATCTTTAGTACTTATAACTATTTGTGTTGCTTATCAATTGCAATTGCTCTCCGCTAGTGCCAATACTGATGAAATTCTGTCACATTTCTAATAATTTCCAGGGCAACTTTCCTGCAAAAGATTAGTAACCCAAAAATTAGATTCTTTCCGAGCAAGAAAATTGGTTGGCACTCATGAGAGGCTTAGTTAGGCCAGTATTTCCAAAAACTAGGAAAGATAGGGGGCTTCCTTATAATGGAATGTATTAGGTCAGCACCTTTTTGTACCTAAAGATCTTGAAGATTGATTGAGATATTGGTTTCCAAGATTTAGTGACCATAATCCCCTCCTACTAGCATCAGTGGCAATTATGGTTTTGGTTATGGTTACTAGTAAAATATAAGTAATATTTAATAGAGATAGGGATGGTGATAATAATGCTTATGGTACCACCCACACAAAACACTAATACTTCTGAAATCTCTTTTGTTCAATGTAATATTTTCACAAACCACAGCCTCTTGAGTCGTCAGCAGTTGTGTCAAATGAACATTAATCTGTTTGGTTGAAGTAACTTTTGTTGACATTTTCATTTCGTTTCTCAGTGACCTTGAACTGAAGCCAGTTGGAACTTTGGAGGTCAAGCTTGTGCAAGCAAAGGAGTTAACAAATAAAGATATTATAGGGAAATCTGATCCTTTTGCTGTGTTATATGTGCGGCCTTTTATGGATAGAATGAAGAAAAGCAGGACAATTGTAAGATTTCTAATCTGGTTCTGTTACATAGTCCACCATTTCATATGTATTTTCATTCTTTTTTTTTTCACTTTTCCCACAGAACAACCAGTTGAATCCAGTCTGGAATGAGCATTTTGAGTTTGTAATTGAAGACGCTTCAACACAGCACTTGGTGGTAAAAATATTTGATGACGAAGGGCTTCAGTCAGCTGAACTAATTGGGTGTGCTCAAATTCAGCTAACTGAGCTTCAGCCTGGCAAGGTGAAGGATGTGTGGCTGAAATTGGTGAAAGATTTGGATATTCAAAGAGACAATAAAAATAGGGGGCAGGTAATAGATCTATTTGCCTGTACTTCTTTATCATTAAGTATTTTCTATAAGAATTGATTTCAATTCATAAGTTGGAGAAATTAGTCTGAAAGTATTTACAGATAAGGTGGAGTAAAAGAAAATGGTCAACTTGAAATTATAAATTACGGATAAGCTTGAAATTAGTTATTTTGTGTCAACTTACGAGCTCAAAGTTCTCATCTGAGAAGGGCTGCTAATGCTATCACTTACTGCATCATCCATTGACTTGTCTTTTAACACTGACAAGTATGAGATTGGTTTGCTTGGGAATTAGTTGAATTGTACAGGACCAAGAAAAGTTTATCTCTTTCTCTCTCTCAAAGTTATCATCTGAGAAGGGCTGCTAATGCTATCACTTACTGCATCATCCATTGACTTGTCTTTAACACTAATAAGTATGAGATTGGTTTGCTTGGGAATTAGTTGAATTGTACAATTCCTTAATTAATTAATGTGGGACAACTCACAAGTGACATATCTCAACACGCCCCCCTCACTTGTGAGTCCTTCGTCAATTCATTAATCATCATCACAGGATCCTCCATGCTCCATCACATCATGTGATACGGCCCACCTTGGGCCGATCATGGGTCTGCTATGATACCATGTTAAATTCGAGGGGACTTAGTATGGTCCCACACATGAAGCGTACACAATATGGGAGAGAGCCCAAACCCACCAAGTTAGGTTCCATCCTAAAACCAATTGGTGATAGGAGGAGTAGCTCACTGGCTTATAAATTGGACTCTCTTCTCTTAATTAATCAATGTGGGACAACTCACAAGTGACATATCTCAACACAGTTGATGCAATTATTTGCTAACCTAGTACTGACAATCGCATTGCAACAATGAAAAATATGTCTTTGTTTGGTTTTATTACCATTCTAAGCATTTTTCTTCTCCGGAAATGGAGACATGTTTTCACTTGTACTTTTTGGAAAAAAGTTAAATTTTTTCACCAAAAATACCAGTCATCTATTTCAATATATAAATAATCTTATACCCTATTATACGACCAGTAACTATAACAAAATAAGTTAAGATATTTATAATTGAAAAGTTCTCCCACTAACTAAGACATTCATAGTGAAAAATATCTCCGAAAATGCAATATATTATTTCTTCCCAACAAACATCCAAACACATTTTCATTCTTCACACATTCTCTAATGCCACTACCAAAATAATTTTTTATGACACTTGGTAATAAAACCAAAACAGAGCCATCTTTTTAAAGGAATGTTAGAAGATTTGGGGAATAAGAAGAAAGTCATGCGCACGAGTTTTCTTTTTAGATGGAAATGAGACAGGAGATAATCGATAACTTTCATCATGTTTGACTTTTGTGAATGATGCTATTTTTTGTCTATATATTGTAGGACTTCCTTCCTGTTGTGTTTGCTGGTCACCCTCAATTGTTGGTGCTTTTCCAAGAATTTGATGTTGAACTGCGTTTTCTAGCTCATTTCAAGTGGAAATGTAGATGTGGGCATAGAATTCTAGCTTATAACTTAAAGCATACATACATGTCCTTATTTTCGCATCTTGATAATTCTAGGTGCACTTGGAGCTTCTTTATTACCCTAATGGCATGGAGAATGAGCTTACCAATCCCTTTGCCCAGAACTCCTCCATGACTTCACTGGAGAAGGTCTTTAAAAATGGAGGAGAAGCGAAAGATCTAGTTGAAAATGGTGGTGAAGGCAACAAACGGAGGGAGGTTATTGTAAGAGGTGTACTTACTGTTACTGTCATATCTGCGGACGACTTGGCACCAGCCGACCTGGTGGGGGGGAAGGCTGACCCGTATGTGGTGCTCACTTTGAAGAAATCTGAATCTAAAAACAAAACCAGGGTATGTTGCTCTTTGTTTGAGTGTTCCAACGGAAATTTTTATGCAAAGAATAGTTTTTTCTTTTCCTCCTCTTTGAACGTTCAGAATCTTATGAGTTGATTATCCCGCGCGTCATTCATTGATTTTTATATGTTCCAATATTTTAAATGTCAAATATTTTATTTTTTGTTTTCTCGTTTTTAGGTTGTGAATGAAAGTTTAAATCCTGTCTGGAATCAGACATTTGATTTTGTTGTTGAGGATGGACTACATGATATGCTAATTCTAGAAGTATGGGACCATGACACATTTGGAAAGGTACCTTCTTTTTCTTTCCGCAGAAATTATGTGGTGCATATTGTTGGTTGAACATGAAAAAAAAAAGTGGTGCATATTCTAGATCTTTTATGAATAAGTCATTTCCTAATGACTTGTAAGGGTTTAGATTATTCTATTTGACTGGAAAAAAGGGACAAGAAAGTGGTATTGCCGAGGAGATTTGCTCTGAATTGAAAAAGTACTTACTGGCTGGAACAAAACTGATTCAGATAGCTTAGGAAAAATAAACCATTTATAAAAGGATGGATTTAGTTACGCGGCTCCATCCACGGAACTAATACCAATATTCAAGTCTCATATAAAACCAAATAGTTCAAAATTATTAATAGTCAATCTCTTAAGTAAATTCTTTTAACAAGATATCCAAATCAAAATTCTAAAAGTCCAAGCAAAGTTCATGGACTAGGATATAGTTACTATTGGTAAAATCCTAGCTTTATTACAAGAGAAAATAACTCCAAGGATTGCTCTTCTCGTGCTGTGAGCTCCACAATCCCACCTAAGTTCCCTTCTAAGTGCTTGGAGAAAGGAGATAAAAAAAATATTTGAGTAAAGGACTTAGTGATTAGCCGCTAGTCTGTAAAAAGCTCTAACAAAATACATGTTTAAACAACTACAAAAACACATTTTAACATCAGAATTTCATAAAATCCTTCGGTGACATTTAGACAAAATGTTAATCAAACAAGTTAATTGATTTAGAAAACATTGTCACAATAGTGTAACAATTACTTCCTCAGAAAATTCAGTGAGCATTTTAAGTTTTTTAAGGAAGAAAATAGTTACAACGATCACTGAACTACATATTACTAAATATGAGTCTATCTTATAACCCAATTGTAATAGTAATGAACCACCTTATTGCTATGGGTAAGGAGCTACATTATCAAGCAGAAATAAAAATGCATGCCCGATTCTCCTGGGATGCCTTCAGAAACTAAGGAAAAAGCGGCACCTTGTAGCTGGTGATCCATCACTTATGACTACAGCTAAAGGCTCGTCATAAGCTGACTATTGTGTCAAATGATGCCCACGGATAATACTAGAAAATTTCAGGAATGCTTAGTCAAACAAGAAAGAAACTCATTTAATTGGTGAAAAAGTATTTATAATATATCTTCTGTACAACAGTTGGAGCAGAGAGGACTGTAAGAAAGGCTTCTAGCAACTAGTTAGCAACAGTTGGAAATAATCAGATAGGTGTAGGATGGATTGCATTATGTTGGACTCTTTCAACTTGATAAAAAGATAAGATCTGTATATAGGATTAATCTTATTTCTTATTTAAATAAATATATTAGTTGGAATGATATAGATACTTGCAAGTGTATATATATGTATATATGTATATACATTTATTCAAACATCACACTTACGTAAGATTGCAATTATTGCCCGAAACAAATGCTTGATTCCTAATTTCGCCCACCTAATTATTAAAATAGCGACATTTCCGGGGTGTTACAAACTTAGTGTGTTTAACTAGTCTATGCTCGCATCTTCGGTAGTTTACGTCTGTGTGCTTGTTTATCAGCTTGGTAGCTGTGTGGTTTCTTCGGTATTTACTTAGTTGTTCTTTTAATAAATCAAGTAAATATGTGATTAAATTCTTGATCTGCTGCTTGCTATCCAGTATATTTGAGGAGTTTTCGGTACTTCGGAAGTTTCCGAAATTGGTATTACTTTTGCTCCATAGTCCTGTTGGACCAGTTTACACCATCAATGTGATACTATTGTTGAAAACAAGTAATCGCATATGTATTTTGTAAAACAAATTTTCAGTCTCAGCCTGCTATACTCGAGAAGACTCGGCCCATTCTATTCTTACTGAAAGCATTTTGATTTTTCCTACAATGCTGAAGTGATAAATTCTACTTTTGACAGCCGAAGGTGTAATTTTAATATTGAAATTGCTGTAACTGCATCGTTTAATATCAGGAGCAGATAACGAACTGGAACATTTTCCGTGCATTACTTGAGTAGTCTGATACATGACTTTCATAACATGAATGCATTGGTGTTTGAATACGGAACAATACTGACTAAAGTTAACTATTGGGAATCACCAGCTGATTGAACAAATAAAGACCCAATTTAAAGCAGTAGGAACATATTTCTATAGAATAAAAAGAAGTTCCCAAAAATGTGGGAACATATTTGTTCATGGCCAGGAAAAGGTTGAAGAATAAATAGTCTGAATTATCAGTTGATGAGTGACACTACATCTCAAGATTAGTGAAAGCGAAAGGGACTTATCGAGGACCCAGATATATGACTTATAGTTAATTTTGACTTAAGTATGATAAGGATTTGTGTCTGTTGCTGAAATATGGGTGCAGAATGGTGTGATGTTTAGGTGTGGATCCGATACATACTTTCTGGGTAATTAGGTATATTTCTATATTAGATTGTTAACAAAATTGTAGCAACCTTTTATATCACTATATGTATATGTACTATTCCATTTGACAAAGGTATAATTACAAAACCCCCCTGAACTTTTGGGTATATACAAAAAAAAACCAGAGAAGTTTCAAAATTACAAACCCCCCGAGGTTTCATTTTGTCTTAAATCTAAGGGGTAGTTAATATTTCTATGAATGTAAGGGAGGGTTTTGAAATATTTTTTTTGCTTATAAAGGGGGAAAATGTAAGACAAAATCAAACCTTTTGCAATTTTGAAACTTCTCTATGTTTTTTTTTGTAAGTACCCTAAACCTAGTTTTTTTTTTTTTTTAGTTATCCCTTTGACAGATGACATAGTGAGTGTCACAGTTTATAGTCCTGTCCTGTGATGATTCAAATTTGTTTGCCATAAATATTGTGAGTAATGGTGTTACGTATTTTTTGAGTTTCTTCTCCGAGCTTATTTTCTATATTTTTATTTCAATGCAGGATTACATGGGAAAATGCATCTTAACATTGACAAGGGTTCTATTGGAAGGTGAATATAAAGACACCTTCCCACTGGATGATGCAAAATCAGGAACAATCAACTTGCATCTCAAGTGGAATCCACAACCGATCTACCGAGACTCGTAGTCTCTCATCCAATGCCAAATAACAAACTCTTTGTGGCTCACAAAATACGTTTCCAGCTATATAGAGGCATACTCAAATTCTTCCCAGAGGCATCAACTAATAATATACTCCATTGATGTGATTGTATAAGTGATTTTTGTGCATGTAATGTTGGTGTATATAAATTATTGCAATGGACAGAAAAGATGCGGAAGTTTGGAAGTAGATTTGGGAAGATAGTTAGTGGAGTCATTCTTGAAGGACCTGATGATGGGCTTTGTTGGATGAGAGGTTTGGACATTTGGAGGTGTAAAATATTCAGATTTTCTTCATGATATCACTTGGTTTGCACTGAATGATTTTTGGTAACAAACCTCATCATCTCTTTTATAATGATAATTAATTAATTGGAGTATCAAATCTGAAACAACAATAGATGGTTTCTCATCATTCTTTTTCCCATTAGTCATAACTCAAGACAAAAATTAACGTTTATACCCAATCGTGTTTTTTATTAAATGATAATTCTCTTGATTGTACAAAGCTGTAGTTGGATTATGCTGCTACACAAATCGGGAACGTATTTAGAATCAATCAACAATAAAGAGAATACATGATGTTGGTTATTGATTTTTACCCAGGAAGATTGAGATCTAACTCTTATGTGATGTTTGGTTCCATACTACATGCAAGGATTTAGCCATCTCTTCCAAATCGTGGTATCGTAATTTATTATGATGGCAATGGATCATTTAGCTGCTCGACGAATAATTCTATTCGAATGTTTGTCGGCCCTGGGATAGCAAATTCACAATCTTTGTGGTTTGCTGCGCAAATTGGTTATGAGAGAATGAAGATGGTTTTTCTTCAGTTTTCTTCTTCTGTGACTGTTTCCCCTGAGAAAGCAAATCACATGCTTCATAAATTATTCTCCTATATTGTATGATAACCAATAATATAAAGCGTTACAAAAAAAAACTACCGCTAATGTTTAGTTTAATTACAAAATAATCTAGTTATCTTTAAAAATAACAAATACCCCCATGAA